>ML781212.1:1321863-1332056 GCA_009831015.1 Picea engelmannii | reverse complement strand
TGAGAGTTGCATACAATTGGTGTCATTCTCCATCATCCATCCATATGAGATTCACATAGGAGATGGTCTTTGATGGTACCATGCACCATGGTAACTACTCCAATGATTCCATGTATTTTCATTGTTGTTTCTTCCTTTATTACGTGTATATAAAATATTTGCCCACAATGTCTGCCCAAGGAAAGTGCTCTGATACCAATTGTTAAGAACCAAAGACTGAATACAAAAGAACCACAATAGATATACAAGAACAATATGCAAAATCTCCTTTATTACCATCAAACCCTTGAGGTAGGGCAACACCATACAATGGATCCTATTATGGAAGGGATCCTCTCTTGTTCACTTGCCTCTTCGAGGGGGCATCCTCCTATTGAGCTACCACTCCAAATACAATACTTCTCTTCATGTCTCATTACATTGCTTGAATCCCTTTATATAGTGTTACCATCACCTAAAAACATTCTAGAGGAGGAATCTTCTAGAAGTAGAACCTTCTAAGAAGTCATCTTACATTTATTATATCTAATTACCCATTTATTATATCTAACTACCATAGTGAGCATTATTTAATAATATAGTGGACCTAGTCCACCTTACATTGAATGACCTCCACTATTATCACTATGGGCCCTCTGGTCCCCCCCACTACCTCTCTAGCTACCTTACATGTTGTCATATCGTACATTGGGAATAGCAAAGCCGAAAATAAGACCTCCAATATCTTATCCAATCAGATCAGTACATATATGTTGCTTTTTATTATATAAAAATATATGCTTTTAATTCCATAGCTCCAACAATAGGTATTGTGCAAATATTTCGGGTCAAGGGACAAACCAATATGTAGTCAACACATTATCGATCGCTATAGTCCCTCTATGCCTACGACGGGGACTAATAAAATAAACTCATGTAAAGGAACATTCCGTCGACATTCTACTACATCAAAATTGTGCTATCGATATTAGTATTGTCATGAAAAACATACATGCCCCCATACATATAAAAACACAAAATAGTCTCTACCTAAACACATATAAGATTTTATTTATTTTATAAAATATTTTAATTAATTTGTATATATTAAAATAATAATATGTTACAATAAATCAGAAAATGTGTAAGTATAGTAGCGTAGATACGTTTTCATGTGTGATTTGTACATACTTACATGTAGAGTTTCACATATACATTTACATACATACTTGTCTCTAATTTGTGCACATATATGTATGTCTAGTTTTTGTTTCTTTTTTTTCTTTTTAATTACGATATTAAAGAGAAAACTCTCTCATGGATAGGTGAGCCTTCTCATTGACTAGACAATTACCAATGATAGGTTATGGATAAATTAAAATGGGTTTTCCATTATATTGAATTTGTAGGTTCAAACTATGCAAATAAGTGAGGAGAAAAAGTCTTATCTTTAATTGGCAGTTGTCATATCGTATCTAGGTTGATGTAGTTCCTAGATTAAGATACAAACTCCTACAATTAGACGACTGGACACATACAACAAGATATACCCTTCACAACATTTTTTAAAATAAAAGAAGTCTAGTCTACAAATAGATCTAATCTAATTTCCTCATAACAAATAAGATATACCAATGCATAATACGAAAAATCATACATCACATACATTGGAGGGGGAAAATATTGTAGATCTATATATTAGATGTGAAGAAAGTACAACATGGCATGTTACCTTAATACCATTGTAGTACCTTTCAATTGCAAGCTACCGAGACTCCTCCTTAGCCCTCTATCTTAAGTGATATATCAACATATCAACAATCTACTCTCTCAAGATAACATTAAGGATGTCTCTCTGGTTATATTTTGGCACCATGAGGCTATGATGAATGAATTAACACTTGACCACAAGCTCATCCCCTTGATTTTCCCTTCTTTTATAGAATGGTGGAGGAGGCTTAGAGATATGTTCAAGGCCTGGAACTTAGTGAAAACAGGCCATGCACATGTTTCATGGCTCGTGTTGCATCATGGTCAGCCAATCCTTCGTTAATCCCCTCATAATTATTCAAATCTAAAAGGTTATAGGGGTGATCCCATGTTGCATTAAGGAAACAAGCGACTAGTCACTCCTTGCATGAATACAACAAGTGATTGGTCACCATTTTAGCTAGAGAAAGAAGGTTTGGGCTAAAAAACATTTTTTTTTGTGGAAGAAACATGTGATTTCAACAAACTAACATCAATAGGTCCCATGTGAGACCTAGGGTGGTAAACAGAGGTGTAATAGATGTCACCTAATGCATGAGGTCAGAAGACAAACTAATGGTTGAAATACATTACCAAAGTACATACAGTGGAGTGGCATAAGGAAGGAACTCATAGATCAAGGAACTAGTAAGTACCTGCAAATAGTTGTAAACCAAATATATAGATCATCCTTGAGGTAGGCATACCCGTGCATGGATGTAGTAAAAAGTATGGCCACTAACACAATTATACATTGTGGATCCATGACGTGATATGAAAGACAATGGCCATGAAGAAGTATATAGTGGATCCATGTTATAAAAGAGATCATATAAGGCAAGAGAAAATACAATGTGGATCTATGTCACACTATACATCAGGAAGACATCTAGTATCAATGGGATGCCAATGTGGTTTTAGAAGTACTCATACAATAGTGATATACTTCATCACAACTTGGGAGGGGTAGTATAAATGAAAGAATCCCCCAAATCCCAAGATCTTCAATCATGTGAATGGATGATTCTATGTCGTGCATGGTAGAAACCCCTTGATTATCGGTCATTGATGAATATTGTTAACAAATGTGAGGGGACCCACCAATAAAGAAAATGAACCCCAAACTACCTAGCACAATCTAGTGAGTGTGAATAGAGTAGTTGATGTCGAACGCTCATAGAATCGATTGATTAGGAGTCAATGAGGTAAACACATTGTTGATAACGAGGAATCATACCACTAATGATTGCAAGTTCCAAGGTACTCACTGGGTTCTAGATCCTTTTTCTAAATAATGAGCTAGTGTTGATAGGAAGAGACCCGCCAAAGGAGGGCCTTAATGTATCACCCATCAATCGACTTGAAACAATCACCGAGAGATATTGTGAAGGGATAGAATCACCATTATTGAGAAGTCTCGATAGGAAAATATAATAAGATATAAATTAATTATATAATGCAATAAGAAAAAGGTTGTGATTAATCACTCAGACGTTATTAACAACAACAACAACAACAACAACAATAATAATAATATATTATTATTATTATTATTATATACATTAACATATCCTTTAATATAAACTTAGGTGTAAGGGATGTTATGATAATCCATTCTTTAACTCATGTAATCGATGATGGCATGTAATAAAGGAGAATACCCAAACATAACATACCACATGGGAGAAAATCCACATCTTTTTTTTCCTTGGGAAAAAAGCGTAAATTTTGTTTCGAGTAGAAAGAAAATTTACATTCTGCATAATGCATGTACAACCATGCATTTGGTCTACCAAAAATCCCAAACCAAGGAGTTTCAAAATAAAAAATAAACGACTAAAAACAATGAGCCCCATCGACTCACCTCCCCATCAAAACTACAAAAAAGAGTGCACAAAATATGTATATACAAAACCATTGTTGAATATAAGTCCCCGAAAATAAAGTATCCCCTAAGCCATATCAAGTTTAAGTTGAGGAAGAAAGAAAATTGTTATGTATAAACTTTGCCTCTAGATTGTGAAATTGGACATTACTTTTCCTCTAGATTGTGAAACTGGACATTCTTCTTTAGTGGCATATAAGAAGCTAAGTATCTGAACCCAAAAAATGATTATATAGTGACCGATAATGAAAATGAGAACCACAAAGTAAGTGTCAAAAGATGAAACAACAGGATGAACAATAACAGAAACAATAATCAAGTGTGTGGTACAGGTCCCTCCGGACCCACAAAGTCTATGAACGACCTATGGTAAAACTCATGAACTACCCCTTCTCTAAATTATGTTATCTTTCACTGCTCCAGAACTAGTCGAAGACCCTCCTTAGAGAGTTTATCTGATGTCTTGTTTCATTCCCTGTAAACACGACATAAATAAAATTGCTTGTAAGATCCTAGAATGATAAACACTTTATCAAGGAGTGGAGAGAGTCTAATGTTGTGACATATTTGATATTTTTTTATCCAATTTATAACCACCATAGAGTCACCAAATATTTGTAAAGAGTTTATCCCTTTCTCCCTGGAAAAAGTGAGCAACAGTTTAAGTGCCATCAGTTCAACATAATTGTTTGTCCCTAGACCCAGGCCCATTGCTAAATTTTAAAAACAAGAGTCAGAAAGATGTAGTATAGCCCCACCACCACAAAAATGACCTTCATTTTGTGAAGCCCCGTCAAAATAGGCCCATGGCCGAGAATGGGCCAGTGTTTCTACCACCACATTCCTTACTATAGTTTCATCCTTCCCTTGAGGGAAATGGGATAATATGCTAAGACTTTGAGCCATTATGTGCTCTAGAATGGAGGATTTGTCATTGAAAATAACAAAAGTTTGGGTCAACCAGACTCCCCAATTTATGAGAAGGGGGAGAGATTTTATATTGTGATTTTGTGGATTTGACATCCACATTCTCCACGCCTCTTCAATATTTGGGCCATGCCATATACAACCACGATTTAGGGTAGTTGAACATTTAGTCTGGATCTGATGAAAAAAAGGGCAATTTCGAAATAGATATGTGACAAATTCCTCGTCGGCTTTACAAAGGGCGCACCATTTCTGTCCTTCCATGCATCTACATCTCATTTTTTCCCATGTGGGTACCTTATTTTTTATCATACACCATTAGAATAGGTGCAATTTTAATGGGAATTTTACTTTCCACACCCTTTCCACCACCAAGAGGGTTCTTGCTGATGTAGATCTATGTTGATTTGAGAATAACCCGCTTTTTTTGTATAGATCCCATGGGGATTATTTTTCCAAACTAAGTCATCCTCCTTGTCTATGATGCAGATATGTTCCATTTCTAGGGCTCTGATGTATTCATCCCATATGACTTCTACATCCTCTCTCAGTCCCATCTTAGCAAATTATTTCCATGATTGTCCCCAAATAGTGGTTCTTTCCATATCAGTGATTTGAGCAAGGTATAAATAACCTCGTTCATGTAAGGCATCGATTAGAGGATGTTGCAGAAGATGAATTCTGCCACTTCCTGTCCAGGGTTCAAGACCGATTCTGAATTTTGTGCCTTTTCCGACTCTCCATGCCAATCCTCCCCCCACTACCTAAAACTATTTTACAAGTGATTTCCATATAATAGTGCAATTTATTGCTCCTTTATAGGCCTTCATATCCATTCCTCCACTGAATCCGAACTGATGTATTTTTTAGTTACCACCTTAGTCCATAGACTATCTATTTAGATCAATCTCCAACCTACTTTTGCTGCAAGTGCCTTGAAAAAGAGATGGATATTTTTCAAGGCCCCATCCCCCCAACAATTTGGGCATGACCAAGATGTCCCATTTAACCCAAGGTAGTACAAAATGGTCTTTTGTACCTTATACCCATAAGAATCTAAAGAAAATGCACCTTAAATTCTCCAACATTCCTTTTGGGACCCAGGCTAATGATATCCAATATATCGGGATGGCTTCTAAAATAGACTTGAATAAGACCAATCTCCCCGCTCGAGATAGCCAACAAAAAATCCAATATTTTAATCTCTTTTCTAATTTGGTCGTTAACCAGATCCAATCCTCCATCTTGTAGTTTTTTGGATTTAGGTGAAATCCTGGATACTTTAACCCCTCATCAAATGGAAAAAGTGAAAAAGGGAAGAGCTCCTTGAATATACTAATCTTCTCTTCATCCAAGAGATTGGTTGGCATGGTGTATTTTTGGGAATTTATCAACATCCTAGTTGCACGACCAAAGAGGTCTAAGATGTGTCTTAGTTTCTCTACATCTCCCCTCAACCCACCACAAAAAATAAAAAAATCATCCACAAACAGTAAGTGTGTAATCCTTAAAACGTGGGAAATGGAAATACCTTGGAATTCACCTCTCGATTTTTCTTCGCCAATGAACCTTTTGAGACCCTCTGCTACCAGCAGGAAAAGTAGGGGAGAAAGAGGGAACCCATGTCTTAGAACCTGTTCTACTGAGAAAAATGATGAGGACTGCAAAGGATATAGTTGATATACAACTCATAATCCAATTTATAAAAGGGAGCTCAAAACCTAAGTGTGTTAGGAGCATTCTTATGTAGACCCAATAACTCTATCATAGAATTTGGAGAGATCAATCTTTACTACTGTGCTTTTTGTCTTCCAATCCTTCATGTTGTGCATGGCTTCTTGAGCCACTACAATGGCTTTATGAATCTGTCTCCCTTCCAGAAAATCGAATTGTTCCTGAGAGGTTGTTTTTGAAAGGACATATTTTAGTCTTCTGCTAATGATCTTTGACACCACCTTATAGATATTGTTACATAGATAGATGGGACTAAAATCCTCAAAGGATTGAGGATCATCCTTCTTTGGAATGAGAGCAATGAAAGTAGCATTTAGAGGAGGGTGAATTTAACCATTGATATGAGATTCATCAACAACCCTGAGAATGTCTTGGTCGATAATATAAAAAATCCCCATAAATAAATCCATGGACCACCCATCTGGTCCATAACTCTTATCTTTTTGGAAACTATGTAAAAATCCCTCTGAATCATAGATAAACTGGATTTTTTCTTCCATATTTATAAGCTCATGCTCATCAAGTAGTTTCTTCTTTCTATCCCACTCAACAGTGGCCTTTTTAAAGGTTTTTAGATTTCGAGCAAATTGAATCATAGCCCGGGCATCCTGACCCATGGGGATCCAAGTATCCTTGAATAGGTTTAGGAAATCCTTCTCCTTAAGATACTTTGAATTGAATTTAAAAGGGTTAGTTTGTTTCTTTGGTCTACCTACTACTTCCAAAAAAAATGGGTGATGATCTGATTCTCCACTTGTTCCCATCCATTTCCTGAAAATTAGGGGAGACTCCACAAGGGAGTCAGAGAGTAGAAAATGATTAAGTATTTTGGCGATGAGGTCCTCCCCAAATTGCTTGTTTCTCCAAGTTGGTCTCAATATTATAGGAGCGATGTCTATCATCCTCGTTGTTGGGTATATGTTATATTCTTTGCATGTGTGTGTGTGGGTGCATTAGGTTCCACAACTGCGTCTGACGATCCCTCTAGTAGTGTTATTTATTTCGTGTGCACCGGGCACTTCCAAGGGGGTCCCAAGGGGGGGCCAAGTATGGCCCCCCCTGGCTACGCACAGCGTTCGGGGCAGTGCCCCAAAATTTTTGTTTTGGGTGGTTTTTTCTATTTTTAGCGGATTTTGCTATTTTTAGCGGTTTACTAAATTAATCTCGAATTAAGGGATTAGGGTTTTGGTATCTATGGAATACCTAAAAACATTGTATATATATTGTATGGTGAATGGTGAAATTTGATAAAATGAATATAAGAAAGGTTTTCCCGGTTGAGGGTTTCCGGTGTAAATCTCTGTGTACTATGTGAATGAGCCATTGATTAATTTCTATTTTGTTTAAGAATCTATATGCATTGCTTTACTTCGCATGTTTAAAACTTACACTCGTCTCCCCCAATTTATGTTTGAAATGGTCCAAGAAGGAATCAGGGTGTGCTCTTTATCCCCAAGATTCAACTGCTACTGGGAGAAATTAAGATCACCCTCGAGAATGAGGTCCTCTTCTTTCATAAGGATTTTATTAGTAGATTATCCCAAAAAGGAGCATGGTCTTATGAGGGCCCGTATACATTGAGGACTGAGAAACATCTGCCCAAATCCTCCACAAAAAAATTCAAACCAAGACTAGATTCAACACACCGAGAGTTGATTATTTGAATAGAATTGGTACACCAACCGATGGTCAAGCCCCCCAAATGACCCTTTGCATCCAAGCCCGTGAAATTCCATCCTTTAAACAATTTCTCCAGAAGAGGAACAACCAGATTTGAACCTCCCATTGTCTTCTAAAGTAGAATCAAGTTTGGCTGGGTTGATTCCATCAACCTGTGGAGAGAATTTTTTTTGGTTGGGCTCACCACACCCCTATAATTGAAAGATAGCACCTTCATTCAGAAACCCTAGTTGAGGTGTGCACTTCTCTAAGGGGCCCTGTGATGGAGAGTTGATGACCAATTTCCATGTCTGTTGCAACTCGAGTTTGTGCCTTTGATAGGTTGGATCTCCTTCCCTGCCCTTTTCCACTAGAGGGTGGAAAAGGGTTCAATCCCAACCCTCCCAAATTTTGGCTAATACCCCAAGGGTTGAGATCCATCTATTCCTTAATTGATAGACCACCAAATACTCCTCCAAATATATTGAAGAATCATAGGATATACTAGCAGAGGGAAAGTGACCCGAGATCAGGTAAGGGGCTAGAGAAAATTATTCCAATGCAGGTTCAGGGGGAAAGAAGGGAGAGATACAAAGGGAATCCAGAGAAAAAGGGAAACTCTTCAAAGATCCTACCCAATTTTTACCCAAGAGAGATAATGATTGAAAAAAAAAATTCAAAGAGGGAGGGAGACATGGCGACATACCAATATGAGAGGCGACACCCTGCTGGAGCATTTTTGTAGCCACTTTAGAATGGTTTGGAATAACTCAGCCAGAGCTAAAAAAATTATCAAATCAGGTGGAATGAACCATGTCCTAATGGAACAATTTTTTTTTAATGGCAGTTTCCAATCCCCACTACCTCCAGGGCCCGCCCTGTTTAATTTCATTGAGGGCGTAGAATGAGCCTCTCCAAACTAAGATGTGCCTCTCCTTTTATGCGAAGACCCCAAAGAACCTTTTTCCTTATTCCTAATAGGAAGAGTGCAATCACTGGCATTATGATCATGCTTGTGGAATTGACGACATTTGAAGGGAATTCCTTCATAGTCCAAATTTTATAGAAAAGACCTTTTGCCCCAGGATAATTCAATTTCCTCCGCCAGACCTTTTTGAATGTTCAAGGAGACCAAAATACAAGCCACTAACATTTTTCTGGAAAGAGTAAAAGACATATCTTCCTAGGGAATTACCAAGACATTTGACGTCGAAAGTTCCACTGGCAACCCAGACAACCTAAGCCATATTAGAAGCTCATCAACTCTTTCAGGACTGGCATCGAAAACGGGCATCCACCTCTTCAATAATATTGGCGAAGAGTCTATGCACCAAGGAGATTTCAAAACTCTGGATATGTTTGTCGGGGTCTAGAAACATAACATAAACCATCCATTTGACAAAGTCTGGATCGTGGGCAAATGGTCTACCTTGCTTGAACATGATTTCTCTACCCACTTATGCAGAGTATTAATGTTCAAATGGCACCCATTTACACGGCCCACAATTGTTGTCTCCACCATCTTTGAAACTTGAGGAAGCATTGTATCATCCCTCAGAGCCAAATTTTGGGCTTTTGTGACCAATTTGATGCTTTCCTGTGACTTATGTGATTTCTGAATTCTTGAAGTAGACTTTTTCCCTTCCCCTAAAACTATGGAAGTTGGTCATTGCAAAATTCTTCCTGGTTCCCTATTGGGTCTGAGGATCCTCTCTCCAAAACCTCCACACTAGTGGTGTTTGCAGAAATCAGAAGGGAGGGAACCAAAAACTTTGACGGATCTAGAGACAAAAACTTACCCAAATCATTGCCAGAATGCAAACCTATTGGAGTAATATCAAGAGCTACTGAATTTGGAGGCCAACACGGATGGGGAAAGGTCGATCCATTGCTCCCACCTCCTATCAACCCTAAAAACCTAGAAAAGTCGGAAAAAAGGGGGGGTTGTTTGGCCTCAAACCCTCAAAAGGCACCTCCGAGATGAAACCCCTATCTGAATCCACTTATTTGTCTAAACCTCCAAGGGAAGCAACTCTGAGATATTTCCAAGGGGGGAAGGTGAAAAAATGCCAAGTGGGACAACCTCGAGACCCCTAGCCAAAATTAGATCCCCGACGTCATGTTCCCAAAGAGGAAAAGAGGCCCCATGGACATTGTCACATGCTTGACCACTAGGCTCGGGGCAAGAAAGAACAACCTCAACATTGTACATATTGGAAGCGATAGGCAACAAATAGGATTCAAACACAAGGGATAGACC
>ML781212.1:1307370-1320953 GCA_009831015.1 Picea engelmannii | reverse complement strand
CCGTATTTAGTTGGATACAATTAGTTGGTTTGGGTATACAATTCGTTTGTTGGCATATATTGTCACAGTAAACAACATCGTCGCTTTGGCCGAGTGGTTAAGGCGTGTGCCTGCTAAGTACATGGGGTTTCCCCTCGAGAGTTTGAATCTCTCAGGCGACGGCGACGTGCAATTCTGAGTTTCTTATTAGTTCCGGCGAGAGTTCAAACGGACTGATTTTCATTTTGCAGTGGCAGATTAAGTTCTCTTAACAAAATTCCTGAACCTTTTTCTTCTAATTATTGAAATCCTCGTAGTTGCTCTGAGTTCTAGTCATCAGGTTGACGGAGCTCACTTCCCCTACGTGCCTCAAAGCCGTAGTTGCTCTGAGTTCTGGTCATCAGCCTGTTGTTACATATAACATACCCTCTCCCCTTGAAATACATTTCCATTTCCTTTGAATCACGGGGAGAAACCAAATAATAATATTTGTTGAGAGTTGCATACAATTGGTGTCATGCTACATCATCCATCCATATGAGATTCACATAGGAGATGGTCTTTGATGGTAACATGCACCATGTTAACTACTCCAATGATTTCATGTATTTTCATTGTTGTTTCTTCCTCTATTACGTGTATATAAAAAATAATTGACCCTTTTCCTTTGATTATACTTATAAAACTTAATCTCTTGTTTCATTTATTTTTAATACTCAATCTTGTCTCCCTCGTGCTCTTTTGGATTTTGATTAAGTCATGATTTTGATTTTCCTTAACATTCCACCAAGTACTCTTCATGCCCCTCTTTAGATTCTTGAAATTCTCTTGAAATTATAGGAGATTGTTTCTCACTTAACATACAACTATGTTCATCTTGATCACTTTTCATGCGCCTCTCTAGACTCTTGAAGTTATAGGAGATTGTTTTTCACTTAACATACAACTACGTCTACCTTGACCACTCTTCATGCCTCTCTCTAGACTCTTGAAGTTATAGGAGATTGTTTCTCACTTACATACAACTACGTCCATCTTGACCACTCTTCATGCCCCTTTCTAGACTCTTGAAGTTATAGGAGATTGTTTCTCACTTAACATACAACTACGTCCATCTTGACCTTAATTGGTTCAAGCTGAAAGGTAAGGCTACTTCCTTCTTCATCTACCAAAGATTCATGAAATTATTTTGTACATTAACATTAATAGTTTCCAAAGTATTTTAACTTCATATATCTAAAAACAATATCGAAATTATCAATAGAGATAACAAGTAGTTAATGCAAGACATATTTATTCATAGTGAATTTCAAATTTGCATATCATTTATCTTTCTCATTATTTAAATGTGTTTCTTTGATATCATTTAATGGAACATGAAATTGCTTTGCCCAATCCATATTGATGAAGTTATACATGTTGTCGGGGTTTACTAAGATGATACTCGAACATGAAATTGCTTTGCCCAATCCATATTAATGAAGTTATACATGTTGTTGAGGTTTACTAAGATGATACTCTTTTTCTAAATGCATCTATGAACATATAAAATTCCATTTCCAATAATAATAAAAAGTTATTATTTAATAAATAAAACATAAATTATCAATGTATAACTCAAAGACAATGCTTAGAACCTAAAGGTTGTTTATTTATGTACAACTCACAAGCTTCTCAAATAAAAATTTATGACTTTAAGTTCCACATGAAATTTAGACAATATGTTTCTCATGTCTATAAACTCACAATCTTATCATACTATCTATGCAAATCAACTAAGCTAAATCATAAGATACCATGCATTTCTTTCACTCAAAAATCATTTCTCTAAGTCCATGTTCTTGAATTCATGCATTGCTCAATATTTAAGAGATTCCATATTTAAAGATGTATTAAACCTAACTCTATGCAATTATTGTGCTTCAATAAATCAAAGTTGACCATGTCAACTCCATCTTCCCTACATTCACCATATCAACAACTAACAACTAAATCTTGTAGTATATATTTCTCATTTCACATTTCATCACTTTCATATCTTCCCTTTAAAAATCCCATAAAATTTAATGAATACACACTTTTTCCTAATAATGGATTTCATAATTTTCCTTAAAAACATTAGCATAGTACAAAAGTCAATGAGTACACACATTTTCTTAGTCAAACTTCTACCTTTGACAAGCTTTTAGTTTCATTTGACATCCCATGTTTTTCCATCATCCTCCAACATCTCATCATTTATTTGATATTGTTTTTGTTTATTTGATATTGTTTTTGTCAATATTCTTGTTATATCTAACACAAAATTCATTATAACAAACTTTAATTAAGTTTAATAAGATTTTATTAAATTTGAATTTAATTAAATTTAAAATCTAATTCAAACCAATTAAACTAACCTACACTTAAAATTAAAGTGCAACAATAAGTAAATGATTAATATAGATTTGAAAAATAAACCACAATTCTAGAAATATGAATATGAAAGATTGTGTTTATGAAAGTACCAAAATGTTATAAGAATTATTAAGATTTCATTTTCAATGTTATTAAAGTGCATTCTTGTTATATCTAACACAAAATTCATTATAACAAACTCTAATTAAGTTTAATAAGATTAATTACTATTATTAATTTATTATTAAATTTTCAACATAATTCTCATATTAATTACTATTATTTTCAACATAATTCTCATATTAATTACTATTATTATATTATTATTAAATTTTCACTATCACATAATATTTAATATTTAAATTATGCTAAAAATGAAAAATATTTTCAATATATTTAAATTATGCTAAAAATATTCATGAAAAATATTTTCAATATACTAACATATATCAAACAATTTCCTTCCCAAAAAAAATACTATTATAATAGGTTAATCATATTATATCATTGATAATATCCATATGCTATGGTGACTAGTAACATATCAACCATAATATGTCATTGATATCTAAGAATAAGGGTTGGTATAACAATGGTATTTGCGATGACATTGATTTATATGTAGCACATTGATCCTAATGTTTTGATCTATATATATGCTTAAATAACCATTGAAATTTATTAATATAATTATAAATCAATTAATATAAATAATAATATGTTTTTCTGTTGATAAATCACATTTCTTTAGATCATAATATTTGCTCTAATAATGTTGTATTTTATTTTTAACTAGGTGTTGGTATAGAATATAGTTTATAAGTAAAAGATTAATTCATAGAGATAGTAAAACCATAGAAGTATGAGTATACACTTCCATAGAAGTCTCAATACGTAGAGCTAAGGAGTCATCTTGTATATCTTTTGTGCCCAATTTTTTAGATACTTGTTGCATGTCTCTAAACATGTAGATTCGTTTGTGTTATGTTTGTATGAGTTATTACTAGTGAATTTCTTGGGATATTTTGAAAACTTTCATAGCTAATCTAGCTTCATATATCATTATGAAGCTTATAATATTATTAGAGAGACTCGACATTAGCGAAAGGATTTCCACATATGAAAGGACTTTACTGGGTTCACCTAGTTGATTTGTCGAGTGGTGAAGGTGGTGAACTTATGTGTTTTGAGTTTTTATTTTCTCATGCATTTTATTAATGCTTTGTGAGGAAAAGGTCTCATGCATTCTTATGCTTTATGAGATGCTCATGCATATTAATTATGCTTTATGAGATTTTGGAAAACTCATATATTATACACTTTTTGATGTAAAATGATTAATACTTGTGAGGGGAATTAAACTCACGTATTTATCATTAAATTATAATTTTGGAAATTGGTTTTTATGTGAGAAACCACCTCACACCAATTTGTCATTATTCTCAATTATAGGTTGAGAGAATCAAAGACATGGATGAAGAGTCTTTGGGTGGTTTTGAGACTTTTCCCTTTATGTACTTGAAGATAGTTTGAGATCCTACATTCATGGATCTTGTTTTTCCTCTTTTGTAATTAGATCCTATTATTGTGGATCTAGGAGTTAAATTCTCTTTCTTAAGAGGGAGTGAGGAAAAACTGTATAAGGCCTTATGTGAGCCATTTGAAGGGAGGAGAGTAATGGAGAGTTAATGAGTGGAGTTAGAAAGCCATAGTGCTACTACTCCTAAGCATTTGAGATACTTATTCATGTAAGGTATTATCCTTCTTAATGTATGGAGAGGTATGAGTGTGAGCAGTCTTCTTGAATCCTCATTGAAGGAGAAGACATCTCTTATGTAATCACTTATGAGAAGGTCCCAACATATTTTGAAGAAGAAATGAAATAGATTTGTATTCCAATTGAAGTGGGTCCGGAGACGTAGCCCAGGAGGGGTGAACTACATTACCAACATTGGTTGTCTCTCTCTCTCTCTTGTCTTTTCATGTGATTTATTCCATTTTGAGTTCATGTGTGTTATGTATTTTTTTTTTAAAAACATGGTTAATCATGGATTCAGATGACCTTTAATCCCTATGCAAATACTTCGTCAGAAAATGATTCTTGATTGAAAACTTGTGTAGAGTAAGTACTCACTTGTTTTTAGATCACTATTACTAGTATCTACCAAATACCCAATATCCCATCATGGTCATTGATGATGATATTGGAAATGTGTTATGCAGTATCCAAAAGAATCTGACCTTTGATCTCATACGTAAAACCTAAATACTAAAACTCGATTACAATTTAAACTCATATGCAAGAGGAAAGGTGGGTGTGCATGTGTCTAAATTCTTCTCTTATTTTTTTCTCTGATGCATTTGCTTCAAATCAATAACAAGATACCAGGAAATATAGGAAATTACAAGACATCAATCATGGAAAGAAATTTGTGGGTGGGTGACACTATTCTAGTTGAATTTCATCTAGATGAATCCTTAGCTACCTAGGTCAGCTATGGTCTTCAAAGAAAAAATTTAAACCTTACTTCTGAAGAAAATACTAGTAGTGTAGAACAAAAATTAGGGTGGTGCATTGACAATAATAACAATCTTACGAAGGTCGGGGAGGAGTTCTTGCAAGAGGGACTTGTGAACCAAAGGTGGTGTGGTGGTCCTATATGGTCTAAGTGTTCTCCAATTGGAATATGTGAGATTAAAAGTATGTTGAGAAATCATGTATTGGAGGTCTATCATGGTTTTGTGTATAATATTTTATGCATCGTTGATCCTCAAGGCATTGCTCAAATTGATGTTATCTTTCTCCTTCGTCATGAGGGAAATATGGAACCTGAGAGTCAGATTCCTTAGTTTCCATATCCTGATGGAGTCACTTTCCAAGTGTTTGAGAAAATGATTGTATGGGAAGTGTTTTCCAAAACTCCTGCACATCAAGTATTTGATTTCTAGCACGTGTTTGACAAAATGCTTGCATGTTAAATGTTGGAAGAAATCCTTGTACAATTTTTTCTTTGTGAAAATCCTTATGCCGAGATAGAATTTTAGATTATGATCAAGTCTCTCTTGGGGAAAACCTTATGCTTGTGGGTGAATTCTAATAGCTATATGGTGGATTTATAGCAGAAATTGTATGATAGATTGGGGATCCTTGTTGCACAACAACTTATTCTTTATGAGGGTAAACAATTAGGTATCTCTCTCATCTAGTTGAATATCGTATTTGAAAAGATTCAACTATTATCTTGGCATTGCGATTATGTGGAGGAGTGGTGGGTATCGGGATGTCTTTTAGAGATTCCATAAAAAAACAAGCTACCTCTCCAACTAATTCAAAGTCTTCTCCTCTCTGTAGTTCCTATATAGTGAAGTAGGTTGACGAGGTGATAATGGTCAAAATTATAGTGCTTGAGATCACACATCTTCATTCATTATATGGAAAATATTCAATTATTTGTAGATTTAATGGGCATTGGCCTTCTACATTGACCTTGTTCTAGTGGACCCAAACAACTTTGAAAAACAAATGTAAGATCTCTTTGTGTTCCAAAGGTTGTTTTCTTGTTCAGTTATATGATCATGCGAATTGTCAACAAGTGTTTGAGGACTCGTAGGGATGATTTTAAGGGCTAAATTTCGCTCATGGACTAATTTTCCATGGTTTTTCCAAAAATGAGATTCGCTATTTTAAAAATTACGAGTTTATTAGGAATATGATTATCAAAACTTATTCATTTTATGAAAATCTTATTTTAGACACATTTAGTATTGGGTGAAATAAATGTTATTTAGTTTAAAAAAATGTTATAACAAAAATACATTTACTACTAATTCAATTATTTATCCCATCAAAAGATATTACTTTAATGTATAAATGTAATTACATATACCTTAAGTGATTAAGACCAAACATTATATATATATATATATATATATATATATATATATATATATATATATATAAAAGTTTGTATCATCAATATTTCGAAATATAATTTATTATTTTTATATAAGAAAAAATTAAATTTTCATAAATATATATTAATATAGATTTATTCATACACAATGAATTTATTTTGTTTAAAAAATACAACATTAAAGAAAAAATATAAACAACATTCATTTATAATCAACAATATAACCATAGTTAAATTTTTATATGAAAATCTTAACATTTAACCATGTTTTAATCTTAAATTTAAACATAATTTAACATAATAAAACTAAAGTTTAAAATTTTACACACTTAGATATATAATAATTATCCATCTCACTTTTTTTCAACATAATTCTCATATTAATTACTATCACATAATATTTAAATTATACTAAAAATGAAAAATATTTTCAATATATTTAAATTATGCTAAAAATATTCGTGGAAAATATTTTCAATATAGTAACATATATCAAACAATTTCCTTCCAAAAAAATACTATTATAATAGGTTAATCATATTATATCATTGATAATATCCATATGTTATGGTGACTAGTAACATATCAACCATAATATGTCATTGATATCTAAGAATAAGGGTTGGTATAACAATGGTATTTGCAATGACATTGATTTATATGTAGCACATTGATCCTAATGTTTTGATCTATATATGCTTAAATAACCATTGAAATTTATTAATATAATTATAAATCAATTAATATAAATAATACTATGTTTTTATGTTGATAAATCACATTTCTTTAGATCATAATATTTGCTCTAATAATGTTGTATCTTATTTTTAATTAGGTGTTGGTATAGAATATAGTTTATAAGTAAAAGATTAATTCATAGAGATAGTAAAACCATAGAAGTATGAGTATACACTTCCATAGAAGTCTCAATACGTAGAGCTAAGGAGTCATCTTGTATATCCTTTGTGCCCAATTTTCTAATACTTTTTGCATGTCTCTAAACATGTAGATTTGTTTGTGTTATGTTTGTATGAGTTATTACTAGTGAATTCCTTTGGATATTTTGAAAACTTTCATAGCTAATTTAGCTTCATATATCATTATGAAGCTTATAATATTATTAGAGAGACTCGACATTAGCGAAAAGTTTTTAGATGAATTATTGGTGTTATGTGTTATTGGTTATCACACTATGTTGAAGTTATGTAATATCATGCATGTTGTTAAAATATAATGGATCATCGTTTTACCTATATAGTTTGGGTTTGTACTATATCTAGATGATCTATGTGTGTTTTATATTAATCTGAATGTTGTCAATTGTAATGGTTTTGAATTAGTGCAAATAAGTTCATAAGGAACGCACACCCCACTAAATATTTAACACTGTGTACTTTACTTAATAGCAACTATCATACATGCTTTAGGTGAGACATATTTCCTCTTGGAAGGTTGAATATGTCAATGCACAAGACTACATCGAATTATTCTTGGACACTTTTCATGGACATTGGTTCTATCACAAAGCCAACAACATGGTTCCATTGTTTGGACCTTAACTAATGAAAAGTACTAGAGATGTGATGGAGGTCAGAGAAGGTTGATATTCAAGATTGGCTCGAAGGAATGTACTTTTGTTCGAATCTCCCTCGATGAGGCACATTAGTCTACAACAATAGATTTATTAGAGATGTCATCCATGAATATGGAGAAATATCCCTTAGGTTTCTTAGCGAAGTTTCCCTTCGAAAAGAGATTAATGTTATTTTAAAGAATATTTAGTATGATTCCTTTTAATTATTCAATAAATATTATTAGCCTTAGGAGATGGTAAACATCAATGTTCTCGATAAAAAAGAAAGAAAAAAAAACATTAAAATAACTAAACTAACTTAGATTGTCTTGAGATATTGAGATAGTGAAATGCATCTAAATCTTAGTATGAATAAGATGTGTAACATTATAAAAAAAAAAAATGTAATATGTAAAAAAATAAAAAGCAAACAACCACACTAATAAAATAAGTATACAATTAATAAAATAATCTATTCTTATTTATTTTAACCTCAGTTTTTAAACATTGATAAATTTATGTCTCAATTTCTTTTTATTTTTTCAATACTTATAAATTTATAATTTAAATAGATTTATACTAATTTTAAATTTAAATCTTTTAAATTACAAAAAAAAAATATAAAAATAATAATCTTTTCTCCTTATTCTTTATGAAAGTAAACAATTAGGGATCTCTCTCAGCTACCTCTCCAACTAATTCAAAGTATTTTCCTCTCTGTAGTTTCTATATAGTGAAGTAGTTTGATGAGGTGATAATGGTTGAAATTATAGTGCTCGAGACCACACATCTTCATTCGTTATATGAAACATATTCAATTATTTGTAGATTTAATGGGCATTGACCTCCTACATTGACCTTGTTTTAGTGGATCCAAACAACTTGGACAAACAAATATAATATCTCTTTGTATTCTAAAGGTTGTTTTCTTGTTTAGTTCTATGATCATGCTAATTGTCAACAAGTGTTTGAGGAGGGTCATTGATTCTAGGGAAATTCAAGACTTTTTATAATCCCTTGGTTTCCATATTTTGATCCTAACACTATGTCTTAGAGATGTTGTAAAAAACCAAGATATCTTTCCAACTAATTCAAAGTCTTCTCCTCTCTGTAGTTCCTATATAGTGAAGTAGTTTGACGAGGTGATAATGGTTGAAATTATAGTGCTCGAGATCACACATATTCATTCATTATATGAAACATATTCAATTATTTGTATATTTAATGGGCATTGGCCTCCTACATTGACCTTGTTTTAGTGGATCCAAACAACTTGGACAAACAAATGTAATATATCTTTGTGTTCCAAAGGTTGTTTTCATGTTCAGTTCTATGATCACGCTAATTGTCAACAAGTGTTTGAGGAGGGTCCTTGGTTCTAGGGAAATTCAAGACTTTTTATAACCCCTTGGTTTCCATATTTTGATCCTAACACTATGTATATTACTAGAATGTCAGCTTGGGTTCATGTTCCCAATTTGCAATTGCATTTTAGTATTTATTAGCTTTTGAGGATAATGGGAATGCTTTGGGTATTTAGATAAAATTTGAAAGACTTGTAGTGGGTTTATGTACATATGTGCGTATATGTGTTGAGATTAACCTTGGTAAGGGTCTTCTGGACAAAGTGATTCTCAAATGGGAAAATTTTAAATACACATAAGCTTTAGATTATGAGAACATGACATTTAGATGTAGGATATGAAATTTGCAAGCTACGTGTCCCCATACTCAAGCTCATTCTCCTAGGGAAAAAGGGACCAAATCAAAATCAAAGAGATGGAATTTTATAAAAGAATCAAGTTTGGATATTGACATTAATCCAAATGAGGTACATCAACAACTAAGCATTGAAGATGAAAATCAACTACCACATGTGTTGATTAATGAATCCTCTTCTTAAGGGATTGATTTGAAGAAATGGATATAGGGCTTTCCCCTTCGAGGTAGGTAGTGGTAGCTAAAGGCGATCTAGGTGGCACAAAAGGACATCATGAAAATGATATTTCTAATTCAAATAAAGAACTAGTTATTTTAAGAATCTTAATCTCTTAGTTTCTAATTCATAGTTAGTTATTGCAACTCCTCCTTCCATAGAATGACAAGAAGTTAAAAAGAAGAAGAGGAAAAAGGAAAAGTTTAAAGATTATTTTTTAAACGACAAGGAATAACATGTACATTACTTTTGTAACTAGCACAGCCGCAAAGTCAAGTCCATTACTTTTGTAACTAGCACAGCCGCAAAGTCACTGGCGGCTGGTGAACGCCGAAAGGCACATAGGGCTGGTGTTGCAGGCTGAAACACAGTGGTAATTCCAAAGGTTAATTAGTTAAAAGTGGCAATCATATGGTGGTACAGTAATTTCTTAATATGATTAGGTAAATGTTAAAAAGGCTTCTTCTTTTTCATTCAAGATACCAGGCAAAGATACCAGGCAAAGAAATGGTGGCTAGACGATACCCGCTAAGGCTTTACATTTGGAAGTTGTGTTTAAGTTGAATTGGTAGCAGACGATGCCCGCAGAGGCTTTACAATTGGCAATTGTGTTACATTTGGCAGCTGCGTTTAATTTGAATTAGTACCAGACGATGCCCGCTAAGGCTTTGCAGTTGGCAGCTACGTTTGAGTTGAATTAGTACGAATTGGGGGCTTATGCAAATAAAGCGAGGTTGGGGAGGTTGAACTTGTGATCACTTGGTTTCTCCTCAGGATTCCGTGGTCACTCTCTGAATCATTGGAATCTGATTTTGGCTTGCACTTTTATTTCCGTGGGTGGCCTTTGGTTGATTGTGTGTATTAGCATATTCAAGGTTGAAGCATTTGATGTTTAGTACACTACCCAATATTCACTACAAGAAAAATCCGAATTTATTTAAAGGCTTATACAGTAAACCCTTATCATCAATTCTTGTTTCTCTTTAAAGCCATTCGTCTGTTCTCGTGCGGCTTATGTTCTGAGGAAAACATCCACATTTTATGACCATTACCACTATTTATGCAGCTGGATTCCTCACAAGTATTCCAAGGAGGACAGGGAAATTCAAATTTTTTTAACGACAAAGGAAAATTTGTTGATTCCCCCATTAGTCTTAATTAGATTCAGACCATGGGTGGAGTAAATTTAAGCAATGTCAATCATGGAACGAGCCTGTTGGGTATAAAGTTAGCAGGAAAGCCCAAATGGTTTCAACTCCTCATCTGCATTGGAGAATTCTTTCTTGAGTATTTGGTTAATGGAGTATGTGAGGTACTTTTCCTACTCATTGTAACTTCCATATGAGTTCTTGGATGGATTAAAGTTTAAACACATCTAATTATTGTCATCGTTTTGATTTTATTAGTTATTGAGAAAAACTTGCAAAATAATCCATGTTTACTTATCCACAATTCGTTTGTTTTGTTTCTGTGGGTCAAGCTATGGGTGGTATTTCACTTTTGTACAAGGCTTTGTGTATATTGGGATTATATATTTCAATGGCTTCCGACTAAAGCAGATCGTGAATCCATGGAAACCATACATAAATATCTTTGCAGTACTAATGGGATCCCAAGGGTTGACCAAGGGATCTATGATGTTTCTCATCTATCCTGCCCAAATCATGTTCAAGTATACCAAGGTATATTAAGCTCCTGTGGATGCATTAAAAATTGTGTTCGATGTTAGTGTTGGATTGCACATTATTATATGATTTGGTCCATTGCAATTTTTACCAGTGATGATTATGGGGGCCTTCATACCAGGCTTAGGAAGGAAATATCCAGTGGAAGAATACATCTCGAATGTATTTCTTGTGGTGGGTTTGATAATATTCACACTTGCAGATGCCCAAACTTCTCCGAATTTCAGTATATGTGGAGTTTTCATGGTCTATGGAGCTCTGATTTTGGATTCCTTTATGGGAAATCTTCAAGAGGCCAGATTCACCATGAATCCTGCTACTACACAAGTATGCACTGCAAAAATAATTCATGAACCCAATTAATGAATTCTCATGGACTCTAATTATGCGTTACATATAAGCTCTATTATGTATTTATTTGCATGCATAAATCTGCCACAGATGGAGATGTTGTTATGCTCTACTGTTGTAGGACTATCGTTCTTGATTCCTCCCATGATTTTGATTGGAGAGCTCTTCACAGCCTGGGGCTACTGCCTACAAGTATGACTTCAAGTCCATCCTCTGGAGTTTTACTCACTAGACATTAAATTTCAGAATGCTCAATACTGACTTCTGACTGCAATAATGTTCTCCTATGGAAGCACCCTTACATTTACATTGTGTTGATATTTGAATCCATGGCCACATTTGTAGGCCAACTGTCTGTTTTGTGTTTAATAACAATCTTCAGAGCTGCCACAACTGGCATGGTTTCTTACCAACAACCCTATTTCTGAATTTATACCTAAATTTAACGTTGTTATTTATGTGGAAGTTTCTTTGATGGTTGTTGAATTCTGTAGGTCACAACCGCTAGAAAGGCGTTTACATTACTCCTATCATTCTCATATTCACGAAGACAATGACTAAGAAACATGCAACTGGGTTGCTTCTGATAGCCATGGGAATCATTTTAAATATGTTTCCAAATCCCATGCCTAATTCCATGCAAATACAAAGCAACGGTTAGGTCTCGGGTGACCCTCCCAATGAAATGTTTCTTAGGTAGATGATGCAGAATAACACAACACAGACTATTTGTAGCATATTCTCCTCAATAATACAATATAATAGTGTATTTCTGGCAGTGTATTCTTAACTTTGCATGGATGCATTTCACTTCGAACTATGTTTTTTTTTTTTTTAAGTTTAGGGTAATTAAGGGGAACTGTGTTTTTTTAACTTTATGGTAATTAAGAGGAAATGAATTTAGGTAGGGAGGAGAACACTTTATCTCACAATCATATGAAATAATATCAATTAATTTTTTTAAATCATTTATCATAAATATAAAAAAATTTAAAATTCAGTAAAAATTAATAAAATTGTTTTGGATCATCCATCATAAAGATAGGGTCATTTTCCATGTTTTTTCTTTGACTAAACATAAAATTATTTAAAATCCAATAAAAATTAATAAAATTGTTTTGGATCATCCATCATAAAAAGGTAATTTTCCATGTTAGTTTTTTGGCTAAATCTAATTATTCTAGTTAAAAACCAAAAACCATAAAACAAAGTGGCCATCAAATTAATGACAAATCAAGATTGTGATTTGTTTAGTTTGGAAAATTTCAGGTCATCCATTAGAAAAATAAAATAGTTTTTTTATTAAAATAATTTAGTAAATAAAAAAAATAAGAATATCATTATTGGTTACAGAGTTGGTAGCAATATTATAGATTTGTGGTGTTTTTGTTAGGAAAAAAAATCATTATTAATTAAACTTTTAATTATTATTTTTAATAAGTGGAGAAATAATTTTTTAAATTGATAATTTTTTTTTAATTTAGTAGTATTCTAAAATATAAAAAATATATATTATTTTAATTATCATTTTCAATAACTGGGAAAATAATTTTTTAAATTGATATTTTATTTTATTTTATTTTTTTTAAATTTAGTAGTATTCTAAAATATAAAAAATTATATTATTTACATTTTTTATATTTATATTTTCTTTAATATATCCTCATCCTCACCCTTATATATATATATATATATATATATATATATATATATATATATATATATATATATATATATATATATATATA
>ML781212.1:1286061-1307196 GCA_009831015.1 Picea engelmannii | reverse complement strand
CACCCTCACCCTCATATTATAAGTAGAACAATGTTTAAAGTAATAAAATAATTGATTTTTTCTCTCATTAAAGTTTATTAGCATTTTAAATAGAAAAATTTCATAGAGATGATGTGTTTGGAGCAATGACCGAAGATGCAGGGTAGTGACAAATGAGGAAGAACTTATGGCGAAGATGGATCTGTAGAATGCGGTAGGGGAGTGGTCTTTCAAGGTGTCTGTTTGCGGAGAAACATGCTCGATTTTGATAGAGAATGGAATGTGAGGTGCAGGGAAAAGACCCATGGTGGAGAAAATACAGACCAATAGGGAACCTGAATCACAATAGGGAGTACGTAGACTGAAGAATGGGTGCCTGGCTAGGATAGTGGAGAATCTAAGGTATGAGATCAAATCTCCCAATATAGTTAACTACATTCAGTTTATGAAAGATCATGCCATTGTGGGGAAATTCATGGGGATCTTTCCCTTAGATAAGGCACCAATAGGGTGGGTAAAAACATAGTGGAGACCCAAGGGACACATTGCCATGAAGCTAGGGAGCAAAGGGGTTCTTAACCATGATCTTTACATGTTTAGAGGATAGAGAGCATGGTTTTGAAGAAAGACAATACTTCTTTAACTTGACGGGGCTACATCTATGGTACTGGATGGAGAGGTTCACACTCGAGAAGGAATATTTCATTATTGGACTAGTTTAGATCTGGATGTAATCACTCGCTCAAGAGATTTGGGAGAAAGAAACACTGGATGGTATGGAAAACACGTTTGTGACCTTCATAAAAGTATCATAGGTGATAAAGGCAGGATGATATACTTCATATGCAAGGATATGTTTATATATGAATGTAGTTGGGGATCTCTCAGAGTCCATAACAAACTCGTACCAAGATAATTCATGGATCTAGACTCTACACTACGAGCACATTCCATTTAGGTGCATGAAGTGCCATGAGCATGGCCATTTGTTCCAGGATTGTATTAAAAATGTAGAAAGATCAACAAAGAAGACCAAGGAGTAGGATAAGGATGGCTTTGTAAAAGTCCCAACCAAAAGGAAGTCAAGTAGGAAGCCAAATGACCCATTGACTCGGATGACTCGCATTAATAATAATGAATTTTAGACCCTTTCTAGAGTGGGAGAGGAGGGAAATAAAAGAGAAGGAACTTTAGATCCAAATAGAGAAGAGGGACTAAATGTTAAAACAAAGGAGGAGGTCCACAAAAGTAGAGAGCAAGACACCAAGATAGCAAATCTGAGACAGAGGAGGCAAAGAGGGTAACACAAGCAATGAATATAGAAGTAAATCCATTGATCAAACCTAAGGAGGGGGAGGAAAACTAGGAAATGAAATAGGATGACATGGCAGTGGACATCTAGGCCCTCGTTGAACTGCATGGCAAAGAAAAACTTATTAAACTAGAGGAGGACTAGATAAAATATAGAAGGAAAGATCAAGGGAAAATGAAATGGCAATAAATAGACCCAACATACATAGGAGGGTTGGGGATTTGAAAAAATCCTTTATAGTTGCAAAAGAAATAGGATATTGAAGAGAATAAGAGGGGACACAAATCAATGAAGTAGAAAATAGAGGAAATGGGGGGGCGCGTTGTTGGTTGACTCGGGGAAGACTATTGGCCTCCCAGAGAAGTACTTCCTCACCCAACCAAAAGTATAAAATGAAAGTGATATCTTGGAATATCATAGGCCTCAATGCACCATCAAAACATAGGCTACTTAGGAAGCAGATACAACAAGAGAAACTAAGTATCTTGATGTTACAAGAGACTAAGTGTGATCAAGAACACATGACTCAAATTACACATAATATATGGAACCAATCCCTAAGGCTCCTCTCAGTTAGGTACAAAGTTCTTGAAACATTATAAAATGGATACCTAACTAATGCATATGGACCCCTGGCGTCGACTTCAAAGAGGGTCTTCCTAGACTCCATGGCCATGTTGGGAGAGGCTTTCCAAGGGTATCTATGGGTTATATGAGGAGTTTTTAAATATGGCCATGTCCTTCCAGAAGAAGAAAGGAGGAATTAGGAGATCAGACCCCAAAAATGAAGGCTTCAAAGAAAGCATACAAAAATATCTATGTTGCTGTATTTTTTTCTTAACTTCTTTCTTTATGTGCTTTGGTGTGCATATGATTAATATTAGTCCGAGTGGTGGCTCTTTTTGTGCCCTTCCAAAGGTGTAACATGTTTTTCTAACTGTTTATTTTATACCGGCTCATATTTTATTCTCCAGTATCCCCAATAGTTTGACCTTTAGATTAGGTACTTGTAGTATGGCAGGCTGCTTCGCCAACATTTCACCCAAATCAATTTCTCAAATAAATGTTGTTTGAGAATTTAACGCATCTTTCTTTCGGTTCGAAGTGGTACAAAAGCATACTAAGAGCCATTATGGTTCAAAATTTAGGTTCGAAGTTGTACAGAACCTAAAGCTCGGTAAGGAATAGTTATGTTCTGTTATAACTAGCATGTTCTAACTACAGGAAAACTGGACAAAGGGGTTGTCTTGAAGGCAATTTGTGCATACTTTCAGGAAACTATTGAGCCAATTGTGTGCTTGAGTGAAGGTCAATTTCTTTATGGGTGGTTTAATTTTAGTTGCATAGCCATAAACCTTGAAGTTTTAGGAATAATGCATCTTAAAGTGCATTATTAAATACATCTTGAAGTAACTATTTTTGTTTTCCCAATCCAGTTATGGAAACACACAAGTGTTGTTTGAAAAATAATGGTGGTTGCTGGCAAGATAAGAAGACAAATATAACTTCATGTAAGGTATAATGGATGCTTGAATGAAAGGATATAATTGTGCCATGTTTCTGCTACAGGGTTGCTTGATCCATTAAATTAGATGTTTATGAATATGAGTTGTTTGTCACTTCTTGCAGGATACTTTTCAAAAGCCATCCTACTCTTAAGAGCTTAAGGAGACTAAATTCTATATTGTTGGGTGTGAGATGAAAGTAGTTCGAGAAGATAAAATGTGTACAATAATGAAATCTAAACCTCAATACAACTAAACCCATCCAACTCAATGCAACTAAACCCATCCAACTTAAATATAAATATGGTTAAGGAACTCATTAATAAAGGAAAAGTAATTCTGGATTTTTTCTAAATTCTCTTTCCCCATTTTGAGGGTATGCTAGTTTTAACTTTGTAAATGCACTTTACACTTATATTCATATTCATGTAAATGTAATATATATATTGATAATTACTTTACTATGTATTGTAATTGGAAAACCTAAAAAATAAATATAATTTCCATTTTATAATGAAATAAAAATTATGATATGAAATATCCATTGTGATATATAAATATTTTAGTTGCCATCGGCATCGTTATAAGCATAGGTTCCCATTGTTATGTTTTAAAAGAAAAAAGTCATATCATATAACTTCGTAACGTGATGGGGTTTCTTCTCTGAATAATATTTGTTTTTTCTGCAATCATGGTCAAATTATGAGAAAAGAGGAAACACAAATACATATGAAGTGGAAATTTCCATTTTCTTCCTGATTGGAGGATACGTTTCTAGGTTAGAATTTGCCCTTCAAGGTCATGCACCAAAGTGAAATCGTAATAGGAGATTTAAGTCTATAAATAATAATTAAAAGTTTACAACTTAACTTAAAAGATCATTCATATTCCAATCAAAATTCTATAATTGTAATTATGAGAGTGGTCCAAAGCTCTTTGGATAACATAAATGTATATGTCAAATTAAACCGTATCATCTTTTGATTTTGATTTTAAAAATTAAATAAAGTAAATTCATGTAAAGGAACATTTCGCCGACATTTCACTAATTGTAAGAGAACCTAACCCCACTCTAAGTTGGTACTATTATCCATTTTCTAAAGCAATTATTATTGAAGAAAAGTTGATACTATTATCCATTTTCTAAAGCGATTGTTGAAGAATAGTTGATATTGTTATTTTAATTTCCCGAACAATTAAAATATATTGCAAGTACATCAAAATTGTGCTACCGAAATTAGTATTGTCATGAAAAACATACACGCCCCCATACATATAAAAACACAAAATTGTATTTACCTTAACACATATAAGATTTTATTTATTTTATAAAATACTTTAATTAATTTGTATATATTAAAATAATAATATGTTATAATAAATCAGAAAATGTGTGAGTATCGTATCGTAGATATGTTTTCATGTGTGATTTATACGTACTTACATGTAGAGTTGCACATATACATTTATATACATAAGTGTTTTTAATTTTTTAATTTGTGCCTATACAATTATACATATTTCTAGTTTTTTTTTTTTTTTTTTCTTTTTAATTATGGTGTTAAAGAAAAAACTCTCTCATGGATAGGTGAGCTTTCTTATTGAGTAGAAAATGATCAATGATAGGTTGTGGATAAATTACAATGAGTTTTTCACTATATCAAATTCGCAGGTTCAATCTATGTAAATAAATGCAAATAAGTGAGAAGAAAAAGTCTTACCTTTAACTAGCAGTTGTCTTATCGTATCCAAGTTGAGATTGATGCAACTTTTATATTAAGATACAAAATCCTGCAATTAGACACATGCACACATACAACAACATATACCCTTCTCAACATTTTTTAAAATGAGAAAAGTCTAGTCTACAAATAGATCTTATCTAATTTCCTCAAAAAAAAATCAAATTTACCAATGCATAATATGAAAAATCATACATCACATATACATTGGAGGGGAAAAATATTGTAGATATGTATATTAAATGTGAAGAAAGTACAACATGGCATGTTACCTTCTTACCATTGTAGTACCTTCTAGCTGCAAGATCCCGAGACTCTTCCTTAGCCCTCTATCTCAAGTGATATATCAATATATCAAAAATCTACTCTCTCAAGATAGCATTAGGGATGTCTCTATAATTATATTCTGGCATGAAGTTATGATGAATGAATTAACACTTGACCACAATCCCATCCCCTTGATTTTCCCTTCTTTTATAAAATGGTCGAGGAGGCTTAGAGATAGACTCAAGGCCTGGACCTTGGTGAAAACAAGTCATGCACATATTTCATGGCTCATGTTGGATTATGGCCAACCCATCCTTCGCTAATCCCTTCATAAGTATTCAAATTTAGAAGGTTATAAGGGTGATCACTTGTTGCATTAAGGAAACAAGCGACTAGTCACTCCTTGCATGAAAACAACACGTCACTGGTCACCGTTTTAGCTAGAGAAAGAGGGATTCGGCTAAAAACATGGGTTTTTTTAGCATAAACATGTGATTTCAACAAACTAACATGTGATAGAATACGTTAGTTGAAAATCTTTTGATTATTTTAGTTATATTGTTCCATTAGAAAACATCGTCGCTTTGGCCGAGTGGTTAAGGCGTGCGCCTGCTAAGTACATGGGGTTTCCCCGCGAGAGTTCGAATCTCTCAGGCGACGTGCAATTCTGACTTTCTTATTAGTTCCGGCGAGATTTCAAATGGACTGAATTTCTTTTTCCAGTGGCAGATTAAGTTCTCTTAACAAAATTCCTAAACCATTTTCTTCTAATGCGTCCAAGTCACGATGTAGACGTAGTATCTGTTCTTCCTATTCAGCAAGTCCACATTATGGGAATATATGTGGGCTTTAATTAATTTGTATATATGTTAATATATACAAATAATTAAAGTATAGTAGCATATATGTTTTGCTTGTATGATTTATACATACTTACATGTAGAGAAAATGTTTAAGTATAGTGGCATATATGTTTTGCTTGTATGATTTATACATAATGATTTATACATACTTACATGTAGAGTTGCACACATACATTACATACTTGTGTCTACTTTATGTGTATACAATTATATGTATATTTATATTTAGTTTTTTTTTTATCTTGTATGATTTATACATACTTACATGTAGAGAAAATGTTTAAGTATAGTGGCATATATGTTTTGCTTGTATGATTTATACATACTTACATGTAGAGTTGCACACATACATTACATACTTGTGTCTACTTTATGTGTATACAATTATATGTATATTTAGTTTTAGTTTTTTATCTTTTTAATTATGATGTTAAAGAGAAAACTCTCTCACGGATAGGTTAGCCCTTTCATTCACTAGACAATGACATGTAAAATAATATGTAATGGATAAATTACAATAGGTTTTCCACTAGATTAAATTTGCAAATTCAATTTTGTATATTTGTATAAATTTGTACAGTGTGTACAGATAATCTCGACAGATCAACATCACGCAGATTGAGGCACTATGATTTATCAGGTTTGCAGGGTATTTGTGGTTTTCTTTCTAAGAGCCATTTTCTCGAGTACGTGAGCTCTTGTAAGTTCCAAAGTTATTTTGAATGAAAAACTGATCTTGAAGAGTAGAAAAATAATTGTCCATGTGTGATTTTGTTTTTCTAGTTTTTCACTTCATTAAATGATTAAATAATTCCAATAGTGTAATCTAGATTTGATCTGGTTTATCTAGGCACTGATTTTAAGAAATTAACATTGTATCAGAGCTCTTTCTCTGAGAGAAAATAAGATCAACAGTTGTTGAGTGCAGAATTTAAAGATTTAGAGGTATCAACAGTAGTGTGCTTGAAGGACTAAGCACAAGACAATCATGTCAACTAGCAGTCTCAATTCGAGGACATGCTTAATAGGGTTTCACATTTCTTTCCATGGAAGGCAAGAGTCACTTTTCTTTTGAAATACAAGACTTGTGGGAGAATGTAGATAAGGTCCTTCCAATGCCAAAAGATCCTATAGAATAGGAAGCACGGGAGAAGAAGGACATAAAGGAACATAGGGTGATTCTAGATGTTGTAAAAGATCACATGACCCCGCATGTAGCTGAAAAGACCAAAGCAAAGGACATGTTTGATGCCCTAGTTGATCTCTTTAAGAGCGACAACCCGAATCGCAAAATGGTCATGAAGAACAAGCTTGGAGATTGTCGAATGAACAAATTCGAAAATGTTACCAGTTACCTTATGAGAATCACGAGGATCTGTGATCAACTTACAGTTGTTGGAGAGAAGATCTTAGATGCAAATCTAGTGAATGTATCTCTGAACAGGTTCCCCAAGTCATGGGAACCATTGATAAAGGGGATTTATGCACGGGAGAACATCAAAAAATGACAGAGATTATGAGATGATTGCATTCAAGAGGAGACTCGGGAGGAGTTTAGAGCCAACAAGCAGGGAGGAGGTGAGGAAAAATTGGCCCTCATCACCAAGGCTAAGAAAGGAAAAGGTAAAATCAAGAAAGGTAATAGTCAAGGAGAGGGACAACAGTTTGGACATAAGAGGGACTTGAGCAAGCTCAAGTGCTACATTTTTCATGAGAATAGTCACTATGTTTCTTAGTTTCTAGAGAAGAAGAAAGGTAGAGGGAAGACACAACAAGTAGCAGCCAAAGCAGAGACTCAGTTGAGTGAACTTATAGCAAATTTTGAGAGTGTTTGGTACTTGGACCACCATTATTGGTAGGAGTGTTTGGTACTTGGAAAGTGGTGCCTCTTTCCACATGATGAAATCTCGAGAATTGTGTAGTAGATTATCGGAGTAAAACTTAGATATCCATGTAGATCTTGGCGATGATTCCAAGTATACAGGGAGGGGTCAAGGGATAGTTCAATTCCAGGTTGAGTTGGGAGGATCCTTTGATGCTCATGAGGTACTTTGTGCACCTAGTTTGAAGAAGAACCTTTTGTCCATCTTAGTCATGGAGAAAAAAGGTTATATAGTTCCCTTCCATAGGGGGAAGGTATTCATATGCCCAGAGCGAGCCAGTCCTAACACTGCCATGGGGATTGGAGTAAAGGAAGGGAACTTGTACATGCTTCAGGGAAAGCTTGTTCAAGCATTGTTGCACAACAATGAGAGCTTGTGCGAGTTTTGGCATAGGAGGATGGGACATATACATCATAGATAACTACCCATACTGAGGGATGTGGTCACCAGACTTCCAGACTTCACTCTGGAGCAACATGGGGTGCGCATAGGTTGTGCTCTCAGAAAAAATGTCAAGGATTCATTTCCTAGCAGCGAGACTTGATCCAAAGGGATTTTAGATTTGATACATTCTAATGTTTGTGAGCTTATGTCAGTTGCTTCAGTAAAGGGTATATCTTATTATGAAACCTTCACTGATGATTTCTCTAGGAATACCTAGATCTACTTCATGAAAACCAAAGATGAAGTCTTCATTTGGTTCAAAGAGTTTAAAGCTCAAGTGGAGAAATTGACATGGAAGAAGATCAAAGTGTTGAGAATAGAAAACATGTGTGAGTATACCTCCAATGAGTTTAGATATTCCTGCAAGAAGGCAAGGATCAGGAGGGAGAAGACAATGGCCTACAACCCATAGCAGAATGGAGTTGCAGAAAGGAAGAACTAGTCTATTTTCAATGCAACGAAGGCCATGATCTATGATCAAAGTCTGCCCATGGTTCTATGGGATAAAGTATGCAACAAAGTAGTGTACTTTCAAAATAGGAGCCCTCATAGGATACTAGAAGACAAGACCCCAGAGGAAGCTTTCATAGGTTTGATACCTGAGATAGGACATCTCAAGATTTTTTCTTGTTCAGTCTACGTCCACATACCTATGGAGAAGAGGAAAAATTTGGAGCCCTCAGGTCAGAAGGGAGTCCTATTAGGATACAATGAGGATTCAAAGGCTTATAGAGTCTTTCTTCTAGATCAACGAAAGACAATGGTGAACCTAGATGTCAAGTTCAAAGAGAACTTGACATTAAGGAAATCTCATGAGATTCCTACAGTTGGAAAGGATACACAACAAGTGGATCTTAAGGATGAATAGAGTAGAGAGAGTTTCGGTGCAGGGGGGTATCCTTTGGGGGAAGAGGATCAGTTGGATCCCTCCAAGTCAACCAGGAGGCCCAAGTGGTTTGAGAATACTTTGAGAGATGCTTAGGAGCATGTTGAGGCTCCCAAGACCACATTCAAGGAGAGTATACCTCTATGGAATATTCTGACTTATATGGATTTTTTGACCAACATCATAGACTCAAATCCTTCCAACTTTGAGGAAGTAGCCATTCAACAGGTTTTGAGAGATGCCATGGTGGAGGAGCACAACTCCATCATGAAGAATCATGTATGGGAGATTGTACGAAGACCAGTGGGAAAGTTAGTGGTGACCTCTAGATGGTTGTACAAGATCAAGCATGCAACATATGAAAACGTGGAGAAGTACAAGGTGTGATTTGTGGCTCGAGGATTCTCTTAGAAAGAGGGAATATAGTACGAGGAATTTTTTTCTCTTGTAGCCAAATACTCTTCTATATGAGTACTAATTTCTATTGCTTCAGAGATGGGATGGAGGATCCACCAGATGGATGTGAAGATAGCCTTCCTCAACACGTTCTTTGAGAATGCGTCTACATTGAGAAGCCATAGGGGTTTGAGGTTCATGACAAAGAGTCATATGTATGCATGATTAAGAAATCCCTGTTTGGACTCAAATAGGCATCGAGGACTTGGTAATCTAGGATCAACATCTATTTTTAGAGCATGGGCTTCACCAAGAGTGAGGAAGATCCCAACCTGTATGCTTACTTGTTGGATATGAGCTCCTCATCTTGGTGCTATAAGTGGATGACCTTATTCTAACAGGGACAGAGAAGATGATTGCAGGATGCAAGTCAGACTTGGCATCAAAATTTGAGATGAAGGACATTGTGTTGATGCACTACTTTCTAGGACTAGAGGTATGGTAGAGTTCAGGCGAGATCTTCTTTGGATAGAGGAAGTAGACCTTAGAGATCCTGAAGAGATTCAGGATGGAGGACAATAGACCTATGGCCACTCCAATGGTGACCAACCTGAAGAAGGTCGATTCTTCATATTATGAGTTGCCATATTACAAGAAGTACAGGCAATTGATTGCCTCATTGATGTATTTGGCCAATACTTGACCAAACATTTTCTTTGTTGTTAACACCTTCAGTCAGTATATGGTGGAGTTGAGGCAGGATCATTGGATAGAACCAAAGTGCATACTCAAATATTTGCAGGGCATAGTTGGATATGGCTTCAGGTACCTTGGCAGAGATGGGGTGAAGCTGCATGGATACTCGTATTTAGATTACGCAGGAAGTGATACAAATTGGAAGAGCACCTCAGGGTGATGTTTAAGTTTTGGGTCAACAACGGTTTCTTGGTTCAGTAGCAAACATGCCTCAGTAGCACTCAACTCAGTATAAGCTGAGTACATGGAAGCAAGCTTACCTAGTTGTGAATTCATCTGGATTTGCAAGCTACTCATAGGACTATTTGATCAGGAGCTAGAGATGACAATGATCCCATGTGAAAACCAGAGTAGAATAAAACTCTCAGAGAATTTAGTGTTTCATGACAGGTCAAAGCCCACTGAGATCATAGACCACTTCATCAAAGACAGGGTCTTGAAGGGAGCATTCAAGCTCCAGTACATTCTGATAGATGAGCAGTTGGCAGACATACTCACCAAACCCTTGGTGAAAGGGAAGTTTGTTTTCTTTCGAGACAAGCTGGGAGTGGTGGATAATATGTTCCTCGCTAAGAGTGAGTGTTGATGACTGTAGCTCAAACATGTATTTCCATAAGGGGTGTCTAACTTGTGAAAATTGTCATTTAATGACTCCTATGCTTTTTGGGAGTTCACTTAATTAATTAATTAATTAAGTGAACATATTTTTATAAAGCGATTTTAATTTAGTAAAGTGCCTAAGTTTTGGCACTAGTGACTTAAATTAAATGTGATCCATTGGTCTAACGAGATAGTGAGATTTAATCTTGTCTGTTGAGATTAGGGATTTGGCCCAACTCAATGTTATAAAAAGACAACAAAGGGAAGACTCAAGACACATTGATTATTCATAGTGAGTGAGTAATTTGGCGAGGAGAGAACAATGCAGCAACAACTGCACACAAATTAAGGCAGCATGTAGATCGAGGAAACAAACAAATCAAGGTAGCACACAAATCGAGGTAGCACACAAATAGAGGAAGCACACAATTGGAGGCAACATGGAAATCAATATAGCACAAAAATCAAGACAACACATGATCCATAATTGGATCTAGAAGCTTGATGGGGCTCAAAAAGGCCTAAAACGTGCTCACAATTTCTTCAAAACGGACGTGTGCATAGGCCATATCGATACAAACCCAACACAACTCAAACGGGCTCAAATAGATGTTGTATTCTCCAGATATGACGATCTGTTTTTTTTTCCAAACAGGCAAAAAATGCTTACTGTACAGTCTGTACAGTGCCACGTGGAAACTGACTGTACATGTTGTACGACCGTACAGTTGACATGGTAGGGTATGTGGATGTTGACTGGGTAGGTACAGGTGGACCAATCAAGGAGTGACACATGTCACCACTACAAGGGTGACACATGGCACATCCGTACTGATGATGTGGCAGGTACGGTGGATGGTTTGTACAGACATGTGGCAGATGGTTGATGGGCAGATGTGCTAATTGAGTATGGCAGGTGGTCGAATTGATGGTCAACACGTAGAGTATATCCAATGAATAGCGTGGTGCCGCGTGGCCCAGACATGGGCTACCACATGGCACCCATTCGTTGGTTAATGGTTTGTTGCAAAAGCATATGGAGTTCACTGGATTTGAACCCTAGACCTCCGACCGGGCAAACAACTTGGCAGGGTCGGGCTAGCCAGCCTGCCCCTGCATTAGGTCTTAACCTAAAGTGGTGCGGCTTGTATTTAAGTTTCATTGCAATATAACTCGGACGGAGGTAGGGGTTGGGGCTTGGCCCCAGTCCCAACGCAACACTGCATACGACCCTGCAATATAACCACGTTTTTTACACTTGGCGCAGATAACCATTGGGAACTAACCCTGGTCACATGGGTTTATACCATATGACCTGGTCTCCACAGTTTGCTTGTTGGCACGGTTGTAACGAATTCCTCAACCCTGGTCGCATTATAAGCGCATATGACCACTCCAATGGACCTTAACACTTGGCACAAGAAATATGGGGTTAGCCCTGGTCAACCGAGCTAGCCTGCTGACCAAGGGGCTAAACCATGGGTTATTCTTTGAGGGCTTATCATTGTGTATAGAACGTGGAGGACCTGGGTTCCATGGAATGCCCCTTATGTATAGGAGCTACATGATATTAAGGGGCACGCACAGTTAGGTTGTGGGCACATGGCCCAAGAGCAGAGGACTGAGGGCCAACAAGTAAGGGGCTAGCGCACCAGCAGCCTAGTCGGAGGCCACATGGAGCACACCACATGATCAGTAGCCTTTAGAAAGGGGGTTGCACCCAATTTATGTGCAAAAAGTGGGTTTTCCACTTTATAATAAAAATATTTAATTATTTTCTCAGCAGCTTGAGGGGATTTTGCCCATGTTTGGGAGATCTTGGGCCCTTTTTAAGGCCAGATCTTGGGGAGAAGTTGGGAGAGGGTTACCAACTCCAGGCCTATAAAAAATAGGACTTCTTGAAGCCAAGGAGGAGGATCATAGTAGGTTTATGCTGAAGATTTTCCAAGCCAAATCCATTTTTATGCAGGGAAGTTGTTGAGGAGAGAACCTTTGCGGGCCATTTCCGGGATCTTTGGTCATCCGATTTCAGTGTCATTAGTTTTGTTGGGTTCCAGAGATCTGGTAGAACAATACCATATCAATTTGTAACCTTTTTTTCACTATTTTGATGTATGTTTAAATATTTGAACATAAATAATAAAACTTCACCCACTGAGATAAAGCCCTAGAGACGTAGGCGAGATTGTCGAACTTCGTTATCACATTGGTGTTTATGGTTTGATGTTATTCTTTATTATTTAAGATCTGTATATGTGTATATGGTTTTCATGTTTCATTCATAATTATTCATCTTTCATTCAACTTCCTAAATGGTTAATTAACACATGCTGAATAACTCATCCATTGTCATTTGAAAGATCCATTCAGATCAAGTGGTATCAGAGCTAGTTGAAATTTGGATTTGAATTTTGCATGTTAACCAAGGAAAAGATACATCATGGTGAAGGTGAGCATGTTAAAGAGAATCTATTGATTGGATTGAGAAAGATAACTTCTCAAAGTGAGAAGATGGCATCGGAAGAGGGACTTTCTTGGAATGAGAAAGAGTTTCGAAAAACTTTCTTCCCCATGTTGGAGATGATGAAGGTTTTGTATGAAGATTAGTTGGAATGGAAGAGACCAAATCTGGGTGAATCTTCAAAGGGAAAAAGTGAATAAGGAAAGGATCCTCCTCAAAGTCTTCCTTCACCTCCATCTTCACCTCCTTTTTTCTCCTTCTTCTTCAAGTTCAAGTTCTAAAATCACTGCAAAGAAACATGTCCATAAACATAAGAATGAAATGCCTTTACTAAAACTTGATGTTAAATTCGAATTACCCATGTATGATGGTGAAGTTAATGCAGAGAGACTTGACAATTGGGTCATAAAAATGGAGGTTTTTTGCAGTGTGCAACAAATCAAGGATGAGGCAACTCAGATCAAGTTGGCATCCCTTAGATTTGCAGGCATAACACTCATTCGGTGGCAAAGCAAGTTTCAAAATGGAACACGATAAGTGGGTAATGTATTTCCATCATGGAAAAGTTTTATTTTTTCACTTAGAAAGCAATTATACCCTCTGGGTTATAAAGAGAAAGAGTTAATTGAATGGCAAGCTCTTAAACTAAGAAAATGATAAACAGTGCAAGAACACACAGATGAATTTCGTAAAATGGCATTGATGTTAGATATTCCTTTACATACCCAAGAAAATATTATGAAGTATATAGGAGGTTTACCTGCACATATTTGAAATATTGTATTCATGTTTTGACCTACTAAGCTTGATGAGGTTTTTGTTCAAGCGACATACATTGAAGCAGGGAAAACAGGGGTTGGTGTATCATGGGAATCATCTTCAAGGAAAGAGGAGAAAAGGAAGTGGAATGGAAAGAAGGAAAATTTAGTGGCAAGAAAGGAAGCGGAGCCCTATTGCAAGCATTGCAAGAAAGAGGGGCATGATGAGGACCGTTGTTGGCAATTGCATCCTGAGAAGAGACTGAAGTGGTTCAAAGAAAAGAAAGGGAGGCAAATAGCTACAACAACAACACAACCAACAGACTTGGGATCAGATTCAGGTGATGAATCTAAGGTCTCATTGGTTGGTATGACAGGTAAAATTGGTGAAGGATTTGATTGTAGAAGTAAATTGTTTCACATAAGGGTCATCATGAGGCACACTAAGGTTGACACATTGATAGATAGTGGATCTCAATCTAACTTAATTTCATAGGAATTGGTTAAACAATTGCGATTAAAAACACAGATGCATCATAAGCCTTACACACTTAAATGGATAAGAAACAACCATAAATTGCACATAACAAAGAAGTGCAAATTAAAATTTGCAATTTCATCTAAGTTTGTGGACGAGGTAACATGTGATGTGGTGCCACTAAGTGAATGTGGAATGGTCTTAGGCAATCCTTACTTGTATGATCGCAAAGAAATCTTCTACAGGGAAAGGAATCAATATCACTTAACCAAAGCAGGTCAAGAATATGTGGTTCATGCACATCATTTAAAGGAAAATAAATCTCTTCAAACTATTAAACAATTAAAAAATGCAGCTCAAGCAAGCAACACACCTATAATTGTTTCAAATTAAGTAATCAATCTTAATCAAGAACATGAGATGATTGTAGAGTGGAAAATCAATCACACTTTGCTTCAAGATAAGCTAATTTTGTGCAAGTATTATAAACATACCAACTCATTTGAAGTCATATTTTTAATGCTATCATTAGTAATATTGTCAACATGGATGATAGTGGCTTCAGTAAGATGTGACAGGGTACAAATGGCTAACAATATGCTGTCAGTTATCATGATTGTTTTACAGTTGATCTTGATGAGACAGGTGCACAGGACAGAGTTCAAAGACAGAGAATAATTTGGGTGGCCTATCTCAAGCTAAATGTATGGTCAGTAACCTTTTGGAGGACCAAAAGGTTTTTAGTGGGGAGGTGTGATCCAGAATTGGATCCAGGAGATTGATGGGGCTCAAAAAGGCCTAAAAATAAAAGTGCTCAGAATCTATTCAAAACGGACATGTGAGTAGGCCTCATTGATACTAATCCAATGCAACTCGAACGGGCTCAAACGGACTTTGTATGCTCCAGATATGGCGATTTGTTGTTTTTTCCAAACAGGCAAAAAAATGTTGATTGTACAGTCCATACAATGCCACGTGATAGCTGCCTGTACAGGTCGTATGACCATACAACTGATGTGGCAGGGTACGTGGATGTTAACTGGCCAGGTACAAGTGGACCAATCAGGGAGTGACACATGTCACCACTGCAAGAGTGACACATGGCACATCTGTACTAATTACGTGGCAGGTATGGTGGACGGTCTGTACAGACACATGGCAATTGGTTGATGGGAAGATGTGTTGATAGGGTATGATAGGTGGTCAAATTAATGGTCAACATGTGGCAAATATATATTAAATAGCATGGTGCCATGTGGCCCAAACATGGGCTGCCATGTGGCACCCAATCGTTGGCTAATGGTTTGTTGCAAAAACATATGGAGTTCACCGGATTTGAACCCCAGACCTCCGACCGGGCAAACAACTTGGCAGGGTCGGGCTAGCCAACCCACCCTTGCATTAGGTCTTAACCTAAAGTGGTGCGGCTTGTATTTAAGTTTCATTTCAATATAACTCAGACGGAGGTAGGGGCTGGGGCTTAGCCCCAGCCCCAGTGCAACATTGCATACAACCCTGCAATGTAACCACATTGTTGACACATGGCGCAGATAATCGTTGGGAACTAACCCTGGTCACATGGAGTTATACCATATGACCTGGTCTCCATATTTTGCTTGTTGGAGTGGTTGTAACAATTTCCCCAGCCCTGGTCGCATTGGAAGTGCATAAGACCACTCTAGTGGACCTTAATACTTGGCACGAGAAATATGGGGTTATCCCTAGTCAGTCGAGATAGCCCATCAACCAAGGGGATAAACCATTGGCTATTCGTCAGGGGCTTATCACTGTGTATAGCGCATGGAGGACCTGGGTTCCATGGAATGTGCCTTATGACCAGGAGCTACACCGGATTAAGGGGTGCACAGAGTTAGATTGTGGGCACATGGCCTAAGACCAGAGGACCAAGGGCCAACAAGTAAGGGGCTAGCGCACCAACAACCTAGTTCGAGGCCACATGGAGTGCGCCACATGACCAGGAGCCCTAAGAAAGGGGGCTACGCCCAATTTATGTGTAGAAAGTGGGTTTTTCCACTTTATAATAAAGATATTTAATTATTTTCTTAGCAGCTTGAGGGGATTTTGCCCATTTTTGGGAGATCTTGGGCCCTTTTTGAGGCCAGATCTTGGGGAGAATTTGTGAGAGGGTTACCAACTTCAAGTCTATAAAAACCATGACTTCTTGAAGCCAAGGAGGAGGTTCAAAGGAGGTTTATGTTGAATATTTTCAAAGCCAAAGCCATTTATATGCAGGGAAGCTCTTGAGGAGATCACCTTTGTGGGCCATTTCTAGGAGCCCCAGTCATCCGATTTCAGTGCCGTCAGTTTTGTTGGGTTTCAGAGATCTGGTAGAACAAGACCAAATCAATTTGTAACCTTTTTGGCACTGTTGTGATGTACGTTTAAATCTTTGAACATAAATAATAAAACCTCACCCACTGAGACAAAGGCCCAGAGATGTAGGAGAGATTGTCGAACTCCGTTATCACATTGGTGTTTATGGTTTGTTGTTCTTCTTGCTTTATTTCAAATCCGTATTTGTATTTATGGCTATCATGTTTCATTCATAATTCTTCCTCTTTCATTCAACTTCCTAAATGGTTAATTAACACATGTTGAATAACTCAACCATTGTCATTTAAAAGATCCATTCAGATCAACACACAAATCGAGGTAGCACACACATGGATGTAAAAAATATTTGTGTAGTCATACATATCCGTACAAAAAATCAATACAACAGATTCATATAGTTTGTACGAATAGTCATATTCATATAGTCCGCACATATAGGCTCAACATATCAACAACATGCAAATCAAGGCACTGTGATTTATCAAGTTTGCATTGTGATTGTGATTTTCTTTCTCAAAGCCATTTTCCCGAGTATGGGAGATATTGTAAGTTCCAAAGTTATTTTGAATGAAGAATTGACCTCTTGAAGAGTAGAAAAATAATTGTCCATGTGTGATTTTTTTTCTAGTTTTACGCTATAATAAATTATTAATTAATTCTAGTAGTGTAATCTAGATTTGATCTAGTTTATCTAGGCACTAGTTTTGAGAAATGAACACATATATACCCTTCTCAACCTTGTTTAGCGTGCGAGAAATCTAGTCTACAAATGGATCTAATCTAATTTCCTCAAGATAAATAAGATCTACCAATGCATAGTATGAAAAATCATAGATCTCATACAATGGAGGGGAAAAATCCCATATATATATATATATATATATATATATATATATATATATATATATATATATATATAAGATGTGATAAAAGTATAACATGACATGTTACCTTGAGACTTTTATAGTACATTCCAGCTCCAAGCTCTCGGGGCTCCTCCTTAACCATTCATCTCAAGCATGAATATATTAACAATCTACTCTCTCAAGCTGGAAGTAGGGTTGTCTATGTAGATATATTATGGAAACATGAGGCTATGATGAATGAATTAACACTTGGCCATTGTCCCATTCTCTTGATTTTCCCTTCTTTTATAGAATGGTGGAGGAAGCTTAGAGATAGGTTCAAGCCTTGGAACTTAGTGAAAACAGGTTATGCACACACTCCATGGCTCATGTTGCATCATGGCCAACCCATCCTTTGTTGATCTCCTCATAATTATTCAAATTTAGAATGTTATAGGGGAAATTGTTTCTTTCAATAAGAAAAAAGCGATTGGTCACTCCTTGCATGAAGACAACAAGTGACCAGTCACCATTTTAGCTAGAGAAAGAGCGAACTAACTCAAAAACATGGTTTTTTGTGGAAAAAACATGTGATTTTGACAAAATGACATCAATGGGCCTCTATGAGGCCTAGGGTGGTAAATAGAGGTGTAACAAATGCCCCCTAATGTATGAGGTCATAAGAGGAACTACTGGTTGAAATACATTACCAAAGTACATAACAGTGGAGTGACATAAGAAAGGAGCTCATAGATTAAGGAACTAGTAAGTACCTGGAAATAGTCGTCAACCAAACATATAGATCATCCCTGAGTTAGGTATACCTATATTGGATGTAGGAAAAAGTATGGTTGCTAACACAATACAATGTGGATCCATGAAGTGATATAAAAGACCATGTCCATGAAAAAGTATAAAGTGGATCCATGTCATAAAAGAGATCATAGGCATGAGAAAATACAATGTGGACCTATGTCATAGTATACATCAGGAAGAAATCTAGCACCAATGAGAGTGCTAATGTGATCTTCAAAGTACTCATACAATATAAATACACTCCATCGCAACTTGGGAGGAGTAGCATAAATGGAATATGCCCCTAAATCCCAACATCTTCAATCCAACCCCATTGATGGTACAACTCTATAGCATGTGAATGGATGAGTCTGTTAGAGTCAGAAGTCACTCCTGGATTGCTTGCAGGAGCAGAGCCCGACACCCATCAGTTTTATGTCACGATTTGTTTCATGGGGTGATCGGATGGGTAAAGACTCAAGAAAATATAGCTTTAACTCAGGAAATCGGTCCTGGTATGTAGAAAGCAAGGGAGGTCTTGATCCAACTTCCGTCAATAAGTGGATTAAAGGGTGGTAGATGAAAGACTTGTGAGAAGGGCGAGCAAGACTGCCTCGGGCGACAGGCCTTCGGAGGCTTGAGGGTGAAAAACTCAGAAGCCAAGATCCTCTTGGTCCAGAGCTTCAAGGAGCTGAGGGGTGACTCAACTGAATCCTTCAATTCCAAGTCATTTCAGCGCTGAGAAAATCATAGGAACCGATTAGAAACAATGCAACTGTTACAGTGGTCCAACCTACATCATCCTATAACAGCTACAACTCAACTGGATCCTCCAATTCCAAGTTTTTCTAACACGGTAAACAAAGAGATGGAAAGAAGCTGACATCCATAAAGTAAGAAATCTCAAATGCCTTATACATTAACCAAAGCGACCAACACTTTCATCAAAACTTTACAATCGGGAGCCTTTCTCAACCATCGATCCTTACAAAAATGGCGAAAATGCCTACATATACTCAAAAACAACAACAACAGCAAACACGAGACGCTGCATTAAATAATTGCGTCTGCATGGCTTCTGATAGCCTGCCTATGCAGACTTTGGATGATCGTGCTCCTATGACAGACGCCATCAGATTTTAGATTGTCCTTCTATAGGTGAGTCGACGTCAATTAATCCTTTTCCAGACCTTCCTCTTTATGGCGGAGATGACGCTTAACCACCAACAAAAACCGCCATAACTACATTCTTGGGACTAGGGATGTTCTCGGTCAACTCTGCCTTCTGGGATGTGGAGGTCTCCTAATGGTGTCACCTAAATCAGTCGAACGGTCCTTCTTTGGGCACTACTTCATTGGACTTATGCGAGGGATCCCTATGGCGGATGTGGACGAGGGTGTGACGGGGGTTAAAGGCGTGAACACTCTGGAGGTGATGAAGAAGAAATGAGAGCCGTGACATCAGTTGAGGAATGCCACACGATCTGAATAAGACAGAGGAGGAAGGAGCATGGAGTGCGGGAGTACAGGAGGAGGTGACTAGGAATGAGAGGGACACATGGCAGGAGACGAGAGGACAACGAGCTGAGGAGGTGCCATGTGGATGGAGAGAGGGAAGTTGGATATATGACAAGGTAAAAGGGAGGCGATAAGTGGAAAACAGGTGGCAACGGGGAGGACGATACCAAAGGTGACACATTAGGCAAGGGGCCCCACAATAATAACACATCAATTCCGGACCCCCCCCCGATTAAAGGCAGAAAGGCAAGGGGGGTCCGGAATGAAGCCTCATCCGTTGATTTAGACGCCCTGATCCTGGTCGTTAGAGAGTTGCGTGCTCAATTCCGGACCCCCCCCCCCCTCCGCTTAAAGGTAGAATGGCGGGGGGCCTCCGGAANCCCCCCCCCCCCCTCCGCTTAAAGGTAGAATGGCGGGGGGCCTCCGGAATTCGCTCCTGACCGTAGATCTGAGCACGCAGATCCTGGCCACCCAGATCCATGCCCCCTTTAAGTCCAACGCACCCGAGTTTCATCGATGGATGGACGACTAAGATGACTTTGGTGCTTTCGCTAGGAAAATCCCGAAAGGCCCCATCTGAGGCTCAGATCTGTGTCGCGTGCCCTACAGATGAACAGCCGAGATGGCTTTGTCATTAAAAGGGGGCTACCTCCATTCCCGAGCTTGCTTATCGTGACCTGGCGCTAGGACCGTGGGCTCGGCTTTGAAGGGCGCTTATCGGAATTTCGGGGTTCGGGGTTTCGAGATGTAAAATGACAAGCTCTTACCCCTCGAATCCTCGACTGCCGACATGACATGATCGCGCACCACGTGTCCTTTTGGATGGACGGTCTAGATCCTTCATGAATGTATATGGACGCTACCCATCGGGCTAATCCCGACGCAACTCCGCTAACCGCAATTTCCCGCCGACCGTCGATCTTCTCCTATGGACGAATCTAGGTCGTTGACAACATAATTTCGCCCGCTCACTTGATTTTTAGCCTGAAATGGGGCTTTATGTGCTACGCTTGGGCGTTCTTCATGCAACCTGCAGACCTGGATGCTCTCGAGCCCAAGACAAGAATTGTCGCTAACATTAGGCTCCATGGGGGATAGAGTTGTCCCTGTGATGCTCTAAGAACTCATTCCGCAGCTTCAATGCCTTGTTGTTGGGCTATGGAGTCAGGCTCAAAACATCTCGCTGCTGAAAATACAAGCCGAAAAATAAAAGCAACAAAATAAAAATACATGCTCAAAGGAGCTTATTTATATACAATCCTAAACTAATAAAACACTTTACATGGGGCTAG
>ML781212.1:1272041-1283553 GCA_009831015.1 Picea engelmannii | reverse complement strand
AGGCAGAAAGGAAAGGGGGGTCCGGAATGAAGCCTCAGTCGTTGATTTAGGCGCCCCGATCCTGGCCGTTAGAGAGCTGCGTGCTCAATTCTGGACCCCCCCCTCCGCTTAAAGGTAGAATGGTGGGGGGCCTCCGAAATCTGCTCCTGACCATAGATCTGATCGTGCAGATCCTGGCCGCCCAGATCCATGCCCCCTTTAAGTCCAATGCGTCCGAGTTTCATTGATGGATGGACGGCTAAGATGACTTCGGCACTTTCGCTAGGAAAATCCCGAAAGGCCCCACTGCGTGTCCTACAGATGAACGACCGAGCTGGCTTTGTCATTAAAAGGGGGCTACCTCCATTCCCGAGCTTGCTTATCGTGATCTGGCGCTAGGACCGTGGGCTCGGCTTTGAAGGGCGCTTATCGACATTTCGAGGTTCGGGGTTTCGAGATGTAAAATGATGAGCTCTTACCCCTCGAATCCCTGATTGCCGACATGACATGATCGCGCACCACGTGTCCTTTTGGATGGACGGTCGAGATCCTTCATGAATGTATATGGACACTACCCATCGTGCCAATCCCGGCGCAACTCCGCTAACCGCGATTTCTCGTCGACCGTCGATATGCTCCTATGGATGAATCTGGGTCGTTGACAACATAATTTCTCCCGCTCACTTGATTTTTAGCCTGAAATGGGGCTTTATGTGCTATGCTTGGGCGTTCTTCATGCAACCTGCAGACCTGGATGCTCTCGAGCCCAAGACAAGAATTGTCGCTAACAGAGTCGATCTCAAGCATGGTAGAAACCCCTTGATTATTTGTCATTGATGAATACCGTTAACAAATGTGAGGGGACCCACCAATAATGAAAACAGACCCCAAAGTACCTAGTATAATCTAGCGAGTGTGAATAGAGTAGTTGATGTCGAACACTCATAGAATCAATTGATCATGAATCAATGAGGTAAACACAATGTCGATCGCGAGGAATCCTTCCACTGATGTTTGTAAGTTCCAAGGTACTAGTTGGGTTCTAGATCCTTTTCCTAGAGAATGAGTCGGTATTGATAGGAGGAGATTGATAGAAGGAGGGCCTTAATGTTTCCCCCATCAATCAACATGAAACAATCACTAAGAGTTATTGTGAATAGATAGAATCACCATCATTAAGAAGTGTCGATAGGAAAATATAATGAGAGAATATAGTGAATAGATAGAATCACTCACATAATAATAATGTTGTTGTTGTTGTTGTTGTTGTTGTTGTTGTTATTATTATTATTTGACTTTAGTAAATATTATACATTAACATCTCCTTTAAGATTAACTTAGGGGTAAGGGATATTATGATAATACATCATTTAGCTCATGTAATCAATGATGATATGTAGCAAAGGAGATCAATACCCACACATAGCATACCATGTGGGAGAAAATCCACATCTTGTCTGATGTTGAAATTGGTTTATACAAAAGGAGGAACCTTTTCTTTGACAACTAGGCTATTATCCAATACCATTTTGACCTCTGTCAACCAAGGTGATAGCTTTATCCTCTTTGTGAGGGAGGTTTGATTTGTCACCTAGGGATCATTTAGTTCTTTGTCCATCAAGGTGATAATTTTATCATCATGTCATGTAGGTTAGCAACCTTCAGTTTGTTAACCAAGGATCATTATATCCTCTATCCTATCGATGTGATCCTTCGATTTGTTGACTACGGTTTATTTTTTCCTCTATCCATAGAGGTGAGCCTTTAATTTGTGGCCATAGCTCAATTTGACCTTTGTACATTGACACTAGTTTTATCCTCTTATCAAGGAGGTTGATCTTCGCCTATTAAAGAGTAAGTGACAAAACTTCACCCATGGTATTCTAGTGGCCTTGCCTACTAAAGTGTAGCTGGTAAAACTTTAATTCTGGTCTTGTCCTCCAACATCTGTGGTGTTGGTGTGGATTCTAATGAATAGAGATACATATTATTCCACTATGACAAATTCACTAGGATAGAGTGTGTATAATTCTATCTTTGAGAGAGTGAATCATGGAGGTATTATTCATGTTTTCACCAACTTCTTGAAGTTGTTCCACAATTTTATGTGGTCACTTTCTTTACACAACATATTCCTACTTTAGGAGTAATAGTGTTGTTTCACTTTCCTTCTAACACAATAGTAATTCAATTTGTTTCCTACTACGAGAGTATTAATGTCATGTATTTTCTTCATGTATTGTTGATCTTTATTTTAGCTCTAGTGTATCTCCTAGCGAGGAACCCAAACCAATGAAGTCATCAAGCATTTTATCTTTAATGTACAATCACCAAAACTTTGAGATCTCATGTATCTTCCAATGGAGAACTACACTATGAAATATTAAGGTATTTATCTCTGGTGTATCTACCAGTTTGAATTACCAAACATTTTAACTGGGATTTATTTTTTGGTGGGGAATCATCTTTGTATATGTACATCCATAACTTTTGATTCTCGAGGAATGTTTATAAACAAGCCTAGATCCATCTTAACCCTGGATCTATCAAGCACTGAGAGGGATCAAATCTCTTGAGGTGCAAACCTTTAATCTTTCCTCAAGTTTTACACACACACACAAAAAAAAGGTTTGTACCTCGAGAGATTTGATCCCTCTTTATGCTTAATAAATCTGGGATTAAAATAAATTTAAGATGATTTACTAAATGAAACAAATTCTAAAAGATTAATTCATACAAACAACTTAAATCAAATCCAATTGAATATAAAACCCTTGAATATGTGTGAGAAATGTTTGACCTCTCATAACTAATTTTCATGAAACAAATCAAACCATGCAGAGTTTGTCAGGGCCAACTGAAAAAAGGACGGAATCATTAGCTTTAGGGCTATCTCCTTCTATAAGAATTTGTGTTGAGTCTAACCATATTTAGGAGTATACAATTGGTTGGTTTGGGTATACAATTCCTTTATTGGGGTATAGTGTCACGATAAACAACATCGTCGCTTTGGCCGAGTGGTTAAGGCGTGTGCTTGCAAGTACATGGGTTTCCCCGCAAGAGTTCGAATCTCTCAAGTGACGTGCAATTCTCTATTTCTTAACAAAATTTCCGAACCTTTTTCTTCTAATTATTGAAATCCTGCACCAGTCATAAACAACTTACTTGATAAACCTCCCCAACCAAAGTGAAAATCATGGCTTAAGGTAGGTTTCTAGTTTCAAAACAAATGCGAGATATTAAAGGTCAACTTTGTGATGGCATATCTCCATCAATAATTCCTAGAATCACTATTACGACCCTAATAAAAAATGGTGCCAACATATTGCATCTAATGGATTTAGTATGACTATAATAATCCATGCCAATACAAAGGTATTCCAATAGCATTTTGTTTACTCAAAAGAGAAAAGAAAGAGCTACAAATTTGCAAAGGAAAATCTCCCACTTTCCAAAATTGTCACTATGATACCAAAGTTAATGAACCTCAAGTATCCTCAAGGGTTAGCTCAAGTAATCATGAGCTAGATGTGATATCTCTATCCCAAGTTGGAGAGATCATGGGTTCAATTATGTTGATTCCCATAGTGTAAGGTTCTTGGAAATTAGGCACTAATGGTTTACCCTAATCTTGATTATGTTGGGATCCACCCTAGATGTGTAATGGTGGCCTATGGGATCATTATAGATAAGAGAAGGATAAGTATGGAGGCCATTTAATATAATGTAGAGTAGGTCCGCAATGTTAATTATTATTAAATAAGGCCCCATCAAGTAGTTAGCATTTAATAAATGTAATGTGGCCTTATTAAAGAAGTCCCACTATGTAGTTATCATTTCATACTATAAATAAGCATGGATTCCTCCTTATTGAGGAGGTATGAGAATATTATTGTATTGGAGCTTAGCTCATTGGGAGGTTTCCCCCTTAAAGACGAAAATGAAAAAGAGCTGGCCCTTCCATAAAAAGGATCGTTGTAAGGTGTTTCCTTACCTTAAGGGTGTTTTAATAAATACAACATCGAAAGATTTTATTTTTTTCCATTATTATACTTCTAATGTGTGATTTAAGTTCATATATGAAATACACTACAATTGGTAACATAACACCTTTTAGGGAACATTTTGGAAACAAAATTCTAATTGTTTTTGTAAATAGGGAGTCATGACACTTAAATAAGTTTTTAAGCATCTTTCTATATAGTTTATAGAAAATAACTATAGATATGTATTCACCTTACAAAAATACATGATTTGAAAAATTAAATCACTCAAATTGGAGTTTATATGAAGGAGATATTACAATTTGAAATATGCTCCCTTTTGAAGGCTTTTCAGTGATGACCACCAGTATTGTAAAGTGGATATCTTTTAATAGAGTAGCTTTATTGTAGCCAACTTAGCAACATTTTATACAAAATTTCTAGGGATTTTTTTTGTTATATTATATGATATATTTTGATCAATATTTAGAGCCTTACAACCCTTGCAAATTTTCTCCCTCAAACCCTGGCAAAACTAAAGAATGACCATATTGAGACAAATTTGGGAGGAATGGAAGAAAAAAATGGAAGGATGCGAAAAAAATTAAAAAGTAATTAAATCACATAAATAAACTGTGTACAAATCTTGAGGAAACACTATATTGTAGCATCATCAATAAGGAGTATAGCCATATTGTTATTAGGGAATATATACGAGAAACATTTTCCTTATGTGATTTAGAAGAAGCTTGTGAACACTAAGAATTTAGATAATTTAGATAATAGTCCTTTTTTGGAATTCCATCCTTTTTTACTCTTCACCATATTATGAAGAGAACATCATTGAGGAAAGAAAGAAGTAGGAGGTGTTACAAAATATTCATTGATAACAATAGAAAGGATAACATCGTGGTTAATTCCTTGTAAGTGTGATAAGTGTGGGTCCTTATTGTATTTATCCTAATTGGTTCTAGATTGGATACAAGAGGTATTCTATGAATGGCTAGTGGATTCCAAGGTAATTCAACTTCTCCAATAGCTATAGGAAGCTCCAAAACACTTTGTAATCCATAGCTAGTAGAAGGACACGTTAAGGTGTAAAGGGTGTATCATTTTGGTGCGGGATTTTTCTTTAAACTCAATGGTATTTGATAAATTTCATTCATCTCCCAAAATGGGTCGATATACATTTTAGAGAACATATGAATGGGTTAAGTAGTCATCTTTCAGGACAATTTGAAGAATTAAATTCACACTTTATACATGGTCTATGTATTGTTGTGCTAACAATACATAAATGATTGATGTATGCTAGAAGATTTGAAAAATAAACCACGACTCTAGAAATATGCATATGAAGGATTGTCTCTATGATGGTACCAAGATGTTATAAGAATCATTAAGTCCTCAGTTTAAATGTTGTCCAGATGTTATAAAAGCCATCGTCAAATTCGGAAATTAGGCCATTTATTATAAATAAATGTGTATGTTTTTAAAACATATTTCTTTATCAAATTTAAATGTGTCTATATTTTTTAAACATATTTCTTTATCAAATTTATTAGCTATTGATGAGATGAATTTAAATGTGTTTATATTTTTTAAACATATTTCTTTATCAAATTTATCAGCTAATGATGAGATGAAAACAAGTTTCAAATTATAACAAACCTATGTAACAACCAATTATTTTTCTTCTTTACATTTAGAATAGCCCAATGTAATAGAGATGTTGTCGTATACTTTAGTAACACTTACATGTTGATTTTAAAAAAAATGTTGAATTTTACCTATATTTTAGTTACTGAGATTACTACCAATAAATTAATTTAACCATAAATTATCAATGCTGATATAAAATATGAATTTATGAAATTAACTTATAGCTGAAATATAAAATAACAAAATAACATCGGAAGCATACAAAATCAAGCACATAAAATTCAAAATACACCAGATATTAGCTTGAAAACACTAGTGTGGGGAAAACCAGCAAAAGAGGGCTTCTTATTGAGGCTTCTAAAGAAATGTTATAGCAAATACAATTCATAAATTCCTTACAGATTTTTTTTGGGCAGGGTTTTCCTCTCCACAAGCTCTGTACGACCCAACTATCTCAACACTCTTTGTTGTCGTTGTACAACCACTGGTATAGCCTGATATTGACTGAAAATGCACCCAGAATTTAGCCTTGTTCTCTGCTGAACAATACGACTGGATCTAGCCAGTATTGGATGAGGACGTAGAGCCCTAACTCACTCCTCTTGATGTTGTAAAACTTAGCCTAGTGGAGCCTGGTGTTGGCAGCCTAATATGGCCATGTTCCTGACCTCTTCCAGCTTCCTTTCACTCCCATATTCACCCTCCTCGACTTGTCTCTTGCTCCAGCACAATTCACCCTCCTTCCTCATCCTCAAGCACCGTCCTTCTACTCACTTTCTCAACTCACAAATGAGAATGTGAGTGTCCCCTCACCCTCAACCTCGTTTTATCTCATTAGCATCCCCCCATTCACCTTGAGATGTGTGTCAAGGCTTGGCCTCAATGGCTGAGATTTGGGGCTGTTGGACCCCACTCTCCACTAGGTGGTGCACCCCCCTTGGACATGATCCCACACTCCATTAGAAGCCACCTTCAGAGGTGTGTCCTCTCTCCTTGAGCCCCACATTCCCCTCAAGGGTGAAATATTATTGCAAGCCTAAATTAAACTTAGGTTGAAATACAAAGATTAATCTAGATCACTTTTAGGTGTCCATCAACATACCCATAATACATAGATCTATGCTTAGACACCTCATAAGTTAAAAACTAACCCAAAAAAAAATAAAAGAATAGTAACCAATAATAATAATAATATATTAATGAAATATAAATATAAATAAAACTAAAAATACAAATATTTGTATATATAAAAGAGATATATGAAATATATACTTAATATAAAAATACTAAATAAAAAAATTACACAAAATCCAGAGGGGGGTAGGGTATGTATACCTTCGTAGACTTTACCAGTCAAATCGCTGGGCTGAAGGGGATCCCTTGTCCCATAAACATGAGGGTCTCATACACCAATTTGGTGTGCTGACTTGACCGTGACCTTAAAAATAGATTATTATTATTATTATTATTATTATTATTATTATATTGAGTAATTAAAAATAAATAAATAAATAAATAAATAACTTTGATACCTCTTGATATTTAATAATTTGATACACTCGATATTTAATATGTCGGGAAAAATATTTAGCACGAATGTGGAGGACCATTCATCCACATGAGCCGTATAGGACGGACATTGTGCACTAATGGGAGATGCTTTACACTATATTATCCTAAAGCAATCATTTGGGCAAGAAAATGTATTTATTAATGATGATGGGAATGCTAGGAATCTTCTCTTATAATAAATAAATAAGTCGAGTGATGAGAGGCTAGGGTCTCACAGTATGCTTCACTAGAAGCATAACAACAACGGCCCTCTAGTCTATGATGCTCCTCTGGACATGTACATCATTGAATGAGTATTTTAAAACTGTCAACTAAAGAGCTAACAATAATGCCTTGGTAGTATTTGGTTCTCCTTTATTAATAAGAGTTTCCTTCAATTTCCCTTGGTTTAGCCATACTAATTTGTGATGACGAGTTTATTAGGAATATGATTTATGAATGTGGGAAATATCTTCTAAATTTTCTTTAAAAAAAATATATTAGAGTGACTAATATGTTATAATTTTTCAAAAATGTATGTATATAGTATATATACACTATAGCACATATATGTTTGTCTCTATGTATTTATACATATCTACATATAAAGATGCACGCATACATTTACATGTTTATTACCTCAGACAATAATATTTATGAAAAGTTTAAATACGAACAAACAAAAGTTTACATTATGAAAAAGTAAAATAAAGTCAAAAGAGAAGAGTGCAACACTGTCTAGAAGAAACAATGTAGACATAAAAGAGTATGTTTGCATCTTTTGAGTTTTCTAGCAACGTTTTTGGTAAAAAAATATTAGAGTGACTAATATATTATAATAATTCAAAAATATGTAGCATTCTTTTAATTTTTCTTTCAAACTTTAAAAAAATATATTAAAATGATTAATATGTTATAATAATTCAAAATTTTATACATACATATACATTACAACAAACATGTGTTTGTATCTATGTATTTATATATATATAAACATGCACACATATATTTACACGTATACTTGCATCTAGTTTGTTATCTTACATGACAATATTTATGAAAAGTTCAAGTATGAGAAAAAAAACATTGTGCATTAAGAAAAAGTAAAATAAATTCAAAGATGAAAAATGCAACAAAGTGAAATAATGTAGACATGAAAGAGTATGGGAATTTTTCAAAGTGAAGAAAAAATAATGTAGGCATGAAAGAGTATGTTTGAAAAAAAATATATAATAAGAACAATATATAGTTTAAATATGTAGTTTAAATAGCACAACAAAGAAACACATGTCAAAGATAAGAATGAGACCAATTCATAGAACAAGAGTGTTTACAAGTTAAGTTAGCATATTATCTCAGTTAATTTTGAAAAAAATTGAAAAAAAAAAACAAAAAAACTAAACTTTAGGGTATTTTTTTAACATTTGATTACTTGAGTTAATGTTAGGTTTTTTTTTTTAAATTTTATCATGATTTATTTATAAAAAGAAGTATGTATATAAAAAGACTAAAAAATGTATTTTGATTATCAAAACTTATTCATTTTATGAGAATTGACACACATTTAATATGTTTGGGTGAAAGAAATGCTATTTAGTTAAAAGAAATGTTATAAAAAATACATGTACTACTAATTCAATTATATNATATATATATATATATATATATATATATATATATATATATATATATATATATATATATATATAAGTAAAAAGAGGGCGGAGCCTGTTATATTATATCATATGTAAAAAGAAACATCTATCCTTAGGCTTCCAACTGTTCCGCCAAATTAGCGAAAACTGGAACAATTGGCAACCTTGGATAACAATGTCCAAAAGAGGCAGACCGCCAATTGCCCCACCCGGAGGAAACCGGGACAGGTGACAGCCTATAGTCTGTGCAGTAACCATGAAAGATGAAATTAAAACTAAACTAAATATTAAAGAGTTTAAATTGGCTGAACCCCTAACCAGAACCTGGACATCTAACCATAACCAAAAGGCAGTCCTAACCAAGAAATTACCCGTTGAGGTATTCATTATCGAGGTCTTTATTGTGCATTCCATTCCGAGCTGGCATAGTATAGGGTCTCGCACACGTCAGACACCTTGGCCTTGTTGGCGCGTTGGAGAAAGCCTCATATACCATGTCTATGCGTTGGCTCATGAGTGTGCCACGGTAGACCTGGTCTGCCATCTAGCTTCTCATCTCAAACACCAAGTCTAACTATTCAGGGTGGAAGAAGCGTGGGGGGACACGCCACTATTTTGGTGCTATCGTGATAGGAGGTGGCGCAAGGACCTCACCACCCTCCTTCGATGTGCCACCCTCCCCAGCCTCGCTTGTTGCAGCCTGTGTTCCCTCCTCTGCTCTGTCCTGGTGGTCTGCTGCCTCACTCTGTCCCTGTGCTCCTACCTTCTGCCCGAGGTCGTCTTCTTTCTCAGTGGCTCTGAAAGGAGCGTAGTCCGCTGAGAGTGTGGCATCCTAAGAGGCCATATGGAGGCACTCCTCCTCTACATAGAAGATATGGAATTCCTCCATTCTAGCCTCCATGGTGTTGGTTCCGTGGTGAACTGTTGTAATTGGCTGAGTTTCTTCCTCAGGGAAACTGGTTGGAGGCTACCAATCCTCTAGCACCATGAAGAACATAGAATCCGGACGGAGCTGAATGGGTTCCTCTGGGATGACCTCCTCCACATACGTTGTTGGAGGTGACTAGACCATCCCTTCCCTGCCTTCCCTACGAGCTATTTGAGTGCGGTCCATTGATAGCGCCCTCTCTAGCCTTTGTTGTCGCTGTTGTCTCACAGCCAAGCTATACCAGACAGGGCCGCGACGCGGCTTTCCTCTTTCCCTTGGCATCGAGAGGATTATGCTAATGGCGAAGTTGTAGGAGGTGTTACAATGGTTGCACCCAAGCCCAAGACTGCTAGCCTGGTGCGGACCGAATGTGAAATGGAAAGATCTGATCAGGAGGTGGGACGGGGTGACTACAATTATTGCCCCCCCAACATTGAATTTATCTACCATCGGGCTATTTGCGCGAAGGAGAAGTCCCATGGCTCTTGGCTGGTAGTTATGGCTAACTCTCATACTTAATGACGATGGGATGGGAGCCAACCATCCTTATTTATGGCCTGGCCAATCCTGGTGTGACGTGGCACTTGTGTGCTACGTGTCACCCCATCCGGGGATCCCATCATAAAATATTACTTTAATGTACAAATATAATTACATATACCTTACATAGACAAACATAATATTTTTTTATTGATTACTTTATAAACATATATGTATATAATATATATATATATTAGTTTGTACCATCAATATTTTGAAATATAATTTATTATTTTTATATAAGAAAAAAATAATTTTCATATCTATATATTAATATAGATTTATTTTGTTTTAAAAACACAACATTAATGAAAAATTATGAAAAACACTCAATTATAATTAACAATATAACTATGGTTAAATTTTTATGTTAAAATGCTAAGATTTAATATTGGTTTAACTCTAAATTTAAATATAATTTAACATGGTAAAACTAAAATTTAAATATATAAAGATTAAAATTTTACACACTTAAATATACAATAATTTTTCATCTCACTTTTTTCAACACAATTATACTATTATTAAATTTTCACTACCACATAATATTTAAATTATGCATATCATAATATTTGAATTATGCAATTATAATTAACAATATAACTATGGTTAAATTTTTATGTTAAAATGCCAAGATTTAATCTTGATTTAACTCTAAATTTAAATATAATTTAACATGGTAAAACTAAAGTTTATTTAAATTATGCATATCATAATATTTGAATTATGCAATTATAATTAACAATATAACTATGATTAAATTTTTATGTTAAAATGCTAAGATTTAATTTTGGTTTAACTCTAAATTTAAATATAATTTAACATGGTAAAACTAAAGTTTAAATATGTAAAGATTAAAATTTTACACACTTAAATATACAATAATTTTTCATCTCACTTTTTTTCAACACAATTATACTATTATTAAATTTTCACTACCACATAATATTTAAATTATGCACTTATCATGAATATCATAATATTTGAATTATGCACTTATCATGGAAAATATAATAGCATATATCAAACAATTCCCTTCCCAAAAAGAAACACAATTAAATTATAATACGTTAATCATATTATATCATTGATAATAGCCCTATGTTATGGTGACAAGTACCATATCAACCATAATATGTCATTCATATCTAAGAAAAAGGGTTATTATAATAATGGTATTTGCAATGACATTGATTCATATCTACAACATTTAT
>ML781212.1:1195163-1246482 GCA_009831015.1 Picea engelmannii | reverse complement strand
GTTTGCTGTTCATTATTGTTTTCAGATCTGCATATGTGTATTTGACTGATATAATCCTCTTCTTTCCTCATTCTTTCGTTAAATTCTCAAATGGTTAAATTATTCATGCAAGTTTAAAACTCAACCATAATCATAAAAGATCCCTGCCCCGGATCACGGAGGAATGGCCCAAGGTGGGGAATGGTCCGAACAGTTATTCCTTAGGGTTATACATTCTCTCCAGGGTGCACTTTGATAATTGTAGGAGGAATGGCCCGGGGTGGGGAATAGTCTAGGCTCAACAATCAGGGACAGTCATTCCTTAGGGTTTATACATTCTCTCCAAGGTGCACTTTAATTAGTGTAGGAGGAATGGCCCAGGGTGGGGAATGGTCCAAACATTTCTTAGGGTTTATACATTCTGTCAGGGTGCACTTTGATTAGTGTAGGAAGAATGGCCCAGGGTGAGAAATGGTCCAGGCTAAAAAATCAGAGACAATCCTTCTTCCTTGTTTGTGAAGAATAGAGCAGATAGCCCATTCCTGATGAGGGCAGATATTCTTTCAGATCTCACAAACGTGAGTGAAAGATTGGCCTAGAGGATTCAGTTTATATTTAACAATATTTTTCTATGCAGGATGGCATTAGATGATTGTTATGGAGACTACATGTCTCTAGACAGTAGAGATATACTACTGTGGTGGATATGTTCCATTGTTCGTGAGGCAGATATTCTTTCAGAACTCATAGATGTGAGTGAAAGATTGGCCCAGACAAATCAGATTATATCATAACATTGTTTCTATGCAGGATGCTATCAGATGTTTGTTATGAACACTGTATGACAATAGATGAGGACTACTGTGGTGAATATGTTTCACTGTTCGCAACCATACATTGCTGATCAAGTACTTATGTGTTACTTGATGTGGTAGTGAACCACTAGATTGTAGTTATGTACTACTATGAATAGACACAGTTGTGCTCTATCCTTGTTATATTTGCCTTGAAGACTATCAGCAGTTTATTGGAGATAAAGATCATTCAGATGGATGATGAATAGAGATTTTCCAGATGGAAAACAGTTCAAAAATTTTACTCTTCTTGTATCACTCTATGGTGAGAATAACTTATCCAACATCATATCCAATTACTCAGATGAAGTATGGTTTCAAGATTTGATGCAGCTGATGGTGATGGTGATGTTCATGATCTAGTCATGAAATAGTCTAGATGACTATATTGATGCTACGGGGTAAATGGTATGTTTCTGTGCTCAAGTCCATTACCTGTAAATACCTATCTAGCTAGGAGGGAGTGTTAATATTATGGTAGCTGCGAGAGGTATTTACCTCCACGTGTGAACCTGACGAGAATAGAAGACTCTGGAAAGCAAGAGAAACCCTAATAAGTTGGCTAATAACCCTAGAAGCCTTGTTGGCTCAAGAAGATAATTTATATTAGGCTATTAGCCTCCAAGAGAAGAAGTCAGAAAGAAATAATAATAATATACTGAACAGACACATATCCAGAAGGAGAAATCGGCCCCAACAAAACTGGCATAACCACTATAAATACAGGCCACCAGTTCTCATTTGACAGCATCTCAGAATTGCAGTTCCCAGTTTTGGTGCGCACTGCAGCTCCAATTTGGTGCGCACGTGTGGAGGAGGACTGCAGGTGCAGGTGCAACATCATCTAGTTTCAATATTGGCTTGGACTATCTATTGGCGAGGGTTTGGACTATATGATCAGTCTTTTGTGTTGCGCTATCCTTGGGGAAAGGTGCGCTACCCTTTGTTTGGATATCTAGCCTAGGGTTTGCTTCCAGAGGAATTCTCAGTCAAGGTTAAGGTGCTCGGAGGGAGGCTTCGGCCTATGGTTGGGTGACGAAGGTATCGTCAATGGTAAAACGAGCACACCATATTCTATATTCTAACACATAGGTCTTGGATTATGAGAACATGACATTTAGATGTAGGATATATGCCATTTACAAGCTACTTGTCCCCGTTCTCATGTTCATCCTCCCACGAAAAAAAGGACCAAATCAAAATCAAAGAGATGGAATTTTCTAGAGGAATCAAGTTTGGATTTGGGCATTGATCTGAAAGAGGTACATCAACCACTAACTATTGACATTGATCGGAATGATGAAAATCAACACCCAAATGTGTTGATTGAGGAATCCACTCCTTTATCGATGGATCATACCGTTGAGGAAATGGATACAAGGATGTCCTCTTCGATGGAATTTTTGGTAATGAAAGGCCATCTAGGTGGCACAAAAAAGAATCACAAAACTTATACTTGTGATTCGGATAAGGAACTAGTTCCTTCTAAGAAGCCTAATCTCTTGGCATCTGACTTCATAGTTAACTATTGCTACTCATCTTTCCTCGGATTGGCAGGAAGTTAAAAAGAAGGGGAAAAAGGGGAAAATTGAGGATTATTTTTTAAAGGCCAACAATAACATGTACATTACTTTTGTAATTATATCCTCCTAAGTGCAATATGCACCTATATTCATATAAGTGCAATATACATCTATATACTTGTTGAGTGGGATGTTGTCATTCGAGCTTGGACACCCCATGGAACCATTTTATTCCCCCACAAATGGCTCCCACCCTCAACCCCTCCTCATGAGATTTGAACTAGTGACCTGATGGGGACTAAACCCCACACAAACCAACTGATATACACCTCATGGGTTCCCATAGTTATATTTTATAAGCATATATCATGCCATGTAACCTCGTAACGTAATGACGGGTTTTCTTCTTTGTACTATATTTGTTTTTTCTGCAATCATGGTCAAATTATGACAAAACTGGAAACACAAATCCATATGAACTCGCAATTTCCCTTTTCTTCTCGATTGGAAGATAGGTGTCTAGGATAGAATTTCCGTAGGCTAAAGCTTCTACGAAATGACTATTTTTTCCAAGGACATTTATCCGAAATCCGATAAGAAATTCTTAGATTCATAGATTTTTGAGTGATTATTTATGTATAATCCAAGTGCCCCAAGGTTTTTCATCTTGCTAAATCGATTTATGCATTCATAAATGAATTTTAAACAACAAAAAATAGCAATTCGTGAAAATTTATATTGTAAGATTCTAACGAAAAAACCATTACATAGAACAACTAAACAATGTCGATAGAATTTGACCCAAACGATCATGCACCCAAGTGATTATTATTTGCCATAAATAAATAAGAAACGTGCAAAATTTAAGCAAGAGCGCTCACAACCAAGCAATAGTGACAAGGGAATTAAGTTCCTTAATCCATTTCAGGAAATGCGGATTGTAATTATGAGAGTCGTCCAAAGCTCTATGGATAATGTAAATGTATTTGTCAAATTAAACCGTATCATTTTTTATTTTTAAAATTAAATAAAGTAAACTCATGTAAAGGAACATTTCGCCGACATTCCATTACATCAAAATTGAGCTATCGATATTAGTATTGTCATGAAAAACATACACGACCCCGTACATATAAAAACACAAAATTGTCTTTACCTAAACACATATAAGATTTTATTTATTTTATAAAATATTTTAATTAATTTGTATATATTAAAATAATAATATGTTATAATAAATCAGAAAATGTGTAAACACATATAAGAATTTATTTATTTTATAAAACATTTTAATTAATTTGTATATATTAAAATAATAATATGTTATAATAAATCCGAAAATGTGTAAGTATATAAGTATACTAGCGTAGATATGTTTTCATGTGTGATTTATACATACTTACATGTAGATGTAGAGTTGCACATATACATTTACATACATGTGTCTAATTTGTGCACATACACTTTTTTTGAGCACATACAATTATACGTATGTTTAGTTTTTTCTTTTTTCTTTTTAATTATGTTGTTAAAGAGAAAACTCTCTCATGGATAGGTGAGTCTTTTCATTAATTAGACAATGATCAATGATAGGTTGTGGATAAATTACAATGGGTTTTCCATTATATTAAATTTGTAGGTTCAATCTATGTAAATAAGTGAGGAGAAAAAGTCTTACCTTTAACTCACTGTTGTCATATCGTACCTAGGTTGATGTAGCTCCTAGATTAAGATACAAACTCCTACAATTAGACACTTGCACACATACAACAACATATACCCTTCTCAACATTTTTTTAAATGAGTGAAGTCTAGTTTACAAATAGATCTAATCTAATTTCCTCACAACAAATAAGATATACCAATGCATAATATGAAAAATCATACATCGCATACATTGGAGGGGAAAAATATTGTAGATCTATATATTTGATGTGAAGAAAGTACAACATGGCATGTTACCTTCATACCATTGTAGTACCTTCTAGTTGCAAGCTATCGAGACTCCTCCTTAGCCCTCTATCTCAAGTGATATATCAACATATCAACAATCTACTCTCTCAAGATAGCATTAGCGATGTCTCTCTAATTATATTCTGGCAGCATGACACTATGATGAATGAATTAACACTTGACCACAAGCCCATCCCCTTGATTTTCCCTTCTTTTATAGAATGGTGGAGGAGGCTTAGAGATAGGTTCAAGGCCTGGAACTTAGTGAAAACAGGTCATGCACATGTTTCATGGCTCGTGTTGCATCATGGTCAACCCATCTTTCGCTAATCCCCTCATAATTAGTCAAATCTAGAAGGTTATAGGGGTGATCACTTCTTTCATTAAGGAAACAAGCGATTAGTCACTCCTTGCATGAAGACAACAAGTGATTGGTCACCGTTTTAGCTAGAGAAAGAAGGATTAGGCTAAAAAACATGATTTTTTGTGGCAGAAACATGTGATTTCAACAAACTAACATCAATAGGTCCCATGTGAGACCTAGGGTGGTAAAAATAGGTGTAATAGATGTTGCCTAATGTATGAGGTCAGAAGACGAACCAATGGTTGAAATACATAACCAAAGTACATACTGTGGAGTGGCATAATGAAGGAACTCATAGATCAAGGAACTAGTAAGTACCTGCAAATAGTTTTCAACCAAACCTATAGATCATCCTTGAGGTAGGCATACCCATGCTTGGATGTAGGAAAAAGTATGGCCACTAACACAATTATACATTGTGGATCCATGAAGCGATATGAAAGACCATGGCCATGAAGAATTATATAGTGGATCCATGTTATAAAAGAGATCATATAAGGCATGAGCAATTACAATGTGGATCTATGTCACAATATACATCAAGAAGACATCTAGTATCAATGAGAATGTCAATGTGGTTTTCAAAGTACTCATACAATAGTGATATACTTCATCAAAATTTGGTAGGGGTAGCATAAATGGAAGATGCCCCCAAATCCCAAGATCTTCGATCATATGAATGGATAAGTCTATGTCAAGCATGGTATAAACCCCTTGATTACTGGTCATTAATGAATATTGTTAACAAATGCGAGGGGACCCACCAATAATGAAAATGGACCCCAAACTACCTAGTACAATCTAGTGAGTGTGAATAGAGTAGTTGATGTCGAACACTCATAGAATCGATTGATCATGAGTCAATGAGGTAAACATATTGTCAATCACGAGGAATCATACCACTAATGATTTCAAGTTCCAAGGTACCCACTGGGTTCTAGATTCTTTTTCTAAATAATTAGCTAGTGTTGATATGAAGAGATCCGTCAAAGGAAGGACTTAATGTATCCCCCATCAATCGACATGAAACAATCACCGAGAGATATTGCGAAGAGATAGAATCACCATTATTGAGAAGTCTCGATAGGAAAATATAATAAGAGATAAATTAATTATATAATGCAATAGGCAAAGGGTTGTGATTAATCACTCAGACGTTAATAAGAATAATAATAATATATTATTATTATTATTTGACTTAAGTAAATATTATACATTAACATCTCCTTTAAGATTAACTTAGGGGTAAGGAATGTTATGATAATCCATTATTTATCTCATGCAATCAATGATGACATGTAAGAAAGGAGAATACCCGAACATAACATACCACATGGGAGAAAATCCACATCTTTTTTTTTTCCTCAGGAAAAAAGCATAAATTTTATTTCGAGTAGAAAGAAAATTTAAATTCTGCATAATGCATGTACAACCATGTATTTGGTCTACCAAAACTCCCAAACCAAGGAGTTTTAGAATAAAAAATAAAAGACTAAAAACAATGAGCCCCATTGACTCACCTCCCCATCAAAACTATAAAAATAGAGTGCGCAAACTATGTATATACAAAACAACTGTTGAATATAAGTCCCCTAAAATAAAGTATCCCCTAAGCCATATCAAGTTGAAGCTGAGGAAGAAAGAAAATTGTTTTGTAGAAACTTTGCCTCTAGATTTTGAAATTGGACATTACCTTGCCTCTAGATTGTGAAACTGGACACTCTTCTTCAGTGGCATATAAGAAGCTAAGTATATGAACCCAAAAAATGATTATATTGACCAATAATGAAAATGAGAACCATAGAGTAAGTGTCAAAAGATGGAACAACAGGATGAACAATAACAAAAACAATAATCGAGTGTGTGGTATAGGTCCCTCCAGACCCACAAAGTCTATGAACGACCTATGGTAAAATTCATGAACTTCCCCTTCTCTAAATTATGTTATCTTCCATTGCTCCAGAACTAGTCGAAGACCCTCTTTAGAGAGTTTATCTGATGTCTTGTTTCATTCCTTGTAAACATGAAAGATAGAAAATTGCTTATAATATGACAGAATGATAAACACTTCATCAAGGAGTGGAGAGAGTCTAATGTTGTGACATATTTGAGATTTTTTTATCTAATTTATAACCACCATAGAGTCACCAAAGATTTGTAAAGATTTTATCCCTTTCTCCCCGGCCAAAGTGAGCAACAATTTAAGTTCCATTAGTTCAACATAATTGTTTGTCCTTGGACCCAGGCCCATTGCTAAATTGTAAAAATGGGAGTCAAAAAGATGTAGTACAACCCCACCACCACAAAACTGACCTTAATTTTGTGAAGCCCATTAAAATAGGCCCGTGGCCGACAATGGTCCATTGTTTCTACCACCACATTCCTTACTAGAGTTTCATCCTTCCATTGAGGGAAATGGGATAATATGCTAAGACTTTGAGCCATTATGTGCTCTGGAATGGAGGATTTGTCATTGAAAATAGCAAAATTTTGGGCCAACCAGAATCCCCAATTTATAAGAAGGCAGAAAGATTTTATATTGTGATATTGTGGATTTGACATCCATATCCTCCTCGCCTCTTCAATATTTGGGCCATGCCATCTACAAACACAATTAAGGGCAGTTGAACATTCAGTCTGGATCTGATGAACAAAAGGGAAATTTAGAAATAGATGCGTGACATATTCCTCATCATCTTTACAAAGGGCACACCATCTCGGTCCTTCCATGTGTCTACATCTCATTTTGTCCCATGTGGGTACCTTATTTTGTATCATACACAATTATAATAGGCATGTTTTTAATGGGAATTTTAATTTCCACACCCTTTCCACAACCAAGAGGGTTCCTACTAATGTAGATCTATTTTGATTTGAGAATAACCCGCTTTTGCTGTATAGATCCCATGGGGATTATGTTTCCAAACTAAGTCATCCTCCCTGTCTGTGATGTAGATATGTCCCATTTCTAGGGCTCTGATGTATTCATCCCATATGACTTATGTATCCTCTCTCAGTCCCAACTTAGCAACGTATTTCCATGATTGTCCCCAAATAGTGGTTATGTCCCTATCAACGGTTTGAGCAAGGTATAAATAACCTCGTTCATGTAAGGCGTCGATTAGAGGATGTGGGAGAAGATGAATTCTGACATTCCCTGGCTAGGGGTCAAGACCGATTTTGAATTTTGTGCCTTTCCCGACTCTCCATGCCAATCCTACCCCCACTACATAAAAATATTTTACAAGTGATTTACATATAATAGTGAAATTTATTGCCTCCTTTATAGGCCTTCATATCCATTCCTCCACTGAATCAGGACTAATGTATTTTTGAGTTACCACCTTAGTCCATAGACTATCTATTTAGATCAGTCTCCAACTGCTTTTGCTGCAAGTGCCTTGGAAAAGAGATGGATATTTTCCAAGCCCCGTCCCCCTAGCAATTTGGGTACAACCAAGATGTCCCATTTAAACCAAGGTAGTACAAAAAGGTCTTTTGTACCTTCCCATAAGAATCTGAAGCAAATGCGCCTTAAATTCTCCAACGTTCCTTTTGGGACCCAGGCTAATGATATCCAAAATATCGGGATGGCTTCCAAAACAAACTTAACTAATACCAATCTCCCCGCTCGAGATAGCCAATGAAAAATCCAAGATTTAATATCTTTTCTAATTTGGCCATTAATTAGATCTAGTCCTCCATCTTGTAGCTATTGGGATTTAGGTGAAATCCTGGATACTTTAACCCCTCATCAAATGGAAAAAGTGCAAAAGGGAAGAGCTCCTTGAATATACTAATCTCCTCTTCATCCAATAGATTGGTCGACATGGTGTATTTTTGGGAATTTATCAACATCCTAGTTGCACAACCAAAGAGGTCTAAGATGTGTCTTAGTTTCTCCACATCTCCCCTCAACCCACCACAAAAATAAAAAAATCATCCACAAATAGTAAGTGTGTAATCCTTAAAACGTGGGAGATGGAAATACCTTGGAATTCACCTTTGGATTTTTATTCACCAATGGACCTACTGCGACCCTCTACTACCAGCAGGAAAAGTAGGGGAGAAAGTGGGAACCCATGTCTTAGACCCTGTTCTGTTGAGAAAAATGATGAGGCTGGTCCATTGATGATGACTGCAAAGGATACAGTCGATATACAACTCATAATCCAATTTATAAAAGGGAGCTCAAAACCCAAGTGTGTTAGGAGCATCCTTATGTAGAGCTGACTAACTCTATCATAGGATTTAGAGAGATCGATATTTACTACTGCGCCTTTTGTCTTCTGAGCCTTCATGTTGTGCATGGCTTCTTGAGACACTCCAATGGATTTATGAATCTGTCTCCCTTCCAGAAAATCGAATTGTTCCTGAGAGATTATTTTTGAAAGGACATATTTTAGTCTTTTGCTAATGATCTTTGACACCACCTTGTAGATATTGTTACATAGATAGATGGGAATAAAATCCTCAAAGGACCGAGGATAATCCTTCTTTGGAATGAGAGAAATGAAAGTATCATTTAGAGGAGGGTGAATGTAACCATTGATACAAGATTCCTCAACAACCCTAAGAATGTCTTGGCCGATAATATCAAAATACCCCTAAAGAAATCCATGGACCACACATCCAGTCCAAGACTCTTATATTTTTAGAAACTATGTAACACCTATTTGAGCTCGTCTTCAGTGACTTCTTCCATGAGTGCCCTATTATCTGCTTCATCCACAAATCGGGGGACGTAAAGTGCCAATTGTACTATGGCATCTATTGAGACTCTCTCATAGGATTTGAATAAGTTTTTAAAATGGAAAGTGCCCAATTTGGCCAATTCCTCAAAATAGGAGTGGACTCTTCCACTATTATCCTTAAGGCTCCATATGGTATTTGAATTTTCCTCCCTTTTGCATAAGCTTGGAAAAATGTTGTGTTCTCATCCCCACTCTTCAGCCATAAATATCTACTCTTTAAACGCCACTCTACTTCCTTTTCTTTCAACAGTTTCCTTCTCGCATTCTCTAAAGCTAACAACTCCTTTTTCACTTCTGGAGTGGTGAAACCACCCCCCTCTAAATCATAGATAGACTGTAGGTTTTCTTCCATATTTATAAGCTCATGCTCATTAAGTTATTTCTTCTTTCTATCCCACTCAAACAATGGCCTTTTAAAGTTTTTTATATTTCGAGAAAACTAAAACATATCCCGGTCATCCTGACCCATGGGGATCCAAGTCTCCTTGACTAGGTTCAGGAAATCCTTCTCCTTAAGATACTATGAATTGAATTTAAAAGGGTTAGTTGGGTTCTTTGGTCTACCTGCTAAAATTGGGTGATGATCTGATTCTCCACCTGTTCCCACCCATTGCCTGAAAATTAGGGGAGACTCCACAAGGGAGTCGATGAGCAAAAAACGATCAAGTATTTTAGAGATTAGGTCCTCCCCAACTCGATTGTTTCTCCAATTTGGGCTCAATATTATATGAGCGATGTCTATCATCCTCGTCTCCCCCAATTTATGTCTAAAATAATCTGAGAGGGCATCAAGGTGTGCTCTTTGCCCCAAGATTCAGCTGCTCCTGGGAGAAATCAAGATCACCCCTGAGAATGAGGTTCTCTTCTTTCATAAAGGATTTGATTAGTAGATTATCCCAAAAAGGAACATGTTCTTATGAGGGCCCGTATACATTGAGGACCGAAAAACATCTGCCCAAATCCTCGACAAAATTTTTCAAACCATGACTAGATTCAACACACTAAGAGTTGATTATTTGAATATAATTGGTATGCCAACCGATGGTCAAGCCCCCCAAACGACCCTTTGCATCCAGGCCCATGAAATTCCATCCTTTAAACAATTTCTCCAGAATATGAACAACCATATTTGAACCTGCCAATGTCTTCTGAAGTAGAATCAAGTCTGGGTGGGTTGATCCCATCAGCCTATGGAGAGCAAGTTTCTTTGTTGGGCTTGCCACACCCCTATAATTGAAAGATAACACCTTCATTCGGAAACCCCAGTCGGGCTGTGAACTTCTCTAAGGGGCCTTGTGATGGAGATTTGACGATCAAATCCCATGTCCGTTGCAGCTCAAGTTTGTGCCTTTGATAGGTTGGATCTCCTTCCCTGTCCCTTTCCACTAGATGGTGTCAAAGGGTTCAATCCCAACCCTCCCAACTTTTGGATAATACCCCAAAGGGTTGAGATGCATTTATTCCTTAATTTATAGACCACCAAATCCTCCTCTGAGTCTATTGAAGAATCATGGGCAATACTAGCAGAGGGAGGGTGACCTAGGATCGAGTAAGGGGATAAATAATTTTTTTCCAATGGAGGTTCAGGGGGAAAGAAGGGAGAGCTAGAAAGGGAATCCAAAGATAAAGGGAAACTCTTCAAAGATCTTGTCGATTTTTTACCCAAGAGAGATAATGATTGAAACAAAAAAAACAAAGAGGGAGGGAGATAAGGAAACATACCCATATGAGAGGCGACGACCTACTGGAGCATTTTTGTAGCCACTTCAAATTGGTTTGGAATAACCCAGCCAGAGCTCGAAAATTTACCAAATCAGGTGGAATGAACCATGTCCTGATGGAACAAATCTTTTTTGAATGGCAGTTGCCAATCCCCACTACCTCTAGGGCCCGCCTTGCTTAATTTCATTGAGGGCACATAATGAGCCTCTCCAAATTGAGACACACCTATCCTTTTCTGTGAAGACCACAAATAACCTTTTTCCGTATTCCTCATAGGAAGAGTGAAATCACAGGCATTATGGCCATGCTTGTGGCATCAATGACATTTGAAGGGAATTCCTTCATAGTCCAACTTTTATAGAAAAGACCTTTCTCCCCAAGATAATTCAATTTCCTCCGCCAAATCCTTGCGAATGTTCAAGGAGACCAAAATATGAGCCACTGACATTTTTTTGGAAAGAGTAAAAGACATATCTTCCTAGGGCATTACCAAGACATTCGAAACCCTTCGGTGTCCAAAGTTCTGCTGGCAACCGAAGTAACCTAACCCATATTGGAAGCTCATCAACCCTTTTAGGACTGGCATCGAAAAAGGGCATCCACCTCTTCAATAATATTGGCGATCAATATATGCACCAAGTAGCTTTCAAAACTCTGGATATGTCTATCGGGGTCTGGAAACGTAACATAAACCATCCATTTGACAAAGTTTAGATCATGGGAAAATGGTCTACCTTTCCTGAACATGATTTCTCTACCCACTCATGCAGAGTGTTAATGTTCAAATGGCACCCATTTACACGGCCCAAAACGTTTGGCTCCACCGTCTCTGAAACTTGAGGAAGCATTATATCATCCCTGAGAGCCAAATTTTGGGGTTTTGTGACCAATTTGATGCTTTCATATGACTTATGTGATTTCTAAATTCTTGAAGTAGAGTTTTTCCCTTCCCCTAAAACTATGGAAGATGGTCGTTGCAAAACGCCCTCCTGGTTCCCTATTGGGTGTGATGATACTCTCCCTAAAACCTCCACACTAGAGGTTCTTTCAAAAATCAGAAGGGAGGGCACCAAAAGCTTTGACGGATCTAGAGACAAAAACTTACCCAAATCGTTCCTAGAATGCAAACTGACTGGAGTAATCTCAGAAGCTACCAAATTTGAAGGCCAACACAGATGGGGAAAGGTTGATCCATTTCTCCCGCCTCCTGTCAACCCTAAAAACCTAGAAAATTCAGAGAAAGGGGGGTTGTTTGGCCAAAAACACTCAAAAGGCACCTCTGGGATGAAACCCCTATCTGAATCCACTTATTTGTTTGAGCCTCCGAGGGAAGAAACTTTGAGATATTCCCAAGCGGGGAAGGTGAAAAACTTCCAAGTGGGACAACCTCGGGACCCCTAGCCAAAATTAGATCCCCGACATCATGTTCCCAAAGAGGAAAAGAGGCCCCATGGACATTGTCACAGGCCTGACCACTAGGCTTGGGGAAGGAAACAACAACCTCAACATTCTATATATCAGAAGCGATAGGAAGCAAATTAGAGTCAGACACAAAGGATAGGCCACCTGGCACCGAAAAAAATTGTTGTTCGTCTGAGGAATCCCCTGAATAATCCAAAATATCTTCCTCCCATACAATATCACCTGAGAAAAAAGACCCACCCACCAGAAATGAGAGAGAAAAATCCAAAGGAAAATTACGACGACGTCGAGAGTAAGAGTAGCCATAGGTCGTATGCATAAGTGCCCTAAAGTGGCCTACGACTAGTGTTTCTGCAGAGAAAACCCATCCTCCCCCCGGGTTGAGTTTCGTAAAAAATAAAAAATCCACATCTTGTCCGATGTTGAAATTGGTTTATACAAAATAACAACCTTTGGTTTGACAACTAGCCTATTATCCAAGACCATTTTGACCTTTGTCAACCAAGGTGATAGCTTTATCCTCTTTGTGAGGGAGGTTTGATTTGTCACCGATGGATCATTTAGTTCTTTGTCCATCAAGGTGATAATTTTATCATCTTGTCATGTAGGTTAGCATCGTTTTGTTTGTTAACGAGTTATCATTATATCCTCTATCTTATCGATGTGATCATTTGATTTGTTGACCATGGATTATTTTGTCCTCTATCCATAGAGGTGATCCTTTAGTTTGTGGCCACAACACAATTTGACCTCCATCCATTGGCGATAGTTTTACCCTCTTATCAAGGAGGTTGATCTTCACCTACTAAAGAGGAAGTGGTAAAACTTCACCAATGGTATTCTAGTGGCTTCACGTACTAAAGTGTAGGTGGTAAAATTTTAATCATGGTCTTGTCCTCCAATGTCAGTGGTGTTGATGTGGATTCTAGTGAATAGAGAGAAATATTATTCAACTATGACAAAGTCACTATGCTAGAGCATGTATAATTCTATTTTTGAGAGAATGAATCATGGAGGTATTATTCATGTTTTCAACAACTTCTTGAAGTTGTTTCACAATTTTATGGGGTCACTTTTGTCTTTACACAACATATTCCTACTTTGAGAGTAATAATGTTGTTTCAGTTTCCTTCTAACACAATAGTAATTCAATTTGTTTCCTACTACGACAATATTAATGCCATGTATCTTCTTCATGTTTTTTTATTCTTTGAATTTTAGCTCTGGTGTATCTCCTAGTGGGGAACCACGTCAATGAAGTCATCAAGCATTTTATCTTTAATGTATAAACACCAAAACTTTGAGATCGCATGTATCTTCCAATGGAGAACTACGCTTATGAAATACTAAGGTATTTTGTATTTGGTGTATCTACCAGTGAGAATTACCAAACATTTTAACTCTAATTTATTTTTTGGTGGGGAATTATCTTTGGTTATGTACATCCATAACTTTTGATTTTTGAGGAATGTTTTTAGGAAGCCTAGATCCATCTTAATCGTAGATCTATCAAGCATCTAGAGGGATCAAATCTCTCGAGGTGAAAACCTTTAACCTTTCCTCAAGTTTTTCACACAAAAAGAAGTTTACAACTCGAGAGATTTGATCACTCTTGACCCTTAATAAATCTGGGGTTAAGATAAATTTATGGTGATTTACTAAATGGAACAACACGCTAAGTCATTCAAACAACTTAAATAAAATCCAATCGAATATAAAACCCTTGAATATGTGTGAGAAATGTTTGACCTCTCATAACTAATTTTCATGAATTAAACCAAACCATGCAGAGTTTGCCGAGGCCAACTGAAAAAAGCGGGAATCATTAGCGTTAGGGTTTTCTCCTTCTATAAGAATTTGTGCGGAGTCTAACTGTGTTTTGGAGTATACGATAAGTTGGTTTAGGTATACAATTCAATTGTTGGAGTATATTGTCATAGTAAATAACATCGTTGCTTTGGCCGAGTGGTTAAGGCGTGTGCAATTTTGAATTTCTTATTAGTTCTGACGAGAGTTCAAACGGACTGATTTTCATTTTCCAGTGGCAGATTGATATGTCATTGATATCTAAGAATAAAGATTGCAATAACAATGATTTTTGCAATGACAATGATTAATATCTACAACATTGATCCTGATGATTTGATTTACATATGAGCAAATAATCATCGAAATCTATTAATATAATTGAAATTTATTAATATAATTATAAATCAATTAATATAAATAATAATATGCTCTCATGTCGATACACCACATTTCTTTAAACCATAATATCTTCTCTAATGATGTTGTGGCTTACTTTCAACTAGGTGTGGGCATGTAACAAAGTTTATAAGAAAAAGATTAATCCGCGGAGGTAGTAAAACCATAGAAGCATGAGTATGCACTTCAATAGAAGTATGAATACGTAGGGTTAATGAGTCATCTTGTATATTCTTTGTGCACATTTTTATAGATACTTTGTATGTTTTTTTAAACATGCAGAATCTTTTGTACTATGTTTATATGAGTGTGTTATTATTGGCGAATTTGTTGAGATAATTTGAAATTTTTTGTAACCATTCTAGTTTTCTATATCATTATGAGGCATATAATATTATTAGAGAGACTTGACATCAGAGAAAATTTTTCAAAGGAATTATTATCATTATGAGTTATTGGTTATCGCACTATGTTGAAGTTATGTAATAAGATGCATGTTGTTAATACAATGGATCGTTGTTTTACCTATGTGTTTGGGTTTGTTTAGATGATCCATGTGTGTTTTCTATTAATCTGAATGTTGTCAGTTGTAATGGTTTTGAATTAGTGCAATTAAGTTCATAAGGAACACGTCCCCACTAAATGTTTAACACTATGTACTTTACTTAAAAGCAAGTATCATACATGCTTTAGGTGAGACCTCCTTCCTCTTGGAAGGTTGAATATGTCGGCGCACTAGACTACATCGAACTATTCTTGGACACTTTTCATGGACCTTGGCTCTATCACAGAGCCAACAACATGGTTCCATTGTTTGGACCTTAATCAATGTAAAGTACTAAAGAGATGTGATGGAGGTCGGAGAAGGTTGAGATTCAAGATTGACTCAAAGGAAGGTACCTTTGTTCGAATCCCCCTCGGTGAGGCACACTAGTCTACACCAATAGATTTACTAGGATGCCATCCATGAATATGGAGAAATATTCCTTAGGTTTCTTAGTGAAGTTTCCCTTGGAAAAGAAATTAATGTTATTCTAAAGAATATTTAATATGATTCATTTTATTTATTCAATAAATATTATTGGCCTTAGGGGATGGTAAACATCATTGTCATCGATAAAAGAGAAAGAAAAACAAACATTAAAATAGCTAAACTAACATAGATTGCCTTGAAATACTAAGATGCATCTACAACTTAGTATGGATGAGATGTGTAACATTAAAAAAAAAAGGTAATATGTAAAAATATTAAAATAAAACAAACAACCACACTATTAAAATAAGTATATAATTAATAAAATAATCTATCTTTTCTAATCTCAATCTTTAAACATCAATAAATTTATGTATTAATTTCTCAATACTTCATAAATTTATAATTAAGATAAATATATACTAATTTTAAATTCAAATCTTTTAAACATCAATAAATTTATGTCTTAATTTCTCAATACTTTATAAATTTATAATTAAGATAAATATATACTAATTTTAAATTCAAATCTTTTAAATAAGGAAAAAATATATAAATAATAACCTTTTCTCTTTAATAAATTCAATATTAAAATATGTCTAACATAAAACATTTTGCAATTTAATATATTTGTTTATACACATGTTAATTACGTATATCACATAATAAAATATAAACCTGAAAGATTACAAATCTTGCGATAAAAGCATCACCACCTTTCACAAAGATGTGTATATATCATTGTTAAAAAAAATTGTTGCGCCTTTTCTTATTCATAGGTGTCAAGTATTTTTGAAAGTAGCTTCAAGGGTTAGTTCAGTTGGCAAGACATGCACACACTCTTTCGGTTTGGGGAGAGGTCACAAGTTTGAGCCTAACCAAGGTCCCTGGGATTGCGGTTTAGCACCTCATATCATCCACGAAGTGAGAAAGTATCGAGTAAATTTCCCATGACATCAATTATTGAAGAAAAAAAAAAAATTTGAGAGTATCACCTCTCATATTATGATATCGCCTTTTCAACATATACTCTCCCCTTCGTTCCTAATCACTTTTTGCTTGCCATGAAAACTCTTTCGCCTTTTCAACATATACTCTCCCCTTCGTTCCTAATCACTTTTTGCTTGCCATGAAAACTATTTAACAAACATTGCAGGTAAAAATCTACGTTTTGATCTTTAAAGTTGCTACTTATAAATCTTAGTGTGTATATATAAATTTGGGAATTAGACATTGATGAGACTAAGTGCTCATTGGACTTAATGATACACTAAGTGCTCCCTTATCTCAAATCACATCAAAGATTTCAAGGCATATACGACCTCGAATAAAGATGTGAGTGATTATCTCAAATCACATCAAAGATTTCAAGGCATATACGACCTCGAATAAAGATGTCAGTGATTATTTCAAGATATGCTTAGAAGATTAGTACATGTTTCATTGGCGTTGATCAACATCTTGCATAGTAATTGTGTCTCTTTGGTGGTGATCGCGCGTATAAGTTACAGTAAATTATACAAGGGTTATGTATATAATATTAATATTAATTTGTCAATTGGGTTTAGTTTGAACGGTTGTGAGGAATGATTGTTATCCTCCCCACCCAAGTTCAATTCCCATAAATGATATGTTAAGCTCATAATGACTATGTTGTAATGGCTTTGAGCCTATATGTAATGGAAAGTTGCCTTTGATTTAATTGAACAGCAAGGCAACTGCTTTTCTGGGGGGGGAAATATTAATATTAATTTGGTAAAGTTGATTTTTTTCAAAGCATGAAAATGTTTTTAGTATTCAAAGGTATTGGCCTAGTAACATTCTCAAATTGATAATATCGATGTGTAATTATATTATTGTCATACAACCAAATCCTACCACCTATAATAACTGACTAATGGTTTATAAGAGGGTAGATTTCTGCACCTGCCAAATTCTCCTAGGTCCTTGGTTGTTAACCTATTTCTTTACATCTAAGAAAGACAAGATCTTACCCAAGTATAAGTAGTTTAAGGTCTTACTCTAGGACCAAATGGCCGTTTCACCCTATTACTAGTATCTACCAAATACCCAATATCCCATCATGGTCATTGATGATGATATTGGAAATGTGTTATGTGGTATCCAAAAGCATCTAACAATTGATCTCATACATAAAACCTAGATACTAAAACTCGATTACAATTTAAACTCACATGAAAGAGGAAAGATGGGTGTGTGTGTGTTTCTAAATTCTTCTCTTGTTTTTTTCTATGATGCACATGCTTCAAATCAATAAAAAGATACTAATAAATATATGAAATTACAAGACATCAATCATGGCAAGAAAGTTTTGGGTGGATGACATTATTCTAGATGGATTGCATCCAGATGAATCCTTAGCTACCTAGGTCAACTATGGTCTTCAAACAAAAACTTTAAACCTTAGTTCTGAAGAAAATAATACTAGTAGTGTAGCACAAAAATTAGGGTGGTGCATTGACAATAATATCAATCTCAGGAGGGTCGGGGAGGAGTTCTTGCGAGAGGGCCTTGTGAACCAAAGGTGGTGTGGTGGTCCTATATGGTCCAAGGGCTCTCCAATTGGAATCTGTGAGATTAAAAGTATGCTGAAAATTCATGTATTGGAGGTCTATCATGGTTTTGTGTATGATATTTTATGCATCATTGATCCTCAAGGCATTTCTCAAATTGATGTTATCCTTCGCCTTCGTCGTGAGGGAAAGATGGACCATGAGAGTGAGATTCCTTAGGTTCCATATCCTAATGGAGTCACTTCCCAAGTGTTTGATAAAATGATTGTATGGGAAGTGTTTTCCAAAACTCATGCATGTCAAGTATTTGATGTCTAGCATGTGTTTGACAAAATGCTTTCATGTTAAGTGTTAAAAGAAATCCTTGTACATTTTTTTCTTTGTGAAAATCCTTGTACCGAGATAGAATTTTATATTATGATCAAGTCTCTCTTCGTGAAAACCTTATGCTTGTGGGTGAATTATAATAACTCTATGGTGGATTTATAGTAGAAATTAGAGGATAGACTGGGGATCCTTGTTGCCCAACGACGTCTTCTTATGATGGGAAATAATTGGGGGTCTCTCTCAGCTAGTTGAATATCAAATTTGAAAAGATTCAACTCTTATCTTGGAATTACGATTGTGTGGAGGGGTGGTGGGTATTGAGAGTTCTTTTAGAGATGCCGTAAAAAACCAAGCTACCTCTCCAACTAATTTAAAGTCTTCTCCTCTTTGTAGTGCCTATATAGTGAAGTATATTGACGAGGTGATAATGGTGGAAGTTATAGTGCTTGAGATCACACATCTTCATTCATTATATGAAAAATATTCAATTATTTGTAGATTTAATGGGCATTGACCTCCTACATTGACCTTGTTCTAGTGGATCCAAACAACTTGGACAATGAAATGTAAGATCTCTTTGTGTTCCAAAGGTTGTTTTATTATTCAGTTCTATGATCATGCCAATTGTCAACAAGTGTTTGAGGAGGGTCCTTGGTTCTAGGGAAGTGCAACACTTTTTATAACCTCTTGGTTTCCATATTTTGATCCTAACACTATGTCTATTACCAGAATGTCAGTTTATCTTCATCTTTCCAATTTTCCATTGCATTTTGGTTTTATCAGCTTTTGAGGATATTGGGAATGCTTTGATTATTTACATAAAATTTTATATTGAAAGAGTTGTAGAAGACTTATGTACATGTATATGTGTTTAGATAAACCTTGGTAAGGGTTTTTTGGACAAAAAGATTCTCAAATGGGAAAAATTTAAATACACAGAGGTCTTGGATTATGAGAACATGGCATTTAGATGTAATTTTCTAAATGGATTGAGTTGAAGAAATGGATATAGGGTTTGAGTTGAAGAAATGGATATAGGAATCCTCTTCTTGAGGGATTGAGTTGAAGAAATGGATATAGGGATTTCCCCTTCGAGGGAGGTTGTGGTAGTCGAAGGCCATCTAGGTGGCATAAAAAGGCATCATGATATTGAGATATTCTAATTCAAATAATTAACTAGTTCCTTCTAAGAATCCTAATCTCTCAACTTCTAATTTGTAGTTAGTTATTGTGACTCCTTCCGTGGAGTGGAAAGAAGTTGAAAAGAAGAAAAGGAAGAAGGAAAGGTTTAAAGATTATTTTTTAAATGGAAAAAACTAACATGTACATTACTTTTGTAATTTTAACTTCGTAAATATAGTTTGCACCTATATTCATGTAAGTGAAATATATATCTATAGTTGCTTTACTATGTATTGTAATTAGAAAACCTAAAAAAATATAATTTTTATTTTATAATAGAATTGAAAATGTGACATTTATGGTTGAAATATTTTAGTTATCATCGCCATTGTTGTAAGAATAGGTTCCCATCAAAAAAGAAGTTGTCAAGTACTTTATTTTTTTTTATGAGGAGTCTGACCATGTGGTTATTAACGATCAAGTTGATATTGCTAGTCTTTATGGTCATCTTGTAAAGGATGATGATGCATTTCTATTAGACAGACCTTGTATGAAGTTAGGACTCTGGGAGGTCCTCACATCTTTTGCCAAAGACAAGAGCCTGGGGCCCGACGGTTGGACTGTTGAGTTCTTCATCCACTTTTTTGACTTAGTGGGAGATGATTTACTAGAAGTGGTGGAGGATTCTAGGACTCGGGGCTTAGTGAATAAGTCATTAAACACGACCTTTTTTACTCTTATCCCAAAAGTTAATAATCCATCATCTTTTGGTGATTACAGATCAATTGCTTTGTGTAATTTATGTTACAAGATTATTTCAAAGATAATTGAAAATACGCTAAAGCCTATTCTTTCTCACTCATTGTCGGAGGAACAACTGGGTTTTCTAAAAGGTAGACAAATCTTGGATGCAATAGGCACAACACAGGAGTGCTTGCAAAGTATTAAGGTAAAAAAGTCAAAATCTATGATCTTAAAGTTGGATCTTAAGAAAGCTTATGATTGCATCAATTGGGATTTTTTACGATTGAATCTAATTCAAATGGGCTTTAGTATTCCTTTCACAAAATGGATCTTGAGTTGTGTGACCAACGCAAACTTCACAATCCTTATAAACGGGGAGACTACACAAATGTTTCAGAGTGGTAGAGGCCTGAGACAAGGCTGTTAGTTATCTCCTATGCTATTCATTTTAATCATGGAAGGACTTTTCCTACTGCTAAAGAAAGGAAAGGACGAAGGAAAGTTGTTAGGGGTAAAGGTCTCCAAAATAGTCAAGATTTTGCATTTGTTCTTTGTGGATGATGTGCTAATTATGTCAAAAGCAACTGGTGATGAGTGGAAAGAGATAAAAAAGAACCTACTGATTTTTTGTAGTGCCTCCGGTCTGTTGATAAATTGGACAAATACTACCTTTTACTATGTTGGCATCCAAGACGAGACTTTAGGAAATTTAAAGGATATTTTCCCTTATAATTTCAAGGATCTAGAAAAGGGTTTTCAATATCTTCGATACTTCTTAAAGGTTGATTCTTACAAGAATGTGGACTGGAGATGGCTCCTCAAAAAGATTGAATCAAGGATAGGGATGTGGTGTAATAGATGGTTGTCATTGGGGGGTGCTTCACACTAGTCAAATCTGTTCTTGAAGGACAACCTATCTACTGGATGGCATTGACTGCCATACCAGCATCGCTTTTGGAAAAGATAAGGAAACATATGTTTAGTTTTCTTTGGTCGGGTGATGGTGGGAAAAAGCATATGCATCTTTGTAGTTGGGAAGTCTTAGCAAAACCAAAACACATGGGAGGTTGGGGGATAAAAAATATCTTCCTTTTTAACAACGCCTTGGCTGCAAACTCTTTGTGGCGAGTCCTGATGAAGGATGGAGTTTGGAATAAGGTGATAAAAGACAAGTATCTTCCTCACTACTTGATAGTCACTTGGCTTAGATCGGCTCCAGCCACAGCGTCGTCCTCCTCTCAGACTTGGAAGAACCTTCTGAAGTCCTTGCATTTGATTACTCTTTGACTGAGTTGGAGGTCAGGGTCTGGTCACTCGATATTGCTAGGACGAGACAACATTTTGGGCCTGGGAAATTCATCCTTTTTAACTCACCAACTTATATCTAAATTGAAAAGAAATAATATGGTTTATCTCTACCAGGCTATAAGAAAAAGTAGACCGAGTATTTTGTCAGATCATTGGAAAACTAGTGAGGAGATTGGCCTCAGTGGGAACTTGGTGGTGGAATGGGATGCATATTGCAGGGAATTAATTGGAGTGGGGGTGCAGTTACAAAATCAAGAGGATGCGCTCATTTGGATTAGGGAAGACAAATTTGGTAGCCTTATTGTAAAAAATATTTATTGTTCTTTTGCAAAAAAGAAGTGGCAACATGTTATTGGGGGTTGGAGAAGACATATGTGGAAGTGGGATATGGCACAAAAAATTAAATTATTCACATGGTTATCCATTGAGAATAAAATTTTAACCTGGGATACATTGCAAATAAAGGGTTGGGAAGGCCCAAACATATGTCATGTATGTTCAAAAGATGCAGAATCTGTGTATCATTTATTTGTAACTTGCATCTTCATTCAGGATGTTTGGAATAGGATAAAAAGGGAGCTAAACATTGTGGCTTCCTAGGAAGGAAGCTCGTTATCTGGGTGCTATGAAAAGTGGGATAGAAAGGAGGCTATTTACATTACTCTCCCATCCCTACTATGCTGGTTTGTTTGGTTGGAGCGGAATAAAAAACAATTCAAGGGAAGGAATCCTTATACTCTTTTTGTAGTTTATAAAGTTAGGGAAAACTTAGCACCTCAGTCAGATACTTTCAAGAAGGCTATTCCTCGTTTAGTTTAGATCCCAAGTTTTACTACTCCAATAGTGAGTTGGTTTGATGGAGCAACACAGTTAAGTGATCAAAGGTGTGGGGATGGGGGATTGATAAGGATCAGTGAAAACTCAATATATAAGTGGACCTTCAATTGCGGCATCAGGACAAATACCAGAGCAGAACTGCTTAGAGCGTGGGCGACTCATATCATGGTTGTGCATTTGAATATTGAAGTCATCTAGGTAATTGGCAATTCAAAGATTATTATTGATTGGCTGAAGGATAGAGGTAAGCTACAGATTGCTTCTTTGATGGGATGGATGGATAGAATCATCAAGCCCCAAAAATCATTTAGGGAGATTTATTACACACATGTTTATAGGGAGCTAAATAAGGACATACTCTCTCTCGAAAAAGGCATTGACGAAGACCGAAGGAAGGATATAATACAATTTGTGGGTTGATGGAAATGAGGGCCCTACCCTCTTTTTAAATATTTTTTAAATGCTTAGCAGTTATATTTTTTGGTCTTTCCAGTCATATGATATTTTTGAGGACAGTTCACTCTTTATATTTTACTTTCTCAGTTTTCCTCTTGTGGCATAGATATTAGTGAATCATAGATGGGCCAATACTTTCCATGAGTCTTATGGGTTATATGCATCAATATGGCTACAATTTTTGTGTAAAAAAAACTTTAGATCATAGTCATACTCTGAAGCTCAAGAATATGGAAAACCTCCAATAATTTTTTTTGTTATGTCAAGAATTATTGGAGATTTTCTATATAGCATGAACTATAGAAATGTTGAAAATGTATACACAATTATATTTCTAATATAAATAAGCAATTTTTCTGTTGAAAAAAAGCATAGATTCCCATCGTTATATTTTATAAGCAAAAGTCAAAAGTTATATCATATCACCTCGCAACGTGATGGGGTTTCTTCTATTTTTCGGCAATCATGGTCAAATTGTGACGAAAGAGTAAACACAAATCCATATGAAGTGGCAATTTCCCTGTTCTTCTTGATTGAAAGATACGTGTCTAGATTATAATTTGGCCTTCAAGGTCATTCACCAAAGTTACTGTCATTTTCCATAAATAAATATGGAACGTGGAACATTTCAGCCAGAGCGCTGAAATGTTGATACTATTAGAGCAATTATTACTGAAGAAAAGTTGATACTATTATCCATTTTCTAAAATAATTATTTAAGAATACTTCATATTATCATCTAATTTTCCAAATAATTAAACTATTAAAATATATTGCAAGTACATCAAAATTTATGGTATCGATATTAGTATTCTCGTGCAAAACATACACGCCCACATACATATAAAAACAAAATGTTCTTTACCTAAACACATAAGATTTTTTTTATATTATAAAATATTTTAGTTAATTTATATATATTAAAATGTTAATTATATACAAATAATTAAAAATGTTTAAGTATAGTAGCATATATGTATTTGCATGTGTGATTTATACATATTTACATGTAGAGTTGCACACATACATTACATACTTGTGTCTATTTTATGCATATACAATTACAATTATATGTATATATTTATATCTAGTTTTTATCTTTTTAATTATGAGGTTAAAAAGAAAAACTCTCTCACGGATAGGTGAGCCTTTTCACTAGACTGTGGATAAATTACAATGGGTTTTTCACTAGATTAAATTTATAAATTCAATTTTGTATAGTTGTACAAATCTATACAATCTGTATGGATAGTCTCAACATATCAAAATCATGCAGATTGAGGCAGTGTGATTTATTAGGTTTGCAGGGTGTTTGTGGTTTTCTTTCTGAGAGCCATTTTCCCGAGTACACGAGCTCTTGTAAGTTCCGAAGTTATTTTGAATGAAGAATTGATCTTGAAGAGTAGAAAAATAATTGTCCATGTGTGATTTTGTTTTTCTAGTTTTTCACTGCATTAAATGATTAAATAATTATAGTAGTGTAATCTAGATTTGATCTAGTTTATCTAGGCAATGGTTTTAAGAAATTAACATGGTATTAGAGCTCTTTCTCTTAGAGAAAAGAAGATCAACAGTTGTTGAGTGCAGAATTTAAAGATTTAGAGGTCTCAACAGTGGTGTGCTTGAAGGACTAAGCACATGGAAACCATGCCAACTAGCAGTCTCAAGTTCGAGGACATGCTTGATGGGGTTTCAAATTTATTTCCATGGAAGGTAAGAGTCACTTTTCTCTTGAAATACAAGACTTGTGGGAGAATGTAGATAAGGTCCTTCTAGTGCCAACATATCCTACAGAATAGGAAGCACAGGAGAATAAGGACATAAAGCCACATAGGGTGATTCTGAAAGTTGTAAAAGATCACATGACCCCGCATGTAGCAAAAAACACCAAAGAAAAGGACATGTTTGATGCCCTAGTTGGCCTCTTTCAGAGTGACAACCCGAATCGCAAAATGGTCCTGAAAAACAAGCTTAGAGATTGTCGGATGAACAAATTCAACAATGTTACTAGTTACCTTATGAGGATCACGCAGATCCGTGATCAACTTGCAGTTGTTGGAGAGAAGGCCTTGGATGCAAAGCTAGTGAATGTAGTTCTGAATGAGTTCACCAAGTCATGGGAACTGTTTGTAAAGGGGATTTGTGCACAGGAGAACATCCCAAACTGGCAGAGATTATGAGATGATTGCATTCAAGAGGAGACTCGGGAGGAGTTCATAGCCAACAAGCAGGGAGGAGGTGAGGAAAAATTGGCTCTCATCGCCAAGGCTAAGAAAGGAAAAGGTAAAATCAAGAAAGGTAACAAACAGGGAGAGGGACAACAATTTGGAAAGAAGAGGGACTTGAGCAAGCTCAAGTGCTACATTTGTCACGAGAACAATCACTATGCTTCTCAGTTTCCAGAGAAGAAGAAAGGTAGAGGGAAGACACAACAAGTAGAAGCCAAAGCAGAGACTCAGTTGAGTGAACTTGTAGCAAAGTTTGAGAGTGCTTTATCTCTAGTTTCTTGCCTTTCGACCACCATTATTGCTAGGAGTGTTTGGTACTTGGACAGTGGTGCCTTTTTCCACATGACGAAATATCGATATTTGTGCAGTAGATTATCAGAGGAAAACTCAGAGATCCACATAGATCTTGGAGATGATGCCAAGTATGCAGTGAGGGGTCAAGGGATAGTTCAATTCCATCTTGAGTCAGGAGGATGCTTTGATGCTCAGGAGGCACACTGTGCACCTGATCTGAAGAAGAACCTTTCTTCCATATCAGTCATGGAGGACAAAGGTTATACAGTTCCCTTTCATAGGTGGAGGTTATTAATATGCCCAGAGGGAGCCAATTCCGACACTGCCATGGGGATTGGAGTCAGGGAAGGTAACTTATACAAGCTTCAGGGAAATATTATTCATGCATTGGTGCACAACAATGAGAACTTGTGCAAGATGTGGCACAAGAGGATGGGACATCTACATCACAAAGAACTACCCATACTAAGGGATATGGTCACTGGAATTCCAAACTTGAGTCTGGAGTAGCAGGGGGTGTGCAGAGGTTGTGCTCTTGGAAAAAATGTCAAGGCCTCATTTCCTAACAACAAGACTTGATCCAAAGGGATTTTGGATTTGATACATTCTTATGTTTGCGAGCTTATGTCAGTTGATTCGGTAAAGGGTACATCTTATTATGCAACCTTCATTGATTATTTCTCTAGGAAGACCTAGATCTACTTCATGAAAACCAAGGATGAGGTTTTCATTTGGTTCAAATATTTCAAAGCTCATGTGGAGAACTTGACAGGGAATAATATCAAAGTGTTAAGAATAGACAACATGGGTGAGTATACCTCCAATGAGTTCAGATATTTTTGCAACGAGGCAAGGATCAAGAGGGAGAAGAAAATGGCCTACAACCCATAGCAGAATGGAGCTGTAGAGAGGAAGAACCAGTCTATTTTCAATGCAGTGAAGGCCATGATCCATGATCAAAGTTTGCCCATGGTTCTATGGGATGAAGTATGCAACAAAGTAGTGTACTTGCAAAATAGGAGCCCTCACAGGATACTAGAAGACAAGACCCCGAGAGAATCTTTCATAGGTGTGATACCTGAGATAGGACATCTCAAGATTTTTTCTTGTCCAGTCTACGTCCACATACATGTGGAGAAGATGACAAAGTTGGATCCATCAAGTTAGAAGGGCATCTTATTAGGATATAATGAGCATTCAAAGGATTACAAAGTCTTTCTTCTAGATCAATGAAATATAGTGGTGAGCCTAGATGTCAAGTTCAAAGAGAACTTGGCATCAAGGAAATCTCATGAGATTCCTACAGTTGCAAAGGATACACAATAGGTGGATCCTAAGGATGAAAAAAGTAGAGAGACTTCTAGTGCAGGGGGGAAAACTTTGGGGGAAGAGGAGCAGTTGGATCCCTCCAAGTCAGCTAGGAGGCCCTAGTGGTTTGAGAATAAATTGAGAGATTCTCAGGAGCATGTTGAGGCTGCCAAGACCACATTCAACGAAAGCATACTTCCGTGGAATTTTCTGAATTATATGGATTTGTTTACCAACATCATAGACTCAAATCCTTCCAACTTTGAGGAAGAATCCATCCAACAAGCTTGGAGAGATTCCATGGTGGAGGAGCACAACTCCATCATGAAGAATGATGTATGGGATATTGTACGAATACCAGTGGGAAAGTTAGTGGTGACCTCTAGATGGTTGTACAAGATCAAGAATGCAACAGATGGCAACGTGGAGAAGTACAAAGTGAGATTCGTGGGTCGAGGATTCTCTCAGAAAGAGGGAATAGACTACGAGGATACTTTTTCTCTCGTAGCCAAATACTCCTCTATCTGAGTAGTTATTTCTATTTCTTTAGAGATGGGATGGAGGATCCACCAGATGGATGTGAAGATAGCCTTCCTCAACACAATCATTAAGGAAGAAGTCTACATTGAGAATCCATAGGGGTTTGAGGTTCATGACAAAGAGTCATATGTATGCATGATTAAGAAATCCCTGTATGGAATCAAATAGGCATCGAGGGATTGGTATTCTAGGATTGACATCTATTTGCAGAGCATGGGATTCACCAAGAGTGAGACAGATCCCAATCTGTATTTCTTACTTGTTGGATCTGAGCCCCTCATATTGGTGTTGTAAGTGGATGACCTTATTCTGACAGGGGAATAGAAGCCAATTGTAAGATGCAAGTTAGACTTGGATTCAAAATTTGAGATGAAGGACATTGGGTTGATGCACTACTTTCTGGGACTATAGGTATGGCAGAGGCCGGGAAAGATCTTCTTTGGACAGGGGAAGTAAACCTTAGAGATCCTGAAGAGATTCAGGATGGGGGGAAATAGACCTATGGCCACTCCAATGGTGACCAACCTGAAGAAGGTGGATTCTTCATATTCAAAGTTGGCATATTCTAGGAAGTACAAGAAATTGATTGGATCATTGATGTATTTGGTCAACACTTGACCAAGCATTTTCTTTGTTGTTAACACCTTCAGTCAGTTAATGGTGGATTCAAGGCAGGTTCATTGGATAGAACCAAAGCACATGCTTAGATATTTGCAGATCATAGTTGGATATGGATTGAGGTACCTTGGCAGAGATGGGGTGAAGCTGCAGGGCTACTAATATTTAGATTAGACTGGAAGTGATACAAATTGGAAGAGCACCTTAGGGTGATGTTTCAGTTTGGGTTCAACAACGATTTCCTGGTCCAGTAGGAAACATGCCTCAGTAGCACTTAGTTCAACAGAATCTGAGTACATGGCAATGAGCTTACCTAGTTGTGAATCCATCTGGATTCACAAGCTACTCATAGGATTATTTGATCAAGAGCTGGAGCTGACAATGATTCAGTGTGACAACCATAGTTGCATAAAACTCTCAGATAATTTAGTGTTTCATGACAGTTCAAAGAACATTGAGATCAAAGACCACTTCATCAAAGATAGGGTCCTTAAGGGAGAAGTCAAGCTCTGGTACATTTCAATAGATGAGTAGTTGGAAGACATACTCACCAAACCCTTGGTGAAAGGGAAGTTTTTTTTTCTTTCGAGACAAGTTGGGAGTGGTGGATAATATCTTCCCCACTAGGAGGGAGTGTTGATGACTGTATCTCAGACATGTATTTTCATAAGGGGTGTCTAACTTGTGGAAATTTTCATTTAATGACTCCTATGTTTTTTGAGAGTTCACTTAATTAATTAATTAATTAAGTGAACATATTTTTATAAAGCGATTTTAATTTAATAAAGTGACTAAGTTTTTGCACTAGTGACTTAAATTAAATGTGATCCATTGGTCTAACATGATAGCGAGATTAAATCTTGTCCGTTGAGATTAGGGATTGGCCCAACTCAATGTTATAAAAAGATAGAAAAGGGAAGACTCAAGACACATTGATTATTCATAATGAGTGAGTAATCGATCTGGCAGGGAGAGAACAGTGCAACAACAAATGCACACAAATTGAGGTAGCACATAGATTGAGGAAACACACAAATCAAGGTATCACATAGATCGAGGTAGCACACAAATCGAGGTATCATGAAAATCAATATAGCACACAAATCAAGACACCACACAAATCGAGGTAGCACACACATGGATGTACAAAATATTTGTATAGTTGTACAGATCCATACAACAAATCAGTACAACAGATCCGTATAGTTTGTATGGATAGTTATATCTGTACATTCTGTATGGATATCATCAACATATCATCAACATGCAGGTCGAGGCACTGTGATTTATTAGGTTTGCAGGGTGTTTGTGGTTTTCTTTCTCAAATCCATTTTCCCAAGTATGGGAGATCTTGTAATTTCCGAAGTTATTTTGAATGAAGAACTGATCTCTTGAAGAGTAGAAAAATAATTGTCCATGTGTGATTTTGTTTTTCTAGTTTTCCGTTGTAATAAATTATTAAATAATTCTAGTAGTGTAATCTAGATCTGATCTAGTTTGTCTAGGCATTGGTTTTGAGAAATCAACACATATATACCCTTCTCAACCTTGTTTAGCATGAGAGAAATCTAGTCTACAAATGGATCTAATCTAATTTCCTCAAGACAAATCAGATCTACCAATGCATAGTATGAAAAATCATAGATCACATACAATGGAGGGGGGAAATCCCATATATATATAAGATGTGATAAAAGTACAACATGACATGTTACCTTGAGACTTTTATAGTACATTCCATCTCCAATCTCCCGAGACTCCTCCTTAGCCCTCCATCTCAAGCATGAATATGTCAACAATATACTCTCTCAAGCTGGCAATAAGGTTGTTTCTCTAGATATATTCTGGAAACCCACTATGATGAATGAATTAATACTTGACCATTAGCCCATCCCCTTGAGTTTCCCTTCTTTTATAGAATGGTGGAGGAAGCTTAGAGATAGGTTCAAGCCTTGGAACTTAGTGAAAAAAGGTTATTCACATGCTCCATGGCTCGTGTTGCATCATGGCCAATCCATCCTTTGTTGATATCCTCATAATTATTCAAATTTAGAAGGTTCTAGGGGCAATCATTTCTTTCAGTAAGCGACAAATGACTGGTCACTCCTTGCATGAAGACAATAAGCGACTAGTCACCATTTTAGCTAGAGAAAGAGCAAACAGGCTAAAAACATGGATTTTGTGGCAAAAACATATGATTTCGACAAAATGACATCAGTATGCCCCTATGAGGCCTAGGGTGGTAAATAAAGGTGTAAAAAATGCCCATAATCTCCTTTTTCTATAGGGGTTTTAGGATGGAAATAATATGTCTTTAAATGGTCATAACATCCTCAATACTACTTAGAATTTTTTATAAATCCAATTAAGATATGGCATCAATGTACCTATTTTGACAGAATTATCACAACTTCAATTTAGTTCCCAAGAAAAGTGAAAATAATGTCTCGAGGTAGTGTTCTAGTTTCAAAAGAAACATCATATCTAAAATGTCAACTTTGTGATGCCATATCTTTGTCAATAATTCTAAGAATCATTATTATGACCCTAATTAAAAATGGTGCTAATATATTGCATTTAATGACATTTGTATGACTATAGTCATCCATGCCAATACAATTATATTCCAATAGATTTTATTTTACTCAAAAGAGAAAAGAGTGAGACTCAAATTTGCAAAGGAAATTCTCCCACTTTCCAAAGTTCTCACTCTGATACCAAAATTAATGAACCCAAGTAGACCCAATGATTATATCAAGAAATCATGAGCTAGATGTGAGATATGTGTCTCAATTTCGAGAGATCATGGGTTTGATTCTCTTGATCCCCTTAAGGAAATGTTCTTGCAACTTAAACACTAATGGTTTACCCTAGTTACCATTCATTGATGGTTGTAAAGTCTTTGGAGTTTTCCTGAGCTTGATTATATTAGGATCCTCCCTAGGTGTGTAATGGTGGCCTATGGGATCATTACATATAAGAGTAGGATAAGTATGGAGGCCATTTAATGCAATGTAGTGTAGGTCCACAATGTGAGCTATTATTAAGTGAGGCCCCATCAAGTTGTTATCATTTAATAAATGTAATGTGGCCTCATTAAAGAAGGACCATTATGTAGTTAGTATTTGGTATCTATAAATAAGTATGAATTTCTCCTTATTGAGGAGGCAGGGGAATATTAGTGTATTGGAGCTTAGTTCATTGGTAAGTTTCCCACTTAAAGAGGAAAATGAGCAGAAGTTGATCATTTCCATAAGAAGCATTGTTGTAAGGTCTTGCCCTACCTTAAGGGTGTTTTAATAAAAATAAAGAATTGTATCATTATTTCCCCATTATTGTACTTCTTATGTATGATTGAAGTTTCAAATATTAAGTACACTACATTTGGTATGATAACGCTTTCGATGGCATAGTTGGGAAAAGACATTCCACTTGTTTTTGTAAATTGTGAGCCATGACACTTAAATCAAAATTCGAGCATATTTATGCATAATTTATAGAAAATATCTATAGATATGTATTTGTCTTAAAAAAATTCATGTTCTAAAAATCAATCACTCAAATTGGAGTTTAGATGAAGGAAATATTAAAGTTTGAAATATGCTCCTTTTTTAGGGATTTTGTTATGATCCAAGGGGGGCATATATGGGGTTAAATGTATATGATATGATCTCAAGGGGTGGGGGGGAATATATGGGGGTAAATGTACATGTAATGTGTAATAGGGTCGACCTAATAGTAAAGGGGACTCATGTGTAGTGTGTGAATAGGTACATATAGAGATCATGTATTCATTATTGAGGGGACGTAAATTGTGATGTATGGAGGTATTTGGTTATTTGGAGGAGGTTCTCCTATTATTTAATGAGTTATTATGTAAGATGTATCTATTATCTATCTTAGAGTTACGCTCCACACTCACATTGGTGTACATGGTGTTTACTTCTATTTTATTGTGATATTCTAAGCATTTGGATCATAACATTTGGTATCAAGAGCATCGATCCTAAGGTTCTGCTACTACAAGCGAGGCATCTTGGAATTTTTGCTACAACTTGTTTTATGGTCTGCTTGAAAAAAATAAATTTGGAGGTTACTTATTATACATTTCAAAGTACCTTTGGTAAAAAAATTCAGTTTCGGGTCGTTATACTTTTGAAGATATAGCCTATGGAAGATAAGGTTGTTGACTCATGCTGAATTCAGTTTTAAATAAGCCATGTTGGGACTTTTGTTGTGACTTTTTTTTGCAAATTTTCGGACTCTGACATTTCAAACTCTAAAATTTTCAATATACTAAGAAACCATAGCAAATTTAGCGTGATCAAAATTTTAGGTTCTATATCATTTTAAGTTCAAAGATACAAGCGATGGAAATTAGAATTTTTTGACTAACCCTAAAATAGTCTCAAATAGGTGTTCTAGGTAAAACGATCATATATGCTTCATTAAAGATCCAAATTCAGTGCCATAAATTGCATTGGAAAGAAGACAACCCATATTGTTTTTGGTACAAATTTAAGAATAATGTATTAAATATTAGACACGTGGCATTCTATACACATTCTCTCTCCAGAAAAGGAAAAAAATAAGCAACGTTTGGGAAAGTTACTATAAATTTCACTTGACACATCAAATTTTGGTCAAACCTATGGAATTGTGGAGAATACATATCAAAGTATTGAAAGCCAAGATTTTAGACTCATAAGGGATGAGATTTCAGAAATACATCAAAAGGAAGGTCGGCTAGAAGGACATACTCTAAATTAGGGTTTCAAAGGTGTGTTCACTTAAAACTATCATAACGTTTGATTGGGATGTCCAATTGAGCTGATTCAAAATCCATTGGGAAGATAACACATAGAAGATTATGTTGGAACAAGGATTATAACTATTTGATATCAATATCCTTAATATACTAAGGTTTTAAGTTGAGGGTTTGGGTTAGACCTTTACTAATAATCAATGGTAATACTTGAATTTATAGGAGATGAAGATAAATATGAAATCAATCCTAATAGTTGAGATTGGTAAAGGAATATGATAGGAATCCTTTAACAACAACAATTTATTTTTTGGTGAAACTCAGGAGTGGTGGATGCGTACTGAAATCGATACCGGATGGAACATCACATGGGAAGAGTTTGAAGAAATCTTTTCAAATAAATGGATTAGGGATACAAAAATGGAGGCAATGTATACAATTCAAGAGGAGTTAAAAGTAGAAAAAGAAGAGATCGAGAAGAAGAGTGATTAGTTATCTAAGATATGATACCTTAATGAAGCACTCGTAAAGGAAGTTAAAAAATTGAAACAAGGAAAGACTAGCAAAGGAAAGTGGGAAAAGGATGAGTCAAGGGAAGAATTGAAAAATAAACATGAAGAGATATGTCGATTATGAAACCATCATAAAAAAAAAATGAATCAGATTAAGATATTGAAATAATAAAATATGAATTATCAAAATTGGGAAGAAACAAGGATCTTAGATGAAGAATATATCAAAATACTTGAAGAGGAAATTTACAAGAAGGTTGAGGAATCCCTAAATATTGATGAGGTAAAATTAGAAATGCAATCCGAAATTGAAGAAGGACATCAAAATTTGATAATTGGCACGACATTGTAGCTTCAAAAGAAGAAACAAGACAAGATTCAATAAGGTCACCAGAAGATACTTGAAGAAGTTGAACTTCATCTAGAGGATGTACATGCCAAATATGATGGTAGTATATCCAAGGCTAGATTAATCAAAGACTAATAAAAGAGGATAGAGGATGCCATTGTCTATGAAAAGACGATAGATGAAATGCATGTGCAAAGTGAAGGAAAATCGTCAAATGTGAAGATCAACACTCTCATTACTAGGAAAGATTTAAAGGAAGACAAGATGGTTGATATCATGATTATCAGGTAAGAAGATGGAATACTTTTAAAAATTCATGGAACAAGGCATCAAAAAACTGTTATCAGACAAATCTGTAAGTGCATACACAAACTAATCTCCCTAACTTCCACATGAAGCTAGAACAAAACAAGAAAGAATACAAACTTCACCTTAGACTTCATTTTCATATAAACTAGTTCGAAGAGGGACAAATGACATACCTTTTAAATGATGCTTGATCCTCGCTAGTGTCGTCCTTTTCTCTCCATCTTTGGATTTGCGAGATGGTGAACTTGTTTAAGAAGCACAAACCAACAAAGAGAGAGAGAAAAAATATGCATACATTCCAATGAATTCTATGTATAAGATCAATGAGTTATACAATAAAATCCAAGACACCTTTATAGGGAAGAAATGTATTGCTGCATTATATTAAAATGAAAAGTGGAGAATACAACCCATGCCTCGATGTTGCAAGATCCATTTCAATGGCTCTTTCCTCCAACACACACACCTTTGCTCCAATGCCTTTGATGAAGAAGATCCATAATCCGACTTCGAGAGCTAAAGAAAAGCTATCTCAAGTATAATCTATAGCAGAACTCTTCATGCATATGCAAGCCTTAGCATTTTCAACCTTAGCCTTTTCCATGATAGATCCCTCTTTATATAGGGTGAAAGAGGGATGGATGAGGAGATTATGATGATCCCACTAAATCAGAGAAGTGAGTAAGATCCAAATAGATCGAAGGCCACCTCATCTTCTAGAACATTCGTGAATTTTGACTTTTCCCTTGCTTAAGCATCATCGCACCCTATGCACAGACAACTTGAATTGTGTGCCTTTCCCGAATCTCCATGACAATCCTCCCCCCACTACCTAAAAATATTTTACAAGTGATTTACATATAATAGTGAAATTTATTGCCTCTTTTATAGGCCTTCATATCCATTCCTCCATTGAATCTGGACTGCTGTATTTTTGAGTTACCACCTTAGTTGATAGACTATCTATTTAGATCAGTCTCCAACCTGCTTTTTCTGCAAGTGCCTTGGAAAAGAGATGGATATTTTTCAGGCCCCATCCCCCTAGAAATTTGGGTACAACCAAGATGTCCCATTTAAACCAAGGTAGTACAAAAAGGTCTTTTGTACCTTCCCATAAGAATTTGAAGCAAATGCACCTTAAATTCTCCAACGTTCCTTTTGGGACCTAGGCTAATGATATCCAATATATCGGGATGGCTTCCAAAATAAACTTGACTAATACCAATCTCCTCGCTCGAGACAACCAATGAAAAATCCAATATTTTAATCTCTTTTCTAATTTGGTCATTAACCAGATCCAGTCCTCCATCTTGTAGCTATTGGGATTTAGGTGAAATCTCGGATACTTTAACCCCTCATCAAATGGAAAAATTTCAAAAGGGAAGAGCTCCTTGAATATACTAATCTCCTCTTCATCCAAGAGATTGGTCGACATGGTGTATTTTTGGGAATTTATCAACATCCTAGTTGCATGACCAAAGAGGTCTAAGATGTGTCGTAGTTTCTCCACATATCCCCTCAACCCACCACAAAAAATAAAAAAAATCATCCACAAATAGTAAGTGTGTAATCCTTAAAACGTGGGAGATGGAAATACCTTGGAATTCATCTTTGGATTTTTCTTCACCAATGGACCTACTGAGACCCTCTTATACCAACAAGTAAAGTAGGGGAGAAAGAGGGAACCCATGTATTAGACCCTGTTCTGCTGAGAAAAATGATGATGCTACTCCATTGATGATGACTACAAAGGACACAACCAATATACAACTCATAATCCAATTTATAAAAGGGAACTCAAAACCCAAGTGTGTTAGGAGCATCCTTATGTAGAGACAACTAACTCTATCATAGAATTTGGAGAGATAGATCTTTACTACTGCGCCTTTTGTCTTCCGAGCCTTCATGTTGTGCATGGATTCTTGAGCCACTCTAATGGATTTATGAATCTGTCTCCCTTCCAGAAAATATAATTGTTCCCGAGATATTGTTTTTGAAAGGACAGATTTTAGTCTTATGCTAATGATCTTTGACACCACCTTGTAGATATTGTTACATAGATAGATGGGACTAAAATCCTCAAAGGACTGAGGATCATGCTTCTTTGGAATGAGAGAAATGAAAGTAGCATTTAGAGGAGGGTGAATGTAACCATTGATACGAGATTCCTCAACAACCCTGAGAATGTCTTGGTCGATAATATCAAAAATCCCCCTAAATAAATCCATGGACGACCCATCCAGTCCAGGACTCTTATCTTTTTGGAAGCTATGTAACACCTATTTGAGCTCGTATTCAGTGAATTCTTCCATGAGTGCCCTGTTATCTGCTTCATCCATAAATCGTGGGAAGTAAAGTGCCAATTGTACTATGATATTTGAATTTTCCTCCCTTTTTCATCAGCTTTGAAAAATTTTGTGTTCTCATCCCCACTCTTCAGCCATAAATCTCTACTCTTTAAATGCCACTATAATTCCTTTGCTTTCAACAGTTTCCTTTTCTCCTTCTCTAAAGCTAACGACTAATTTTTCGCTTCCAGAGTGGTGAAACCACTCCCCTCTGAATCATAGATAGACTGGAGTTTTTCTTCCATATTTATAAGCTCCTGCTCATCAAGTTGTTTCTTCTTTCTAGCCCACTCAACAATGGCCTTTTTTAAGTTTTTTGTATTTCGAGAAAACTGAACCATAGCCCGATCATTCTGACCCATGGGGATCCAAGTCTCTTTGACTAGGTTTAGGAAATCCTTCTCCTTAAGATACTATGAATTGAATTTAAAAGGGTTAGTTGGGTTCTTTGGTCTACCTGCTAAAATTGGGTGATGATCTGATTCTCCACATGTTCCCACCCATTGCCTGAAAATTAGGGGAGACTCCACAAGGGAGTCAACGAGCATAAAACAATCAAGTATTTTGGCAATTAGGTCCTCCCCAAATCGCTTGTTTCTCCATGTTGGGATCAATCTTATAGGAGCGATGTTTATCATCCTTGTCTCCCCCAATTTATATCTAAAATAATATGAAAGGGCATTAGGGTGTGCTCTTTGTCCCCAAGATTCAACTGCTCTCGGGAGAAATTGAGATCACCCATGAGAATGAGGTCCTCTTATTTCATAGAGGATTTGATTAGTAGATTATCCCAAAAAGGAACATGGTCTTATGAGGGCCTGTATACATTGAGGACCGAAAAACATCTGCCCAAATCCTCCACAAAATTTTTCAAACCAAGACTAGATTCAACACACCGAGAGTTGATTATTTGAATAGAATTGGTACGCCAACTGATGGTTAAGCCCCCCGAACGACCCTTTGCATCCAGGCACATGAAATTCCATCCTTTAAACAATTTCTCCAGAAGAGGAACAACCAAATTTGAACCTCCTAATATCTTCTGAAGTAGAATCAAGTCTGGTTGGGTTGATCCCATCAGCCTGTGGAGAGAAAGTTTCTTTGTTGGGCTCACCACGCCCCTATAACTGAAAGATAGCACCTTCATTTGGAAACCCCAGCCGGGGTGTGAACTACTCTAAGGGGCCCTATGATGGAGATTTTAAGATCAAATTCCATGTCTGTTGCAGCTCGAGTTTGTGCCTTTGATAGGTTGGATCTCCATCCCCACCCCTTTCCATCAGACGCTGGCAAAGGGTTCAATCCCAATCCTCCCAAATTTTGGATAATACCTCCAAGGGCTGAGATCTGTCTATTCCTTAATTTATAGACCACCAAATCCTCCTTTGAATCTATTGAAGAATCATGGGACATACTAGTAGAGGGAGGGTGACCCAGGATCGGGTAAGGGGCTAAAGAATTTTTTTCCAATCGAGGTTCAGGGGGAAAGAAGGGAGAGCTAGAAAATGAATCCAGATAAAAAGAGAAACTCTTCAAAGATCCTGTCGAGATTTTACCCAAGAGAGATAATTATTGAAAAAAAAAAAGAGAGCAAGGGAGATAAGGCAACATACCCATATGAGAGGCAATGACCTGCTGGAGCATTTTTGTAGCCACTTCAAATTGGTTTGGAATAACCCAACCACAGCTCAAAAATTTACCAAATCAGGTGGAATGAACCATGTCCTGATGGAACAAATATTTTTTGAATGGCAGTTGCCAATCCCCACTACCTCTAGGGCTCGCCCTGCTTAGTTTCATTGAGGGCGCAAAATGAACCTCTCCAAACTGAGACGCGCCTATCCTTTTCTCTGAAGACCCCAAATAACCTTTTTCCTTATTCCTCATAGGAAGAGTGAAATCACTGGCATTATGACCATGCTTGTGGCATCAACAACATTTGAAGGGAATTCCTTCATAGTCCAACTTTTATAGAAAAGACCTTTCTCTCCAAGATAATTCAATTTCCTCTGCCAAACCTTTGTGAATGTTCAAGGAGACCAAAATATGAGCCACTAAATTTTTTCTGGAAAGAGTAAAAGACATATCTTCCTAGGGAATTACCAATACATTTGAAACCCTTCGGTGTCCAAAGTTCCGTTGGCAACCCAAGCAACCTAACCCATATTGGAATCTCATCAACCCTTTCAGGACTGACATCGAAAAAGGGTATCCACCTCTTCAATAATATTGGCGATGAGTCTATGCACCAAGTAGCTTTCAAAACTCTGGATATGTCTGTCGGGGTCTAGAAATGTAACATAAACCATCCATTTGATAGAGTTTGGATCGTAGGAAAATGATCTAGCTTTCCTGAACATGATTTATCTACCCACTCATGCATAATGTTAATGTGCAAATGACACCCATTTACATGGCCCACAAATTTCTTCTCCACCATCTCTGAAACTTGAGGAAGCATTATATCATCCCTAAGAGCCAAATTTTAGGGTTTTGTGACCAATTTGATGCTTTCCCGCGACTTGTGTGATTTTTGAATTCTTGAAGTAGACTTTTTCCCTTCCCCTAAAACTATGGAAGCTGGCCACTGTAAAACACCCTCCTGGTTCCCTATTGGGTGTGAGGATCCTCTCCCTAAAACCTCCACACTAGCGGTGTTTATAGAAATCAGAAGGGAGGGAACCAAAAAATTTGACGGTTCTAGAGACAAAAACTTACCCAAATCGTTCCTAGAACACAAATTGACTGGAGTAATCTCAGGAGCTACCAAATTTGGAGGCCAACATGGATGGGGAAAGGTCGATCCATTTCTTCTGCCTCCTCTCAACCCCAAAAACCTAGAAAATTCGGAGAAAGGGGGGTTGTTTGACCACAAACCCTCAAAAGGCACCTTCGGGATGAAAGCCCTATCCGAATCCACTTATTTGTTCGAGCCTATGAGGGAAGCAACTCTGAGATATTCCCAAGGGGGGAAGGTGAAAAATTTCCAAGTGGGACAACCTTGAGACCCCTAGCCAAAATTAGATCCCCGACATCATGTTCCCAAAGAGGAAAAGAGGCCCCATGGACATTGTCACAGGCCTGACCACTAGGCTTGGGGAAGGAAACAACAACCTCAACATTATATATATTAGAAGTGGTAGGCAACAAATCAGAGTTAGACATAGGGGATAGGCCACCTGACATCGAATTTTTTTTTTGTTCGTCTGAGGAATCCCCTGAATAATAAAAAATATCTTCCTCCCATGCAATATCAGCTGAGAAAAAAGACCCATCCACCAAAACCGAGAGAGAAAAATCCAATGGAAAATTATGGCGATGTCAAGAGTGAGAGTAGCCATAGGTTGTATGCATAGGTTCTCTAAAACGGCCTACAGTTAGTGTTTCTGCAGAGAAAACCCATCCCCCCCCCCGAGTTGAGTTTCGTAAAAAATAAAAAATCCACATCTTGTCCGATGTTGAAATTGGTTTATACAAAATAACAACCTTTGGTTTGACAACTAGCCTATTATCCAAGACCATTTTGACCTTTGTCAACCAAGGTGATAGTTTTATCCTATTTGTGAGGGAGGTTTGATTTGTTACCCAAGGATCATTTAGTTCTTTGTCCATCAAGGTGATAATTTTATCATCTTGTTGTTTCCTACTACGACAATATTAATGCCATGTATCTTCTTCATGTATTTTTGTTCTTTGAATTTTAGCTCTAGTGTATTTCCTAGTGGGGAACCTCATCAATGAAGTCATCAAGCATTTTATCTTTAATGTGTAATCAACAAAACTTTGAGATTGCATGTATCTTTCAATGGAGAACTACGCTTATGAAATTCTAAGGTATTTTATCTTTGGTGTATCTACTAGTGAGAATTACCAAACATTTAACCTCTGATTTATTTTTTGGTGGGGAATTATCTTTGGTTATGTACATCCATAACTTTTGATTTTCGAGGAATGTTTTTAACAAGCCTAGATCCATCTTAACCCTAGATCTATCAAGTGTCGAAAGGAATCAAATATCTCGAGTGTAAACCTTTAACCTTTCCTCAAGTTTTACACAAAAAAAGAGGTTTGCAACTCGAGAAATTTGATCACTCTTGATCCTTAATAAATCTAGGGTTAAGATAAATTTAAAGTGATTTACTAAATAGAACAAAACCTAAATCATTCAAACAACTTAAATCAAATCCAATCAAATATAAAACCCTTTGAATATGTGTGAGAAATGTTTGACCTCTCATAACTAATTTTCATTAAACAAACCAAACCATGCGGAGTTTGCCGAGGCCAACTGAAAAAAAGCCGGAATCATTAGCGTTAGGGTTGTCTCCTCCTACAAGAATTTGTGCGGAGTCTAACCGTATTTAGGAGTATACAATTAGTTGGTTTGGGTATACAATTCCTTTGTTCGAGTATATTATACCATTAAACAATATCGTCGCTTTGGCCGAGTGGTTAAGGCGTGTGCCTGCTAAGTACATGGGGTTTCTCCGCCAAAGTTTGAATCTCTCAGGCGACGTGCAACTCTGACTTTCTTATTAGTTTTGGCGAGAGTTCAAATGAAATAATTTTCATTTTACAGTGGCATATTGATATGTCATTGATATCTAAGAATAAGGATGGCTATAACAATGATTTTTGCAATGACAATGATTAATATCTACAACATTTTTTTTCCAGTAGAAAAATGACTCAAAATTATATAAAGTATAATTTCTTTTACAAAGCAGTATCTTTTCTATCGATACAGATGAGAGGGACCAACCAATAGAGAATTGACTACATCAAATTCAGAGAATAAATAATACTGTTAATGCAAAGGCTCACTTCTTCATACTAAAATGAGGTAACACACACAACAACTAGATTCAGAAAAATCCATATTTCACCCCACTTCTCTTCAAAGTAACTCGATCACTCACTGATTTAAGAGTTCAAGCTTCGAAGATATTTAGGTGAGAATGTGGGCTCTCTTCCCCATTTTCCCAGTGAAATATGGACAACCACTTTTTTAGTTCCTTAAGTGCCCTTTTAGACAGTAAATCTGCCTCTTTATTGTGCTCCCTGTAAATATGCTTATAACTGGATTTTTTCATATTTCTTGTCAGTTCTAATGTTTTAATCTTCTAGCCTTCTATGTTAACTACATTGAGCTGAAATTTTTGATTTATCCAGTCGATCATCACCTTTGAATCCCCAAAAATATGTGTTTTATCAATCGCACAATGCGTAGCCAATATGAGTGTTGCACACGACCCCATTAGCTCAGCCTTTGTGTTGGTCCCCACTCCACAGTTTAGGTACCATTTTGTTATCCTCATATCATGAGTCCTGAAAATTCCACCTGCAGCACAACAACTTCCATTGGAGAGGGTGACACCATCGAAACATGCCATCGTGACCCCCTCAGGTAGAGTCAATTGACACACTCTGTTTCTGTTTAGTTTCTTAATTGATGGTTGCCAATTAAAGGAAGTTGTAATCCTATGAACTACTGAGTCAATTGAGGGGCTAAAGTCTTCAAATAGTGATTTGTTCCTATCAATCCAAATATGTCAGCAAGCAATAGCTGCCATACTAGCCGGAGCATAAATATCTGTTGTCCACTTATAAAAGAAATCAGATACTGAGTTACCCTCCCACTGGAAATTTAAATGATAAATTTTGTATAACTTTTGCCAGATTTCTTGTGTGAATGAACAATGAACAAATATATGGTCTGTCGATTCTGAGTTGACTCTGCAAAGCTTACAGATTCCTGGACCAACCCATCCACATCTCTGCAACACATCCCAGGTGAGGATTTTGTCATATACTTCCAGCCATGCAAATAATTTATTTTAAGTTAAATTGGCCACCTCCAAAGCTTGAAATCCACGGTTTGTCACTAATAAAATTTAAAGGCGTAATGAGTGCCCGGTATAGATTTGCAGCTGAGATGTCACCCGACGCGTCCCCTCCGGCCCATATTAGTGTGTCCTCGGCATTCCTGAGTGAAATACCGGCCTCTCTCAATGCCACTGTGTAAGACCTCCATTCAATTCCATGTTGGTCGAAGAGATTTAATGACTCGCTAGATCGCCAAAGTTCAGGAAAATGTGACCGCCTGTCAGTTATGCTCACCTGGGCTAAATACGATGAATGAATTTGTTGTAGTTTCAAACATAATGCGTCGGATAACAGAGAGAAATTGTTCATTCCACAGATTTTATCCTTGCCTATGCGGATCAAAGTGCCCGAACCTGGAACCCACCGTAACCAATGCAGAATTACACCTATATTCTTTGTCATCCCGTTCCAGAAATTAGATGAATTTTTCTGCGAATGTGTAGGAAATCGGATCCAATCAATGAAGGATGTATTCCCCATATACTTACCCCAAAGTACTCTGTTCCAGATGCTATCGACATTAAGTGCCCTCCAATAGGTGCTTGTGATTAAGGAATAATTGAAATAAAACAAGTTTCTGAGCCCCCAACCACCACTGTGTTTGGGCCTTGTCAAGAGATCCCATTTGCAAAGAGGGAGATGAACCTTTGTCCTTTGTCCACTCCACAGAAAGGTAAACAACAATTGACGAATTTTGGTTAGAGTAGCTCTTGGAATGACCTCCATAGACATCCAAAATACAGACTGACTCTCCAAAAATGCTTTAACCAGGATTAATCTACCTCCCATTGATAACCATTTATTACACCAAAGCCCAATTTTATTTTCAATCTTTGCCACCAGCCAACCCCAGTCCTCAGTTTTAGATGCTCCCAGCCTTAAATGGTAACCCAAGTACTTGAAACCTAAATTTAATTCTGCAAAGGTAAAGGGTAAGATGGCTTTAAATTGTGTTAGCTCCGACTCCTCCAACCCCCAATAATGTACTGTAGTCTTTGTAGATTTTATGCTTAGACCTGAAACACGACAAAAATCTTACAGAATATCAAAGATGATTTTCCAATCCTTTAGGTCTGCCTTTGACATAATAGGAACATCATCGACAAACATAAGGTGGATGATCTTCAGAAATTTTGTAACCTAAATGCTTGATAAATTATGATCAGCACTACCTCTATATAGCATCAAGCTTAGGCCTTCCATAATCAATATAAACATGTACGGGGATAAATGGCATCCCTGATGAAGCCCCCTCTAGATTTTGAAGTAATCCGATGCCTCCCCATTAATCAAGACTGCAAAATTGGCACTGGAAACACAACTCATAATCCACCCTGTTAGCTTTACCCCAAAACCTGCTAAGAGTAAAATCATTCTTAAAAAATCCCAATCTATGCTATCATAGGATTTTTTGAGATCTAACTTTAGTACTAGAGATTTAATATTTTTTTTTTAATGCTATGGAGACTCTCATGTGTTGTACCAATTGCGTCCTGGATTCTTCTACCCTTTAGGAAGCCTAGCTATTTCGAGGAAATAAACTTGGACAAGATCGACTTGATTCGATTTGCCGGGACTTTGGAAATCACCTTATAGATAAGATTGCATAATGAGATTGGGCGGTAGTCATCTAAGGTCAGTGGTTTGTTTTTTTTCGGAATCAGTGCCAAAAACGTGGAGTTGATACCTCCACAAAGTTTACCTTTTGTCCTCGTATCTTCCACCATTTCAAGTAGATCACTTCCCACAAGATCAAAGAAAAAAGTGAAAAACTCAGTGGTCCACCCATCTGGACCTGGACTTTTTTCTTTTTTAAAATTTTCTAATATAGATTTTAATTCTGTTAGAATGACCGGCTTAAAGAGAGCCAAAGTTTCATCCTCTTCCACCATCCTAGGATAGAGACTAGTTATCCTAGTCAATTCTGAATAGGTAATAACATCTTTTGCTTTGAAAAAATGTTTAAAGTAGTTAACTGCCTCCTCTTTAATATCCTCCTGATTTGATTAATATCTACAACATTGATCCTAATGATTTGATTTACATATGAGCAAATAATCATTGAAATATATTAATATAATTATAAATCAATTAATATAAATAATAATATACTCTTATGTCGATATACCACATTTCTTTAAATCATAATATCTTCTCTAATTTTAATTTTGTTGTGGCTTACTTTCAACTAGGTGTTGGCATGCAACAAAGTTTATAAGAAAAAGATTAATCCGCGGAGGTTCTAAAACCGTAGAAGCATAAGTATGCACTTCAATAACCATAGAAGCATGAGTATGCACTTCAATAGAAGTATGAATACGTAGGGTTAAGAGTCATCTTGTATATTCTTTGTGCCCAATTTTATAGATACTTTACATTTTTTTCTAAATATGCAGATTTTTTTTACTATGTTTATATGAATGTGTTACTATGGTGAATTTGTTAGGATATTTTGAAATTTTTTGTAACCATTCTAGTTTTCTATATCATTATAAAGTTTATAATATTATTAGAGAGACTCAACGTTAGAGAAAAAAAATTCAAAGGAATTAGTGTTGTTATGAGTTATTGGTTATCACACTATGTTGAAGTTATGTAATAAGATGCATGTTGTTAATACAATGGATCATCGTTTTACCTATGTGTTTGGGTTTGTACTATATCTAGATTATTTATGTGTGTTTTCTATTAATTTGAATGTTGTCAGTTGTAATGGTTTTGAATTAGTGCAATTAAGTTCATAAGGAACACACCCCCCCACTAAATATTTAACACTATGTACTTTACTTAATAACAACTATCATACATGCTTTAGGTGAGACCTCCTTTCTCTTGGAAGGTTGAATATGTCAATGCACTAGACTACATCGAACTATTCTTGGACACTTTTCATGGACCTTGGCTCTATCACAGAGCCAACAACATGGTTCCATTGTTTGGACCTTAATCAATGCAAAGTACTAAAGAGATGTGATGGAGGTCAGAGAAGTTAGAGATTCAATATTGGCTCGAAGGAAGGTATCTTTGTTCGAATCCCTCTCAGTGAGGCACACTAGTCTACGCCAATAGATTTACTAGGATGCCATCCACGAATATGGAGAAATATTCCTTAGGTTTCTTAGTGAAGTTTCCCTTGAAAAAGAAATTAATGTTATTCTAAAGAATATTTAGTATAATTCCTTTTATTTATTCAATAAATATTATTGACCTTAGGAGATGGTAAACATCATTGTCATCGATAAAAGAAAAAGAAAAACAAACATTAAAATAGTTAAACTAACATAGATTACCTTGAAATACTAAAGTGCATCTACAACTTAATATGGCTGAGATGTATAACATTAAAAAAAATGTAATATATAAAAAAATTAAAATAAAGCAAACAACCACACTATTAAATTCAAATATTTTGACTGACTACGCGTGAGGAGCGAGAGGGCGAGTGAAGCGCGGCCTAAGCAAGAAGATCAACGCAGCAAGCAGCGTGCAGGGGTCCCCCAGCCATGGACGCTGGTGGGGGATCCATCCCCACCTCTCCCCCTTTGCCAGAGATTGATGCCTTCAGGAAACTGGTGGCCGAGGCTTCCAAAAGACCGTCGTCAACAACACAGCAAAAGTTCGTCAAGAAGCTAGAATGCATCCCAAGCGTTGAATTGCCATTAGAAGAAACTTGCAGGTCAACAATCAATCTGGCAGACAAAGGTCTGATCGGGAAATTTACCGGGCTTTGGCCCTCTCCCAAATCCGTCGAAGCCTGGGTGCAGAGGAACTGGAGCCCGCTCATCTCAGAAGGGATAAAGAGTCACTTCATAGGGAAAGGTTACTTTGTTTTCATCTTTGAAAACCCTGAAGATAAAAACCTCATCTTCAGAAACGACCCATATTTCATGGGACCCCAGGGGCTATATTTGAACAAATGGACCCAGGATTTCGATCCAGCTCAGGATGTGCCATCCTCTATTCCAGTGTGGGTTCGCCTACCCCATCTCCCTTTACACTGTTGGAACCAAAAATCACTGCATGCAATCGGCAACAAGCTCAGAAGGTACATCGATCAAGCACCAAGGAAAGATCTATACTCATGCGCCTGGATCTGTGTGGAGGTGGATCTGGAAGTGGGATTACCAGAGGCAATCAAACTTACTGCAGCATATTGGACGCATATCCAGGATCTAGACTATGAACATTCGCCATTCAAATGTCGGCATTGCCACGGATATGGCCACTTCGCAAGGCACTGCAAAAAAAAGAATGCAGAGGAGAGTGAGAATGCGAAAACAAACCAGTGGATCACAGTCCAAAAAACAGGGGCAACAAGATCTAGAAACAAAGGAACAATGAAGAGTGACAATCTCGGGCAACTGGAGCAAGAGAAACCCGACGGGGACCCCAATCCCACGCCACAATCAGCAACACAAACAGAAAAGCTCAATAAGGAAACAGAAGAACCAGAAATAATTATGCAAAGCAGGGAACACCCAAAATCCCCCTCAAAAAGAAAAGATAATGGGGAACAAGGGAAAATGGCAGGTACCATGGAGGCAGCCCCCTCACCTTCATATGCAGACATATCCAGAAAGAAAATGATGGAACCAGTAATCTCCTCTGAGGATGAGATCTTAGAAAGGCCAGCCAAAAGAGCAGGAAGGAAGTCCCATAAAGAAGCAAGGGAGGAAGAGGCAGAAAGACAAAAGACCCAAGGAAGCTAACCCACCATAGAAATGTCTATCGGCAGAAATACAAGAATAAGGTCTCAAAAAGGAGGAGGACCATCCACCCCCACTAGTAAGTAATGAAAATCGTCTCTTGGAATTGCAGAGGTCTGGGGCACCCGACGAAAATTGAAGCGGTTAAGGGCCTGATGAAAGTGGAACCAACAGACATTCTCATGCTCCAAGAGACAAAAATCGAAGGGGAATCCCTTCTAGAGATCAACAAAAACAAATGGCAGAAGAATGCAGGGAAAGCAATCAGCGCAAGGGGATCCTCCGGAGGAATAGCAACACTATGGAAGGAAGATCAGTTCAGCCTCGTCAACTCCTTCAACACTCAGCATTGGAGCTACACAGAACTGAAGCATACAGCAAGTAAGTTAACCATTGCATTATTCAATCTTTATGTACCAACTCTGCACTCCGAAAAGAAAGACTGTTGGAAAACTTTAATTGAATATCTAGAACTTATTTCCCCAAACAATATAATCATTGCTGGAAATCTCAACCTAGTAATGAATGGGAAAGAAAAGAGGGGAGGAAGGATCAGCAAGGACCAACAGATTCAAGTAGTAGAAGACATGATACAGCAGTGGGACCTAATGGATTTTAAACCACGCAGAGAGCTCTACACCTGGACCAATAATAGGACAGGGGAGGAACACATTTCTACCAGATTGGACAGGTTCTTGGTTCAAAGCACTTTGCTGGTGGAAAGGAAGCTAATCTCCACAACCATCCTTCCCAAGCTCACTTCGGACCACAAACCCATCCTGCTTTCGTTAGAGGATGAAGAAAATTTAGGCCCAATCCCATTCAGATTCAGCCCTTTGTGGAAAGAAAAGAGTGGCTTCTATGAGACAGTCTGATTGGCATGGGCCACCACAGTAACTGGATCTCCCCATTTTGTCTGGGAACAAAAACTTAAAATAACAAAAACAACTCTCAAGGAATGGATTAAAAGACCGGAAAGTAATCCCAACACCCAAAGAAAGGAGCTAGTGCAGCAGTTGGGAAAGCTGCAGAATGAAATGGAAATAAAAGAAATTGTCAACTCAGATCTGGAAAAGGAGCAAGCAATCCAAAGTAAAACTTACCATTCCTTCAGAATCGAAGAAGAATATTGGAGATTAAAATCCCGCTGCTTATGGTTGGAATCTGGAGACATAAATACATCTTACTTCCATCGCTAATCCCGACTCTCCAGGAATCACATCTCTGAAATCACAACCAATGATGGGAAGATTTACAAAGGAATAGATCAAATAAAGGCTACTGTTGTCTCACACTTCCACCACCTTTACAGCAAAGAGAATGATGATAACGAAGAAGGCAACAAGGACGTCCTCAAGAACATCCCGACTCTGGTTACAAAAGAAGATAACACAGCCCGGTTGAGCCCAACCAACGAAGAAGAAATCAGAAAAATCATTTGGTCCATGGCCCCTGACAAAGCTCCAGGGCTAGACGGGTTCACTATTCATTTTTACAGGATATGTTGGAATATAATCAAATCTGATCTCATGAGAATGATAAAAGGTTTCCTGCAGAAAGAAAAAATGGGAGGTGCCACCAACTCAACTTTCCTCGCTTTAATCCCGAAAGACACAAACCCCTCCTCCTTTGATAGATTCAGGCCAATCTCCCTTTGCAACGCCTCTTATAAGATAATTGCAAAACTCCTTGCAAATAGAATAAAGCCACCGCTGGGCAAACTCATCTCAGAATCACAGGGAGGATTCGTCAAAGGGAGACACATCCTGGATAATGTGATCCTAGTTCAGGAAGCTATGCATTCCAGCAAACTCAGAAAAGAGAAGGGCATGTTGATCAATTTAGACATGGCCAACGCCTTCGACAGAGTAAAGATGTCCTTACTATATCAAGTGCTACTCTCATTTGGATTTGAGCAAGAGTTTGTAAAACTGATACAAGCCTGCACCCACAGCCCTTGGATAGCACCTTTGGTAAACGGGAGGCCAACAGAGTTCTTTAAATCTTCGAGGGGGTTGAGGCAAGGCTTCCCTCTCTCCCCTTTTCTGTACATTTTAATGGCGGATTCACTCAGAAGGAATCTAGAGCAGGAAAGGTTAATAGGAGTTGTCCCAGGCTTGAGAATTACGAAGGACCTTAAGCCTATTAATCATGCTCTGTTTGCGGATGATTCTCTTATGCTATGAGGAGCCTCAAACAGAGTAGATTCTGCATTTAAGAGCATACTTCAGAACTACTGCAAAGTGTCAGGAGCTTTGATAAGCGAAAGGAAAAGTGTTGTCTATAGTTGGAATGCAACAAAACATGAAATCCAAAGGATTGCCAGCACCTTGGGGTTCAAAGGGTATGCAGATTGGGATAATATACAGTACCTTGGGCTGCCATTAACTCTGGGCATCAATAAAGTCAACCTGTGGGAAGGAGTCCTAACAAAAATTAAAGGGAAAATTGAAGCCTGGGGAGGACACTGGCTCACACACGGAGGAAAATTAACATTGATAAAGGCAGTTCTCTCCTCACTATCGATCTAGCAAGCAGCTTATCTCCTGGCACCCAAATCGATTTCTGGGCAAATCAACAAGTTCCTGAGAGATTTCCTGTGGCATGGTGGAAAAGGGAATCAACACAAGTTCCATTTGGTCAGATGGGAAACAACCAAGCTGCCTATGAGAGAAGGCGGGCTCCACATTAGAGATCCATCTCTTGTTAACATTGGACTTGGATGAAAAATCTTGTGGAAGATGCACAGTGAGCCTTCTCATCCTGTTAGTAAAACGCTATTGCACAAATACATTCCTAGCACTCAAATCCAAAATTTACAAAACGCTATCCATAAGAAAAGCACACAGCTTTGGCAATTATGCCTCAAAGGGACGCGAATCTTCACCCAGGCTCTGTATCGAGTTCCTGGGAATGGCAAACAGACTTGCCTATGGACAGATTGGGTAATGGGGAGGCCGCCCCTTGCCTCAAACGCCAGCCTGAATGAAATTCACGTTTTTCTTGCCCAGAGAGGAATATAGAGTATCAGTGATATCTCAAAATGGAATGAGGACGACTCCTAGTTACATTGGCATTTCGGCAATGTTCCAAATCGCCTCCTTCAATAGCTTGAAACGCTCAAAGCAGAGCTCGGAGATGCAACACTAGTGCACAAGACTGAAAAAGACAATTGGGGCTGGGGACCCACAGGGAGTTATTCTACAGCCAAAGGCTACGCTATGCTTCAATGCCAGAAAGACAGACCACCCCCAACAAAAATCTGGAAGGACGTTTGGGACTCTACAGCGATCCCCAAGGTTAATTTTTTCTTCTGGACTCTAATGCACAAAAGTTCTTGACTGGAAAAAACTTAATGAAAAGAAATATTGCAGGCCCTCACAGATGTGCTCTATGCACAGAATCAATGGAAACATCTGACCATTTGTTTGTAGACTATCAATTCGCAAACAAAGTATGGCTCCTTACCCTCCATGGTCTCAAGGTTGCTGCCCCCTCGAACATTTCAGTTGTAGATATTTTTACAAACTGGAAGGACTGCTATCCCTCGCTCTCAACGAAAACGCTATGGGCCAGAATCTAGATCTCCATCCCTAAGTATGTGTGCTGGAAACTATGGCTTGCAAGAAACGAGCAAATCTTCAACAATACAGCATGGACCCCCAGCATGGTAGCAACGAAAGAAAAAGGTCTCCTCTTGGAAACCCTGAGTTCTCAAGCCCACAAAACCGATATCTCGCTGTAGCAGGAAGAAAAGAATTGGCTCGGCAACCCTATGCTCACTTTCTGGACACAAAGCATTGAAAAAACCTTATGCCGAAACAAAATGGAGGCTAAGAGACAATAATGACACTTTCCAGAGATGGTGGCAAAAGCAAGGAATAACTACAACATTCTTCGACGACGCCTCCAAGGGCAATCCTAGCATAGCAGGAGCTGGAGGAATCATTTACTCCAGCGATGGGACAACGCTAGAAACCTTCAGTTGGGGACTCAGACAGCGTACCAACAACCAAGCAGAAATCTTGAGCCTGATAAAAGTTTGCCAGATAGCTAAGGTAAGAGGCCACCGGAATCTACAAGCGTTTGGAGACTCCGAAATCTTGATCAAATTGATACATTCGGGAGGACAGTTCAATGATGCTGGACTAAATAAGAATCTCCAAAGACTAAGACACACTCTCCAAGACTTCACCTCCTTCAACTGCTACCATATACTTAGGGACTTAAACAAAGAAGCATATTCTTTAGCCAATAAAGGCTGCCTCATGGCCCAAGGAGATCTATGCATAAATGACGGAGACCCAACAAAAATTTGTATTCCCTGAAAAGGACAGCAACGTGTAAAAGATTGTAGATGGTTGTGCGAAGGATGTAAG
>ML781212.1:1181543-1195009 GCA_009831015.1 Picea engelmannii | reverse complement strand
ATAATAATATTTTCTCTTTAATAAATTCAATATTAATATTAAAATAGGTCTAACATAAAACATTTTGCAATTTAATATATTTGTTTATAAACATGTTAATTACTTATCACATAATAAAATATAAACCCGAAAGATTACAAATCTTGCGATAAAAGCATAACTACCTTTCATAAAGATGTGTATATATCATCGATAAAAAAAAATGTTGCGCCTTTTCTTATTCATAGGTGTCAAGTTTTTTTTGAGAGTATCACCTCTCTTATTATGATATCTCCTTTTAAACGGATACTCTCCCCTTCGTTCCTAATCACTTTTTGTTTGCCATGACAACTCTTTAACAAACATTGCGGGTTCTCATCTTTAAAGTTTCTACTTATAAATCTTAGTGTGTATATAGAAATTTGGGAATTAGACATTGATGAGACTAAGTGTTTATTGGACTTAATGATACACTAAGTGCTCCCTAATCTCAAATCACATCAAAGATTTCAAGGCATATACGACCTTGAATAAAGATAAGAGTGATTATTTCAAGATATGCTTAGAAGATTAGTACATGTCTAGGGTTTCATTGGCTTTGACAACATCTTGCATAGTAATTGTGTCCATTTAATCATGGTGGTGGTGGTGTGTACAAGTTACAGTAAATTATATAAGGGTTATGTATATAATATTAATATTAATTTGTTAATTGAGTTTAGTTTGGATGGTTGTGAGGAATGATTGGTATCCTCCTCATCCAGGTTCAATTCCCATAAATGACATATTAAGCTCATAATGACTATGTTGTAATAGCTTCGAGGCTATATGTAATGGAAAGTTGCATTTGATTCAATTGAATAGCAAGGCAACTGCTTTTCCGAGGGAAAAGAAAATATTAATATTAATTTGGTAAAGTTGATTTTTTTCAAAGCATGAAAATGTTTTTAGTATTCAAAGGTATTGGCCTAGTAACATTCTCAAATTGATAATATCGATGTGTAACTATATTATTGTCTTAAAACCAAATCCTGCCACCTATAATAACTGACTGATGGTTTATAAGAGGGTAGCTTTCTACACCTGCCAAATTCTACTAGGTCCTTGGTTGTTAACTTATTTCTTTACATCTAAGTAAGACAAGATCTTACCCAAGTAGAAGTAGTTTAAGGTCTTACTCTAGGACCAAATGATCGTTTCACCCTATTACTAATATCTACCAAATACCCAATATCCCATCATGGTCATTGATGATGATATTGGAAATGTGTTATGTGGTATCCAAAATCATCTAACCTTTGATCTCATACATAAAACCTAGATACTAAAACTAGATTACAATTTAAACTCATATGCAAGAGGAAGGTGTGTGGGTGTGTGTGTCTAAATTTTTCTCTTTTTTTTTCTCTGATGCATGTGCTTCAAATCAATAACAAGATACCGAGAAATATAGGAAATTACAAGACATCAATCATGGCAATAAAGTTGTGGGTGAATGACATTATTCTAGTTGGATTGCATCTAGATGAATCCTTAGCTACATGGGTCAACTATGGTCTTCAAACAAAAAATTTAAACCTTACTTATGAAGAAAATAGTACTAGTAGTGTAGCACAAATATTAGGGTAGTGCATTGACAATAATAGAAATCTCAGGAGGGTCGGGGAGGAGTTATTGCGAGAAGGCCTTGTGAACCAAAGGTGGTGTGGTGGTCCTATATGGTCCGAGGGTTCTCCAATTGGAATCTGTGAGATTAAAAGTATGTTGAAAAATCAGGTATTGGAGGTCTATCATGGTTTTGTGTATGATATTTTATGCATCATTGATCCTCAAGGCATTTCTCAAATTGATGTTATCCTTCACCTTCGTCGTGAGGGAAATATGGAACCTGAGAGTGAGATTCCTTAGGTTCCATATCATAATGGAGCCACTTTCCAAGTGTTTGACAAAATGATTGTATGGGAAGTGTTTGCCAAAACTCCTACATGTCAAGTATTTGATATCTAGCATGTGTTTGACAAAATGCTTGCGTGTTAAGTGTTAAAAGAAATCCTTGTACCGAGATAGAATTTTATATTATGATCAAGTCTCTCTTCAGGAAAACCTTATGCTTGTGGGTGAATTATAATAACTCTATGGTGGATTTATAATAGAAATTGGAGAATAGACTAGGGATCCTTGTTTCCCAACAACGTCTTCTTTATGATGGGAAACATTTGGGGGTCTCTCTCAACTAGTTGAATGTCATATTTGAAAAGATTCAACTATTATCTTGTCATTACGATTGTGGGGAGGAGTGGTGGGTATCGAGATGTCTTTTAGAGATGACGTGAAAAACCAATATACCTCTCCAACTAATTCAAAGTCTTCTCCTCTTTGTAGTGCCTATATAGTGAAGTAGACTGACGGGGTGATAATGGTGGAAGTTATAGTGCTCAAGATCACACATCTTCATTCATTATATGAAAAATATTCAATTATTTGTAGATTTAATAGGCATTGGCCTCCTACATTGACCTTGTTCTAGTGGATCCAAACAACTTGGAAAATGAAATGTAAGATCTCTTTGTGTTCCAAAGGTCGTTTTATTATTCAGTTATATGATCATGCTAATTGTCAACAATTGTTTGAGGAGGGTCCTTGGTTCTAGGGAAGTGTGTGACTTTTTATAACCTCTTGGTTTCCATATTTTGATCCTAACACTATGTCTATTACTAGAATGTCATTTTAGCTTCATCTTCCCAATTTTCCATTGCATTTTGGTTTTATCAAATTTTGAGGATATTGGGAATGCTTTGATTATTTACATAAAATTTGATCTTGAAAGAGTTGTAGTAGACTTATGTATATATATGCATATATGTGTTCAGATAAACCTTGGTAAGGGTTTTCTGGACAAAAATATTCTCAAATGGAAAAAAAATTAAATACATAGAGGTCTTGGATTATGCGAACATGGCATTTAGATGTAGGATATGTCACTTGCAAGTTAGTTGTCCCCATTCTCATGTTCATCCTCCCATGAAAAAAAGGGACCAAATCAAAATTAGAGAGATGGAATTTTCTAGGGGAATCAAGTTTGGATATTGACATTAGTTTGAATGAGATACATCAACAATTGATTACAAAATTATGAAAATCAACAACCAAACATTGTGTCGGTTGAGGAATCCTCTTCTTGAGGGATTGAGTTGTAGAAATGGATATAGGGATTTACCCTTCGAGGGAGGTTGTGGTAGTCGAAGGCCGTCTAGGTAGCACAAAAATGCATCATGACATTGATATCTTCTAATTCGGATAAGGAACTAGTTCCTTCTAAGAATCATAATCTCTCAACTTCTAATTTGTAGTTAGTTATTGTGACTCCTCCTTCCGTGGAGTGGAAAGAAGTTGAAAAGAAGAAAAGGAAAAAGGAAAGTTTAAAGATTATTTTTTAAACGGAAAAAATAACATGTACATTACTTTTGTAATTTTAACTTCGTAAATATAGGTTGCACCTATATTCATGTAATTGCAATATATATCTATAGTTTCTTTACTATGTATTGTAATTAGAAAACCTAAAAAAATATAATTTTTATTTTATAATAAAATTGAAAATGTGATATTTATGGTTGAAATATTTTAGTTATCATCACCATCGTTGTAAGCATAGGTTCCCATTGTTATATTTTATAATCCATTTGTGTTTCCTCGCTACTAGATCAATTTTGCAGGTTCAATCTATGCTAATAAAGTGAGGCAAAAAAGTCTCACCTTTAATTGGTGGTTGTCCTATCATATCCAGGTTGATGCAGCTCCTAGATTCAGATCCATGCTCCTGCAATTAGATACCTACATACATACAACTACATATACCCTTCTCAACCTTGTTTAGCATGAGATAAATCTAGTCTACAAATACATCTAATCTAATTTTCTCAATACAAATAAGATCTACCAATGCATAGTATGAAAAATAATAGATCACATACATTGGAGGGATAAAATACCATAGATCTATATATTAGATGTGAAGAAAGTACAATATCACATGTTAGCTTGAGATCATTGTAGTACCTTCCAACTCCAAGCTCCTGAGACTGCTCCTTATCCCTCCATCTCAACTGTGAATTATCGACAATCTACTCACTCAAGATGGTAGTAGGGATGTCTCTATAGTTATAATTTGGCAACATGAGGCTATGATGAATGAATTAACACTTAACCACTAGCCCATCCCCTTGATTTTCCCTTATTTTATAGAATGGTGGAGGAGGCTTAGAGATAGGTTCAAGGCCTATAACTTAGTGAAAATAGGTCATGCACACGTTCCATGGCTTTGTGGTGCATCATGGCCAACCCATCCTTCATTGATATCCTCATATTTATTAAAATCTAGAAGGTTCTAGGGGTGATCACTTGTTGCATTAAGGAAACAAGCAACTAGTAACTCCTTGCACGAAGACAACAAGTGACTAGTCACTCTTTGCATGAAGACATCAAGCAGTTGGTCACCATTTTAGCTAGAGAAAGAGAGACTAGGATCAAAAACATGGTTTTTTGTGGCATAAACATGTGATTTCGACAAAATGACATCAGTAAGTCCCATGTGAGGCCTACGGTTGTAAATAGAGCTGTAAAAAATGCCCCCTAATGTATGAGGTTGGAAGAAGAACTGATGGTTGAAATACATTACCAAAGTACATAATAGTGGAGGGGTACAAGGAAGGAGCTCATAGATCAAGGACCTAGTAAGTACTTGCAAACAATCGTCAACCAACCGTATAGATAATCCCCAAGGTAGGCATACCTATGCTAGGATGTAAGAAAAAGTATGGTTTCTATCACAATACATTGTGGATCAATGAAGTGATATGAAGGACCATGGCCATGAAAATGTATACAGTGGATCCATGTCATAAAAGAGATCATAGACACGAGAAAATACAATGTGGATCTATGTCACAATATACATCAGGAAGACATATAACACCAATGAGAGTGTCAATGTGGTCTTCAAAGTAGTCATACAATAGTGATATACTCCATAACAACTTGGGAGGGGTAGCATAAAAGGAAGATTCCCCCAAATCCAAAGATCTTCAATCCAACCCCATTGATGGTACGATTCTATAACATTTGAATGGATGAGTCAATGTCGAGCATTGAAGAAACCCACCAAGAATACCATTAACAAACACAAGGGAACCCACCAATAATGAAAATGGACCCCCAAAGTACCTAGTATAATATAGCGAGTGTGAATAGAGTAGTTGATGTCAAACACTCATAGAATTGATTGAACATGAGTCAATGAGGTAAATGCATTGTCAATCATGAGGAATCCTTCCACTGATGATTGTAAGTTCCCAGGTACTAGCTGGGTTCTAGATCGTTTTCCGAGAGAATGAGCTAATGTTGATAGGAAGAGATCCATCGAAGGAGGGCCTTAATGTATCCCCATCAATCAACATGAAACAATCACTGAGAGATATTGTGAAGAGATAGAATCATATTTATTGAGAAGTGTCGAGAGAAAAATATAATGAGAGAAATATCAATTATATAATGCAATAGGCAAAGGGTTGTGATTAATCACTCACATGTTAATAATAATAATAATAATATGTTGTTGTTGTTGTTGTTGTTGTTATTATTTGACTTAAGTAAATATTATATATTAACATCTCCTTTAAGATTAACTTAGGAGTAAGGGATATTATGATAATCCATTCTTTATCTCATGTAATCAATGATGACATGTAAGAAAGGAGAATACCCACTCATAGCATACCATGTGTTAGAAAATCCACATCTTGTTTGATGTTGAAATTGGTTTATACAAAAGGAGCAACCTTTGGTTTGACAACTAGGCTATTATTCGAGACCATTTTGATCTCTGTGAACCAAGGCGATAGCTTTATCCTCTTTTTGAGGGAGGTTTGATTTGTTTCCCAGAGATCATTTAGTTCTTTTTCCATAAGGTTATCATTTTATCATCATGTTAGGTTAGCATCCTTCAATTTGTTAACCGAGGATCATTGTATCGTCTATCCTATCAATGTGATCCTTCAATTGGTTGACCAAGGGTTATTTTTTCTTCTATCCATCGAGATGAGCCTTGAGTTTGTGGCCATAACTCAATTATATAATGCAATAGGCAAAGGGTTGTGATTAATCACTCACATGTTAATAATAATAATAATAATAATAATATGTTGTCGTTGTTATTATTATTATTTGACTTAAGTAAATATTATATATTAACATCTCCTTTAAGATTAACTTAGAAGTAAGGGATATTATGATAATCCATTCTTTATCTCATGTAATCAATGATGACATGTAAGAAAGGAGAATACCCACTCATAGCATACCATGTGGTAGAAAATCCACATCTTGTTTGATGTTGAAATTGGTTTATACAAAAGGAGCAACCTTTGGTTTGACAACTAGGCTATTATTCGAGACCATTTTGATCTCTGTGAACCAAGGTGATAGATTTATCCTCTTTTTGAGGGAGGTTTTATTTGTTTCCCAGATATCATTTAGTTCTTTTTCCATAAGGTTATCATTTTATCATCATGTTAGGTTAGCAACCTTCAATTTGTTAACCAGGTATCATTATATCCTTTATCCTATCGATGTGATCCTTCAATTGGTTGACCAAGGCTTATTTTGTCTTCTATCCATCGAGATGAGCCTTGAGTTTGTGGCCATAACTCAATTTGACCTCTGTCCATCGACGATGGTTTTATCCTCTTATCAAGGAGGTTGATCTTCACCTACTAAAGAGTAAGTGGTAACACTTCACCAATGGTATTCTAGTGGCTTCACCTACTAAAGTGTAGGTGGTAAAACTTTAATTATGGTCTTGTCCTCCAATATATGTGGTGTTGGTGTTGATTCTAGTGAATAGAGACAAACATTATTTCACATTGACAAAGTCACTAGGCTAGAACACGTATAATTCTATTTTTGAGAGAGTTATTGATCCATGATCTTTTCATCGTGACTTATAAAGAATTGTATTAAATTAGCATAAATTAAAGTGCACCATTAAAGAAGGGAAAACTTAAAAATGAAGAGACATGGCATCAGATATGAACGCAAAAACTTGATAACAAAGTTCATCCCTGGTGGAGTATGACTCTGAGTCCTGCTCTCAAATGGGTAGGCTCTTTCATTAACTCAACAAAAGAATTTGGCAAATACATGAATATACCTCATTCTGAACACAAGTTGCAGAAATAATGCTCAGATCAGAAAACATACATCACCACTGGATTCATGGCATAGAATTACCCAACAATGACCATCTCTATGCTCTGATCCGACTCTGGAATTCCCAGGCCCAAGAAGAATTTTGTCTTGGTTTACGTTCTCTCTACAACCTGCAATTATGGCATTCCTTGCCTCGTAATCCATGCTCACAGTCATATGGTACAGTTGCGCCTCCCCCTGGCTCTGAACAGATTCTACTTTTTAAATAATGAATACAGGCGGATATAACAAGTGGCATCGGTGGCACGTTGGTTATGGGCGAAGTTGTAAAGGCGTTGGGCAAGGCGGAGGTCCCGGGGTCGAACCCACTGGAATCCATTTTGGACATTGGTTTGTGTGTGTGTGTGTGTGTGTATATATATATCTATCCATTGAAATATTTTCTCCGCTAACTATAACATACCCACTGATAATATTGGCGTGCTCCGCTAGATTTGGCGGACTCACCATATATATATTTTTTAACAAAATTCATTCACGGGCCAACATTGGACATTTTCAGGATGCCATGTGTTGCCTGATGATTGGGCCATGTGGTGCCCTCCGATAGGTACACCTGTATGTTGACTCTTCTTCCTTGTCACTCCGTACTGACACGTGGTGCTTCCTGGATGGTGCCACGTGGCATCACATGGGGGTGCCACATGGCACTTTTCTATTAGTCCACATGGACCCCTGAAAAGCCCATTGGCGGGTGACACATAGAAACCTCTAGTGCTGCCACATGGCATGCTAACATCAATATCCCATACAATGATGTCACCCTGCTAGGTCAGTTACTAACGTCATCATTATGGATGATGATGTGTCCCCCTGCTGAGTGGCCCCATTTGACCGCAACTTTGACTATGAATATCTTTCAAACCGTAACTCGATTTGACGTTCTGTTTGCGTCGTTAGAAATATTACGACACGCTCTTCACGATAATGTCATTTTCACTGAGTTTTGGGAACTTTATTTTTTTTCCCTTTCTTTGTCTGCTAGAGCCATTATGAGCATTCTGAGTTGCCTCTGTGAGTTCTGAGTTATCCTTAGCCTTCTCTAGATCCTTTTTGGATCAGTTATTTTTGAGAGAGTGAAACATGGTGGTATTATTCATGTTTTCAACAACTTCTTGAAGTTGTTCCACAATTTGATGGGGTCACTTTCATCTTTACACACCATATTCCTACTTTGAGAGTAATAATTTTGTTTCACTTTCCTTCTAACACACTAGTAATTCAATGTGTTTCCTACTACGAGAGTGTTAATGCCATGTATATTCTTTATGTATTGTTGTTCTTTATTTTAGCTCTAGTGTTGTATCTTCTAGTGGGGAACCAAGTCAATGAAGTCATCAATAATTTTATCTTTAATGTATAATCACCAAAACTTTGAGATCTCATGTATATTCCAATGGATCCTAGATCCATCTTAACCCTGAATCTTTAAACGTCGAGAGAGATTACAAACCACTCAAACTAAACCCAATTCACAATAAAATGCTTTATTGTAAATATATATATATATATATATATATATATATATATTTTTTTTTTTTTTTTATTAAAATTAATAAAGTAAAAAAAAAATATAACGATGGGGATTCTAAAGTTATATCATATCGCCTCACAATGTGATGGGGTTTCTTCTTTGTACAATATTTTTTTTTTCGACAATCGTGGTCAAATTATGATGAAAGAGGAAACACAAATCCATACGAAGTGGCAATTTCCCTTTTCTTCTTGATTGAAAGATACGTGTCTAGTTTATAATTTGGCCTTCAAGGTCATTCACCAAAGTTACTCTCATTTTCCATAAATAAATATGGAACATGGAACATTTCAACAAGAGCGCTGACAACCAAGCAATAGTGACAATGGAATTAAGTTCCTTAATTGATGAAACAAAGGCTGAGATAAATCTAGTTGAAAAGGGAGGAAATTAGTTCCTTTATTAGTCCCTGCCATGGGACTATAGAAATGAGTTTGATTTTGATGTGACATTGACGTGACATTAATTTTCCTTTTACCGAAAATTTGTGTATGCAATGTAATGTTTAACATAGGAAAACAAATATATATTTTTGGATATAATAAAAATATTTGTGTTTCTCATTTCTAATTGGTTGATAGAATTGAAGTGTTATTGCTCCCTTCATATAATATCCCTCGGTAGTTGATCTGGAAAGATCTTTTAATGACTGTGGTTGAGTTTTTAATTGCATGTGTTAATTAACCATTTATGAAGCTGAATGAAAGAGGAAGGATTTAATGAAGAATCATAGCAGCCATAAGACAATATACAGATCTGAATTGAAGCAATAATAACAACAAACCATAACAAGAGAAGTGATAACATAGTTCGACACAAAATTGCCTACGTCTCTGGGCCTTTGTCTCAGTGGGGGAGGCTTCTTTATTTCTGTTCAAATCTCAAAAAATACATCGCAGCAGTGCTATTAGGCTACAAGACTGATCTGGTCATGTTCTTTCAGATCTCTAGAACCCAACAGAAGAAACGACACGCAAAACGGATGATCGGAGCTCCCAGAAATGGCCTGCAAGCGTCTGCTCCTCAACAACTTCCCTGCATAAAAAATGGCTTTGGCTTGGCTTCCCTTCAACATAAATCTGCTCTGAGTGTCCTTCATGGCCTCAAACAGGCCTGGTTTATATAGATTTGAAGTTGGTCATCCATTCCCAACTTCCTCCCAAAATCTGGCCTCAAAAAGAGCCCAATATCTCCCAAAAATGGGCAAAATCCATTAAATCTGCTTAAAAAATCATTAAAAAATCACTAATATATGGCGAAAAACCCACATTTGTGCAAATATAGGGCTAAGCCCCCTAACTGGGCATGCGCCCCTGGTCTTATGGCGCTCTGCATGGGATCAGGGCTCAAAATAGGGCACCTTAAGTGGGCTAAGCCCCTTCTCATGCGCGCCCCCCTGGTTTTATGGGATATCCCCAAGATCCTTGGGCTGGGGCTTATCCCCTTGTGTGCCCATACACCTTTACAATACACTTTAATAAAATTAAAGTGGGTTATATTTAATAAGCACCATCAATGGCCCATTGGTAAAAAGGACTTTGGCCAAGTCTTGGGCGCCTACCAAGAGGTCATGGGTTCAAATCCCATGAGCTCCATAACATTTTTCCATATGAATCCATTGACCAATCCCATGGTGCCATGTGGCAGCCCATGACTGGGCCACATGGCATCAAACAATTTGTCAATAAAGTGCCACCTGTCAACTGCTGGGTGGATCCTTGTCACTAACCAGTCACCTTTTGCTAGACTTCCACTTGTCTCTTCCATGTCAGCACTGCTGATGTCATGCTGATGTCATCATTTGACTGGACCTGTTGACTTTTTCCCTGTTTGGGAAAACGGTCAGAGTACGATAACTCTCGTATACAACGTCCGTTTGAGAAAGTAAATATATGGCTGGAATCGGGAGAACGAGACGGACGCAATGGCATTGGTTTCGTCAAATTATGAGCACTTTCATTTTGAGCCTTTTTTAGCCCTGTCAGGCTCCTAGATCTGATTCTGGATCAGTAGTGCCCCAGTTATATTATGAATTGTAATCATGTTTTGTAGGTTGGTGAGCTGATTATTGATAAGTTGGTTGGCTTATGTGTTTATTAGGCCGGAGAGCCTAAGTGTTAAAGGCCAGGAGCCTGATTTTGTATATGTAATTATGCAGATCATTAATATAATATATAAACATTGTTGCGTGCAGACCGACCATGAAGAAAGAGTGATGGGGGACTAATCTTCCATAGAGTGGGTAAGGGAAAGGGGGATAAAAGGTTGGAATGAGGGGCTAATCTTAGGAGCTTAAGTCCTTGAGAATAATATTTTATTATCATTCCAAAGTTGTGGGACAAACATGTTTTTATCCTAAGTCCTGGGAGAGGAAACACATGCAGCTCCAATGTGTGCAAAATGGAACACATGCAACTACAGGAAGAAAATTGTCAACCTGGGCGCATAAGGTTAAAAGTTGAAGCGTCAGCTGAGTTGGGGGTTCATTCTGCCAGTTTTCCCGATCTTCTATCTGAAACCGTGAGACCTCTATGAACGACCTTTGCCTAATTTTCTTGTCACGCATTCCTGAAAATGAGAACCGGGAAGCCGATCGGGTATTTCTATGAATCCTGTGGCCTTTGTATAGAACCTTTGCAATAATCACGCATGCACCTAAGACCCGAAATCCATGAACCATTTTGTGTCTTCTGAGGAACTCGACAACTGAGTAATCACCTTAGTTGTGTCGTGTTTTAGCATGGGATGTTTCCGCCTGCGGTGCCATGCCCATATGTTGTTGCTACTGTGATCCTTGTGTGAATGAGTCTTGGTTCGTTGTTGTTGTCCTCACCTAGCTGGAGTTGATTCAAGGAGTGTGTTGAAGAAGTGGGTTGTTAGGCCCGTGGTAGAAGAGGCACATTGTCAGGCCTGTGAGCAGCTCTCTCCAGGTGAGAGAGTCTGTTGGGAAGTGGTTTTCCCCTAGAGAGAGTCTAGCACTAGCTATAGAGATTTGAGAATTCCTGACCCGACTTGTTGTCGAGACCCAGAGAGGGAGGTGAAGCACCAATGGACTGTGCTTGTGAAGGTGTATACTCCTGGGTGGAACATGCATGTGGGGAATGAGAGATCCTAGAGTCGTGGAAAGGAGCCTTGGTCCTGTTCATGAAGAAGAAGGATGGGATGTTGAGATTGTGTATCGATTTTAGACAATTGAACAAAGTAACTATAAAGAAAAAATATCCTCTGTCGAGGATTGATGACCTCTTCGATCAGTTGAAGGATGAAAATATATTTTCGAAGATATATATATCAGGTCAGGATATCACCAGGTAAGGATAAAGGAAAAAGACATCATCAGGACCACCTTTAGAACAAGGTATGGTCACTATGAATTCATAGTGGTTCCATTTGGGATGTCGAATTCACCCGTTGTTTTTATGTGCCTGATAAATGGTGTATTCAGGGACTATCTAGACAAGTTTGTCATAGTATTCCTGGATGATATTCTGGTGTATTCCAAGTCGGAGGAAGAGCATGAACAACAACTGAGGATGGTGTTGCAGGTGCTAAGAGAGCACCAACTGTATGCCAAGTTGAGAAAGTGCTTGTTTTATCAGGAGAAGATCCATTACTTGGGGCATTTTATTTCGAAGGATGGGATAGTTATATATCCTGAGAATATTGAGGACATCAGAGAATGGTCAGTGCCAAAGAATGTGATGAAAGTCAGATCCTTTATGGGTCTAGATGGTTATTATAGAAGGTTTATTACAGGGTTCTCGAGGATAGCTCACCCTATCACTTCCTTGTAAAGGAAGGAGAAGAAGTTTCAGTGGATAGAAGATTGTGTGAAAATCTTCCAGCGATTGAAGCAACTGTTAACCAGTGCTCCAATCCTGCGGATTGCAGATCCGAATGAAGACTTTGTGGTGTGCACAGATGCATGCAAAGGAGTGGGAGGAGTCCTTAGTCAGAATGGATTCGTGATTTTTTATGAATCCAAAAAGTTGAAAGAGCATGAAAGGAACTATGCCAGTCATGATTTGGAGTTGGCAGCCATAGTGCACGCTCTAAAGAAATGGAGAAATTACCTCATGGGAAGGAGGTTTAAACTAAAGATAGACCATAACGGTCTGAAGTATTTGTTTGATCATCCAACCTTGAACGCTAGACAGAGTATGTGGTTGAAGTTTCTATGTGAGTATGAATTTGATATCAAGCATATCAAAGGGAAGGAGAACAAAGTGGTAGATGCACTCAACATGAGAGTGCATGAATTACACGCTATAGCCATTAGCATGTACCGAACTGATATTAAAGGTAGAATTCCAGAAGATGCAAATGCATATTTGTAGTATAGGGATTTGGTAGCAAAGCTACAACAAGGTAAGATGCCACAGAAAGTGGAAAATTATAAATTAAGGGCTGATGGAATACTTTTGTACAAAAAAAAAAATTATGTACCTTATGTCCAGGACTTGAAACTTATGATTTTGAATGAAATGCATAATGTTCCTTATGTTGGGCACCCTGGATATGTTCGACAACACAGGTATTCCAATAGAGGACGAACACCTTCAGTAACCACTCACATAATCAGATCAAAGATCAACACACCGATGTTTTCACGTGGTAAAACCCCTACGGGGAAACATCCACGGCCCCAGCCAACGCGGCCACTTGGAGCAGTTTATTAATGCAAAGA
>ML781212.1:1162446-1176963 GCA_009831015.1 Picea engelmannii | reverse complement strand
AGCATGAACTTTTTCAAAAAAAAGTAACAAAAGAGAGACTTGAACTCAAGACCTCTTACTTAATAAGGCAAGTTTTAACCAACTGATCTAGCAAAACATATTGTAATGTTCAGAAAGAGGATTGTTGTTGTTGTTGTTTTTGTTGAAGACGGCCTTCGAGAGCATGCTCCAAAAAAACTCTTTTCACACAAGAAAACAATTTCGCTTCTCGATGACAACAAGGGTTAGATCTCGGTTAGCTTACCCGAAAGATGCACCTTTTCCTATATGTTTCTGATTTTCCGAGATCACACAAGGCGCGGGGAAAAGAGCATGCGCAGATCTAAAAGAGTAGCAGCCCAAAAAAAAAAAATACAAACCGAAATAAAATCAAAACTTTGCAAAAATTTAAAAATGCATATTCAGACTTTATACCTCCGGATTCTGACTGTAATGGTCGTATCTTGGGAAAAAGAAAACCTTTTCGAGTGAAACGAAAAGTGCTCCTAAATGAAAAGTGTTCTCCGGACGTAATGGAACAATCCTTTCAGCCCAGAAATGTACAGAAATGACAGAAAATGGAGATGAGGCAACTCGACTTCACGATCTCGATCTACAACAGGAGCGGGTCTTCAAACATGCTCTGATACCATGTTTGACAACACAGGTACTCCAATAGAGGACGAACACCTTCAGTAACCACTCACATAATCAGATCAAAGATCAACACACCGATGTTTTCATGTGGTAAAACCCCTACGGGGAAACATCCACGGCCCCAGCCAACGCGACCACTTGGAGCAGTTTATTAATGCAAAGAAAAAGATTACAGAGAGATTTTACAAGAGAGTTTCTCACAATCGATCATCGGTGAATGACCCTCCATTCTCTTTAAATAGAGATCATGGACCAATCGAGTGTTAAGCCACGGATCAATGCCCATTAAGATCGATGAGAGTATGAACCGTCAGATCACTCTACGTCGGGAACATATCATGACCGTCGGATTTCCTAACTACAAATGCATACTAATGCATACTAAAGAAACACACTTTTACCTAACGACATATTAGACCAAGTAGATCTTAACTAACTCTTAAGTGTCTAAATATCCTAACAGGATATCAGAAAACTATGGCAACAGTCAAGAGCCATTACTTTTGGCCAAGTATGAAGAAAGATATTGTTGAATACATCGCCAGATGTATGGAGTGCGATAAGTTTAAAGCTGAGCACAGACACCCAACAGGGTTGCTGCAACCTTTACCCATTCCTGAGTGGAAGTGGGAAGTGGTGACAATGGATTTCATCATAGGATTGCCCAGAACCGACAAGAAGCATGATTCAATCATGGTGGTGGTGGACAAGCTTACGAAAACTGCTCATTTTATTCCACTAAAGACTACTCACAAGGCAGCTAATGTTGCTAATATTTTTATGAGGGAAATAACACGATTGCACAATATTCCCAAGACAATTGTGTCTGATAGGGACCCAAAATTTAAATCCAAGTTCTGAAAGGGGTTGTTCAAGGGCTTCAGAACGAATTTGATCTTAAGAACTGCTTATCATCCTAAGTCTGATGGGTAGACAGAGAGGGTGAATCGAGTAATATAAGACATGCTAAGGATGTATGTGATTGACAAACCATCTAAATGGGAAGACTACCTACACTTGGTAGAATTCACCTACAATAATGGGTATCAAGCATTGTTGAAGATGAGCCCATTTGAAGCAATTTATGGCAAAAAGTGGAATACTCCAGTAAGATGGGATAATCCAGTTGATAGGGCAGTAGTTGGGCCTGAGTTGCTCAAGGAAATGGAAGAGCAAATGCTGAAAATTAAGCAGAATTTGAAAGCTGCCCAAGACAGGCAGAAAAGTTATGTTGATAAAAACAAAACCCACAGAGAGTTTAAAGTGGGCAATCATGTTTTCCTGAAAGTGAAAGCCAATAGAAGTTCCTTGAAGCTAGGAAACTGCGCCAAGTTGGCAGCTAGATTTTGTAGGCCATTTGAAATACTAGAAAGGATTGGGCCAGTTGCATATATGTTTGCATTACCTGCATCCACGACTGTACATATTGTGTTTCATGTTTCATTGCTTAAGAAATATATACCTGATGCTAATCATGTAATTGATTAGAATGTGATTCAGGTGGAGCAAGAAGGTGTCCTGCAAGTGCATCTTGTGCGCATATTGGATTGAAAAAGCAAAAAGCTCCAGAATCGAGCCATAGGGCTTGTAAAGGTCCAATGGACCTGGTACGGTCTTGAGGATGTGACATGGGAGCATGAGGATGCTATGCGAGGAGAATACCAACATCTTTTTGAAGATTTTGAAAATCTTGTTGATGTTGTGTAAAGAGTTGCACTGAGGACATTGCAAAAATAAGGGGAGGGGATTGTAATATCCCCTGGTAGTGCCCCAGCTATATTATGAATTGTAATCATGTTTATGAATTATAATCGTGTTTTGTAGGTTGGTGAGCCGAGTATTGATAAGTTGGTGGGCTTATGTGTTTATTAGGTCGGAGAGCCTAAGTGTTAAAGGTCAAGTGCCTAATTTTGTATATGTAATTATGCAGATCATTAATATAATATATAAAAACCATTGTGTGCAGACTGACCATGAAGAAAGAGTGATGAGGGACTAATATTCCACAGAGTGGGTAAGGGAAAGGGGGTTGAAAGGTTGGAAAGAGGGGCTAAGCTTAGGAACTTAAGTCCTTGAGAATAATATTTTATTATTATTCCAAAGCTGTGGGACAAACATTTTTTTATCCTAAGTCCTGGGAGAGGCAACGCATGCAGCTCCAACGTGTGCAAAAAGGAACACATGTAGCTCCAATGTGTGCAAAAAGGAATGCATGTAGCTCCAGGAAGACAAGTGTTGACCTAGGCGCATGTGGTTAAAAGCTGAAGCGTTAGCTGAGTTGGGGGTTCGTTCTGCCATTTTTCCTGATCCTCCGTCTAAAACAGTGAGACCTCTATGAACAACGTCTGCTCAATTTTCTTGTCACGCATTCCTGAAAATGAGAACCGGGAAGCCAACTGAGTATTTTCGTGAATCCTATGGCCTATGTATTGAACCTTTGCAATAATCACACACGCACCTTAGACTCAAAATCCGTGAACCATTTTGTGTCTTCTGAGGAACCTGACACCTGAGTAATCACCTTAGTTGTGTTGTGTTTTAGTGTGAGTTGTTTCCGCCTGCGGTGCCATGCCCATCTGTTGTTGTTACTGTCATCCCTGTGTGAATGAGTGTTGGTTTGTTGTTGTTGTCCTCACTTAGTTGGAGCTGAGTTGAGGAGTGTGCTAAATAAGCGGGTTGTCAGACCCATGGTAGAAGAGGCAGGTTGCTAGGCCTGTGAATAGCTCTCTCCAGGTGAGAGAGTCTGCTGGGAAGTGGTTTTCTCCCAGAGAGAGTCCAACACCAGCTACAGAGCTTTGAGAAATCATGATCTGGCATGTTGCCGAGACCCAGAAAGGGAGGTGAAGCACCGATGGAATGTGATTGTGAAGGTGTATACTCCCGGGTGGAACAGGCATGTGGGGAATGAGAGTTTGTGAGTAGTGGGCATAAGAAGGCTCCTGGAGAGAATCCTTATGGTTTCTCTGTGCAGTTTTCCTGTAACCTCAGCCTAGTCTAGGATTCCCTTGCCTTGGGTGGAGCTTGGTCCCAGCTCGGGGGTGACCCACTGCTGAGTGTGACGAGCAGCGTGGTCTAAGGCCGGGATGTTTGTGGAAGGTATGCATGTGGTTTGTGGAGTTACTAAAGTTTCAAATATAAGTATCATTATGTATTTTAGTTTCAATTAAAATGCATGCATGTGATGCTTGTGAAATTATCATGTATTCCATTGCAATGATATTTACTATTAATTCCATTATTCCTGTATGTTAGCAGTAATCCTGTGATTACTCTGTATTGTTTGGTTAAATGAGTTAATTTGATTTAATATGCATGTTATATATAAATTTATGGGAATGTTCCTCATAGTAGCGTTGCCCAACAATGAGGTTGATGGTCGGGGACGTTACACTTCACGTCTTTCAATATGTATAATTAATTACATAATTAATGAATTTCACCAATCACCACATCTAAATATAAAAAGTTGTACTATGTATTTATTATCATGCATTATTATATTTATTATCTATTATATTATTTATTATTATATTTATATTATATTTATATTATATTTATTATTTTTTTATTATATTTATGAATAGTATAGTTCCATTCAGCTTACGGTTCATTATACATTTTGAATAACAAACAACCCTCAATTATTATCTTTTGACAAAAGATATTCATTACTTGTGCATTTAGTTATATTAAGTTTCATTGTTCAACATGTATTTCCCAACTAACTCAATAGGGACTACATTGTCATGCAACCCTTGTTCCATTATAGGAAATGGAGGTTGAGAGAAATCTAATTGAAAAGGGAGGAAATAATGAAATAGAGGTTGAGATATAACTTAAAGGGGAGGAAATCATAATAGGATATTTATGTGTATAAAAAATAATTAAAAATATACAAGTTAATAGGAGATTTGTGTGTATAAATAATAATTAAAAGTTTACCAGTTAACTTAAAAAACTATTCTATTCCAATCAAAATTCTAAATTTGGACTATAATTATGAGGTTGGTTCAAAGCTCTTTGGATAATGTAAATGTATAGTTCAAATTAAATTGTATCATCTTTTGATTTTGATTTTAAAAATTAAATAAACTAAACTCATGTAAAGGAACATTTCGCTGACATTCTACCAATTGTAAGAGAACCTTTTTTTTCCAATGGGAAAATTTCAGAAATTATATATTATATAATTTGTTTTCAAAACAAAAAGTTACATTTGCTAACTGTGGAGAATCTGCTGAAAAGAGAATATGAATTTTGCCTATAGCGGTCTATCGACCAACAAAGGGGGAAAGATCATATGGAGAAGAGTGGCAGAATGTAGAAGCTACTAGTAAAACTGATGAGTGTGCTATCGAAGCAATAAATTTCAGATGTAATAAGAGAGAAATCTGAGACCAGATGGAAAAACTCCCACTTTCAAATCTAGAAAGTCCTCCGGGGAAGGGGGTAAAAAACTGATCTTAGAAAAGAGTTAAAAAGAGGGAAGGGCCCTCATGACCATCAATCTAGAGGTTGTAGGATAGGATACCCTCTTTTTTCTGGAGCGTTGTATTTGAGAGTTGATCAATCGATTTGTTGTGTTCACAATAAATGTGTTTGAAGCTGAGGTTATTGAAAGTGGGTTGTAGATGACGAATTATATCCTTCCAAGCTGTGAGAGAGATTGCTTGTAGATCTCCCTTGTTTCTCAGCCATTCAATAACAATTTTGGAATCCCTGAGTACCTGGAGGGAAATAATGTGAAGTCTAGAGTCCAAGAATAAAGTTGCCATGCACCCAAAAGTTCTACCCCGGTATTGGTTCCTGGGCCATAGTTGAAAGTCCATTTATAAAAAGAATTTGGCAATATTTTGATTAAACCTCCAACTCCACTCTGAGAGCCATTTGAAAGCTCTTCTCCATCGAACCAACCTGTTGGAATTTCATCTAAATCAGGTCCTTTGTTTATGTGATGAATTCTTATCTTTTTAGTGTGAGCTTCTTTCCAAGAGTTGAGGATTCCCAAAGATTTGTAAGATGCAACACTTGTGGATGGAGACCCATTTTCAAATATAGTTTTGTTCCTTTCCAGCCATATAGTCCAACAAATAAGTGATGGAAGGTGTAAGAGCTTGTGTTCCCTATGAGCCCAAGAGTCAAAACAATCTTGTAGCTCGATCCCATCCCAAATAGAATGAAGTTTTATAGTCAAAGCAATTATCTCCCATACTTGTCTAGTAAGTAAGCATTTTATAAAAATGTGGTTTGCAGATTTAGAATCAGAGCGACAAAGATGGAAAAAATTTGGCCCAGACTAAGCCTTTTTTTGGAGGATATCCCAAGTATTAAGTTTTTAAGCAATCATCAGCCAGGTAAAGTGTTTGATCTTGGGCAGAATATGCCAGGACCAAATTTTCTTTTGCCATCCTCTGATATCTGTATCAGGTTGTGAATTCATAATCGTTGCATATATATTTTGGACAGAAGGATTTCTTGATCGGTTGCCCCTCATCCACTGTATTTGATCTTCAAATTCGGATAGGTGGATACCCGAAAGAGATAAGGTTGTGCAGAAATTATTCCATTCACGAGTTAGCTCAGGATTGAGTCCAAGAGTTGCACTGGTAATCCATGTATCCGGCAAGTAATCCGATCTATTTGAGTCATGGATTTGGTATAGGTACCCACGATTTTTTAAATGGAGTTGAGTGATCAGTTGCGGGGAAAGAGTAACTGTATCATATAATCCCATAATTTGATCACACCCAAGTGCTATTGAGTGCCTTGAGACTGGGAGCCAACTAAGCCAATGAGAAAGCAAATGCTTTGTTTTTGAGATGTTCCTCCAAAAAAATGAAGTTGATCTGGTAGTAATATTTTCTGATAATATCTAGCTATTAACTATGTGTTGGTGTAGATATTTGTCAATGATAACAGTGTTCCAGATGCCAGGAGAATTCAGCACACGCCAGAGTGAATATGTCGAACCTAACCCCACTCAAAGTTGATACTATTATCCATTTTCTAAAGCAAAGTTGATACTATTATCCATTTTCTAAAGCAATTATTGAAGAATACTTGATATTATCATCTAATTTCCCAAACAATTAAACCATTAAAATATATTGTAAGTACATCCAAATTGTGGTATTGATATTAGCATTCTCGTGCTAAACATACACACCCCCATACATATAAAAACATTTTTTTCTTTACCTAAACACATAAGATTTTTTTTATATTATAAAATATTTTCACTAATTTATATATATTAAAATGTTAATATATACAAATAATTAAGAAAATGTTTAAGTATAGTAGCATATATGTGTTTGCATATGTGATTTATAGATACTTACATGTAGAGTTGCATATATATTAAAATGTTAATATATACAAATAATTAAGAAAATGTTTAAGTATAGTAGCATATATGTGTTTGCCTGTCTGATTTATACATACACGTAGAGTTGCACACATACATTACATACTTGTGTCTACTTTATGCATATACAATTATATCTATATGTATATATTTAGTTTTTTATCTTTTTAATTATGATGTTAAAGAGAAAACTCTCCCATGGATAGGTGAGCCCTTTCATTCACTAGACAATGACCAATGACAAGTCATGGATAAATTACAATGGGTTTTCCATTAGATTAAATTTGCAAATTTAATTTTGTATACTTGTACAAATCTGTACAGTCTATACGGACAACCTCAACAGATCAACATCACGTAGATTGAGGCACTATGATTTAGAAGGTTTGCAGAGTGTTTGTGGTTTTCTTTCTGAGAGCCATTTTCCCGAGTACGTGAGCTCTTGTAAGTTCCAAAGTTATTTTGAATGAAGAACTAATCTTGAAGAGTAGAAAAATAATTGTCCATTTGTGATTTTGTTTTTCTAGTTTTTCACTGCATTAAATGATTAAATAATTACAGCAGTGTAATCTAGATTTGATCTGGTTTATCTAGGCACTAGTTTTAAGAAATTAACATGGTATCAGATCTATTTCTCTAAGAGAAAAGAAAATCAACAACCGTTGAGTGCAAAATTTAAAGATTTATAGGTCTCAACAGTAGTGTGCTTGAAGGACTAAGCACAAGACAACCATGTCAACTAGCAGTCTCAAGTTCAAGGACATTCTTGATGGGGTTTCAATTTATTTTCCATGGAAGGAAAGAGTCACTTTTCTCTTGAAATACAAGACTTGTGGGAGAATGTAGATAAGGTCCTTCCAATGCCAACAGGTCCTACATAATAGGAAGCATGGGAGAAGGACATAAAGGCACATAGGGTGATTCTATATGTTGTAAAAGATCACATGACTTCGCATGTAGCAGAAAATACCAAAGCAAAGGACATGTTTGATTCCCTAGTTGGTCTCTTTCATAGTGACAACCATAATCACAAAATGGTCCTGAAGAACAAGCTTAGAGATTTCTGGATGAACAAATTCGACAATGTTACCAATCACCTTATGAGGATCACGCAAATCTGTGATCATCTTATAGTTGTTGGAGATAATATATTGGATGCAAAGCTAATGAATGTAGCTTTGAACGAGTTCACCAAGTCATGGGAACCATTCGTAAAGGGGATTTGTGCACGAGAGAACATCCCAAACTGGCAGAGATTATGAGATGATTGCATTCAAGAGGAGACTCAGGAGGATTAAAGGGCCAACAAGCAGGGAGGGGGTGAGAAAAACTTGTCCCTCATCACCATTGAGGCTAAGAAAGGAAAAGGTAAAATCAAGAAAGGTAATATTCAGGGAGAGGGACAACAATTTGGACAAAAGAGGGACTTGAGCAAGCTCAAGTGCTACATTTTTCACGAAAACAATTACTATGCTTCTCAGTTTCCAGAGACGAATAAAGGTAGAGGGAAGACACAACAAGTAGTAGCCAAAACAGAGAGTCAGTTGAGTAAACTTGTAGCAAAGTTTGAGAGTGATTTATCTCTAGTTTCTTGCCTTTCGACCACCATTATTGCTAGGAGTGTTTGGTACTTGGAAAGTGGTGCCTCTTGCCACATGACGAAATCTCGAGAGTTGTGCAGTAGATTATCAAAGGAAAAATCAGAGATCCACGTAGATCTTGGCGATGATGCAAAGTATGCAATGAGGGGTCAAGGGATAGTTCAATTCCAGCTTGAGTCAGGAGGATCCTTTGATGCTCAGGAGGTACTTTGTGCACCTGGTCTAAAGAAGAACCTTTTTTCCATCTCAGTCATGGAGGAAAAATGTTATATAGTTCCCTTCTATAGGAGTTAGGTATTCATCTTCCTAGAGGGAGCCAGTCCCGATACTTCCATGGAGATTAGAGTCAGGGAAGGGAACTTGTATAGGCTTCATGGAAAGCTTGTTCAGGCATTGGTGCACAACAATGAGATATTGTGCGAGTTGTGGCACAAGAGGATGGGACATCTATATCACATAACACTACCCATACTGAGGGATATGTTCATCGGACTTCTAGACTTCAGTCTGGAGTAGTAGGGGGTGTGAATAGGTTGTGATCATGGAAAAAATGTCAAAGATTCATTTCCTAACAATGAGACTTGATCCAAAGGGATTTTGGATTTGATACATTATGATGTTTTTGAGCTTATGTCAGTTGCTTCAGTAAAGGGTACATCTTATTATGCAACCTCCATTGATTATTTCTCTAGGAAGACCTGGATATACTTCATGAAAACCAAGGATTAGGTTTTCATTCGGTTCAAAGAGTTCAAATCTCAGGTGGAGAAATTGACAGGGAAGAAAATCAAAGTGATGAGAATAGACAACATGGGTAAGTATACCTCAAATGAGTTCATATATTTTTGCAAGGATGCAAGGATCAAGAGGGAGAAGACAATGACCTACAACCCATAGTAGAATGGAGTTGCAGAGAGGAAGAACCAAACTATTTTCAATACAGTGAAGGCCATGATCCATGATCAAAGTCTGCCTATGGTTCTATGGGATGAAGTATGCAACAAAGTAGTGTACTTGCAAAATAGGATCCCTCATAGGATACTAGAAGACAAGACCACGGAGAAAGCTTTCATAGGAGTGAGACCTAAGATAGGACATCTCAGGATTTTTGCGTGTCTAGTCTACGTCCACATACCTATGGATAAGAGGAAAAAGTTGGATCCCTCAGGTCAGAAGGTCATCCTATTAGGATACAATGAGGATTCAAAGGCTTACAGAGTCTTTCTTCCAAATCAACGAAAGACAGTGGTGAGCCTAGATGTCAATTCCAAAGAGAACTTGGCATCAAGAAAATATCATGAGATTCCTATAGTTGCAAAGGATACACAACAAGTGGATCCTAAGGATGAACAGAGTAGAGATACTTTCGGTCCAGGGGGGTAGCCTTTGGGGGAAGAGGAGCAGTTGGACCCCTCCAAGTTATCCAGGAGACCCAAGTGGTTTGAGAAGAATCTGATAGATGATTAGGAGCATGTTGAGGCTCCCAAGACCACATTCAGGGAGAGCATACCTCCATGGAAGTTTCCAAATTATATGGATTTGTTGACTAGCATCATAGGCTCAAATCCTTCCAACTTTGAGGAAGCATCCATCCAACATGTTTGGAGAGATTCCATGGTGGAGGAGCACAACTCCATCATGAAGAATGATGTATGGGAGATTGTACCAAGACTAGTGGGAAAGTTAGTGGTGACCTCTAGATGGTTGTACAAGATAAAGCATGTAGGATATGGCAGTGTGGAGAAGTACAAGGTGATATTCGTGGCTCGAGGATTCTCTTAGAAAGAGGGAATAGACTACGAGGATACTTTTTCTCTTGTAAAAAAATACTCCTCTATTAGAGTAGTGATTTCTATCGCTTCATAGATGGGATGGAGGATCCACCAGATGGATGTGAAGATAGCCTTCCTCAACACGATCATTGAGGAAGAAGTCTACATTGAGAACCCATAGGGGTTTGAGGTTTATGACAAAGAGTCGTATGTATGCAGTCTTAAGAAATCCTTGTATGGAAACAAATAGGCATCAAGGGCTTGGTACTCTAGGATCAACATCTATTTGCAGAGCATGGGATTCACCAAGAGTGAGGTAGATCCCAACTTGTATTGCTTACTAGTTGGTTTTGATCCCCTCATCTTCGTGCTCTAAGTGGATGACCTTATTCTGATAGGGGTAGAGAAGATGATTGCAGGATGCAAGTAAGACTTGACATCAAAATTTGAGATGAAGGACATTGGGTTGATGCACTACTTTCTGAGACTAGAGGTATGGTAAAGGTCGGGAAGGATATTCTTTGGATAGGGGAAGTAGACCTTAGATAGCCTAAAGAGATTTAGGATGGAGGACGATATACCTATGGCCACTCTAATGGTGACCAACCTGAACAAGGTGGATTCTTCATATTCAGAGTTGGCATATTCCAAGCAGTACAAGAAGTTGATTGGCTCATTAATGTATTTGGTCAACACTTGACCAAACATTTTCTTTGTTGTTAACACCTTCAGTCAGTATATGGTGGATTAAAGGCAGGTTCATTGGATAAAACCAAAGCGCATGCTCAAATATTTGCAAGGCATAGTTGGATATGGATTGAGGTACCTTAGCAGAGATGGGGTGAAGTTGTTGGGATACTCATATTTAGATTAGGCAGGAAGTGATAAAAATTGGAAGAGCACCTCAGGGTGATGTTTCAGTTTCGGGTCAACAATGATTTCCTGGTTCAGTAGGAAACATGCCTCAGTGGCACTCAGTTCAACAAAATTTGGGTACATGGAAACAAGCTTACCTAGTTGTGAATCCATATGGCTTCACAAGCTACTCATAGGACTATTTGATCAGGAGATGGAGCCAACAATGATCTAGTGTGACAACCAGAGTTGCATAAAACCCTCAGATAATTTAGTGTTTCATGATAGGTCAAAGAACATTGATATCAGAGACCACTTCATCAAAGACAAGGTCCTGAAATCAAGATCCAGTACATTCCGATAGATGAGAAATTGGAAGACATACTCACCAAACCCTTGGTGAAAGGAAAGTTTGTTTTCTTTCGAGACAAGCTGGGAGTGGTGGATAATACCTTCCTCACTAAGAGGGAGTGTTTATGACTATAGCTCATATATGTATTTCCATAAGGGGTGTCTAACTTGTGTAAATTTTCATTTAATGACGCGTATGCTTTTTGGGAGTTCACTTATTTAATTAATTAATTAATTAAGTGAACATTTTTTTATAAGGTGATTTTAATTTAATAAAGTTCCTGAGTTTTGGCACTAATGACTTAAATTAAATGTGATCCATTGGTCTAATGGGATAGTGAGATTTAATCTCGTCCGCTGAGATTAGGGATTTGGCCCAACACAATGTTATAAAAAGACAACAAAGGGAAGACTCAAGACACATTGATTATTCATAGTGAGTGAGTAATCTAGCGAGGAGAGAACAATGCAACAACAACTGCACACAAATTGAGGCAACACGTAGATCGATGAAACACACAAATTGAGGTAGCACATAGATTGAGGTGGCACACAAATCGAGGAAACACACAAATCGAGTAAGCATGGAAATCAATATAGCACACAAATCAAGACAACACACAAATCAAGGTAGCACACACATGGATGTAAAACATATTTGTATATCCGTATGGATCCGTACAATAGATCTATATATTTTGTACGGATAGTCAAATCCGTACAATCCATACGGATAGCCTCAATATATCAGCAACATGCAGATCAAGGTGATTTATCAGGTTTGCAGGGTGTTTGTGGTTTTCTCAGAGCCATTTTCCCGAGTATGGGAGATATTATAAGTTCTAAATTTATTTTGAATGAAGAACTCATCTCTTGAAGAGTAGAAAAATAATTGTCCATGTGTGATTTTGTTTTTCTAGTTTTCTGCTGCAATAAATTATTAAATAATTCTTGTAGTGTAATCTAGATCTGATCTAGTTTATCTAGGCACTGGTTTTGAGAAATTAACACATATATACCCTTCTCAAACTTGTTTATCATGAGATAAATCTAGTCTACAAATAGATCTAATATAATTTCCTCAAGACAAATCAGATCTACCAATGCATATTATGAAGAATCATAGATCACATACAATGGAGGGGGGAAATCCCATATATATATAAAATTCTCAAGGTAACATGTCATGTTGTACTTTTATCACATCTTATATATATATATATATATATATAAGATGTGATAAAAGTACAACATGACATGTTACCTTGATAATTTTATAGTACATTCCATCTCCAAGCTCCCGAGACTCCTCATTAGCCCTCCATCTCAAGCATGAATATATCAACAATCTACTCTCTCAATATGGCAATAGGGTTGTCTCTCTAGATATATTCTGGAAACATGAGGCTATGATGAATGAATTAACACTTGACCTGTTAAGCCCTAATATTGGCTCATTACCCCTTAATTGGGGCATATTATATTAGTAATGTTATTTTATTTATGTCAGATTTAGGTCATTAGTTGTAATTATACCTCCTAGTCTCCTATACATACCAAGGAGACATTTTCATTTTGAATCATTTTGTACTTGAACATTTAAGTGGGGTAAAAGGAGGTTTCCCCCTTGAAGAGGCTTATTATCTAAAATTATCTCTTTTTTAAGGCGTTGAGTACTTTTTCTGAGGATTTTCTATGCTATATTGATATTTGGTTCTTAACTTATGGTTTCAGAGCTCAAGGTCTTGGGGTTTCGTTGCTACATATGAGACACCTTGGAATTTTCGCTATAACTTTTTTTCTACAATGTTTCAGAAGAAACATCTTGGAGGATATTTAGTAGACGGATCAAGGTACGTTGGATTCAAAATTCAGCTCTTGAGGCCTTATAATTTCGTAGATACAACCTGTACAAGATATGGTTTTGGAATCATCCTGAACTGAGTCATTGCGGAATTTTCGCTATAAATTTTTTTTTGTAACATTTAAGACCCTGAAATCTAGAGGATATTTACAAAAATTAGTAAGGTATCTGTGGTAAACATTTCAGCTTCTGGGTCATCTTAAATTTGTAGATACACACTGTGTAAGATAAGGTATTTGACTAGTCCTATTGACTAGTCTCAATAAGGTGTTCCAGGTAAAACAATCATAACTTCTTCCTAGAGTATCCAAATTTCATGGGACTAGTTTCATTGGATCGTAGACAGGCTGTAGTATTTCTAGTGCAAGTTTCAGAATTTTATATCAATTATTTTGTGCGGGGCACACTATACAAGTGAGATCTCCTGGAAAGGCCAAAAATCGGCAAGTTGTGGGGAAGTTACCATAAATTCTACTTGGCACATCCAATTTTGATCAGATATGTGGCATTGCAGAGAAGAAATATCAGAGAAATACATAAAAGAAATTTTCATACCCAGAAGGGCCAAAACGTGGGAGATACAACAAAAGAAATATTGTCTAGCAGAACCACCTCAAAATCAAGGTTCAAAAGTGATACTTGGCCAACATGCCACCCAAAAAGGGAAATTCTACACCAAATAAGCCTCCAGAAAATCCTACTTGGACTCTTGATGAAGGTGAAGAAATGCGTAGGGACCTAAATGAACTACAAAATAAGATGGATTCAATGGAAGCTAAGTTGGATACTAAGATGGATTCAATGGAAGCTAAGTTGGATACTAAGATGGATTCAATGGAAGCTAAGTTGGATACTAAGATAGATGGTTTAAAAGGGGATATCATGGAAGTATTGAAAAATTTCGTAACAGAGAAGACACCTGAAAGTTAAAATGCATCCCATGAAATTCATGATGAGGAAACAAGGAAGGTGAATCAAGAATGGAGAAACTCCAACTTTGGTTTGAAGACCAACCACGTTCCTAAGATTGATATGAGGAAGTTTGATGGCAAGGACCCAATCACATGGATA
>ML781212.1:1141691-1158927 GCA_009831015.1 Picea engelmannii | reverse complement strand
GGGACATCTGTTTGTATGGTTGTAGTCTTAAAAATACCCAATCCCCTACTTCAAAACTTCTTTCACTACGATGTTGATCTGCTTGTTGTTTCATGCGATTATGTGCCATGGTCAGCTTGTCCTTTAAGATTTGGAGAACTTGTGGTTGATTCTTGATGTGATCTTCCACTGCTTGAACCTTAGATTTTTCTTTTAGAGAAGAAGTGATGGAAGGAGGGTGGTATCCATAAAGTGCCATAAATGGTGTCATTTTTGTTGTAGTATGAAAGGAAATGTTATACCACCATTCTGCCAAGGGTAACCATTTGAACGATTGTGTTTGTTTATCTGCCACAACATTTTGCTTCCCCTTTTTATAGACGATTTCAAAATCATAACCCAATATCTTGGTTACCCATTTTTGGTGTTCTTCTGAATATAGTCTTTGTTCCAAGAAGTATTTAAGACTATCATGATCTGTTTTGACCTTGAAGTGCCTACATATTAGGTAAGGATGCCATTTCTTCAATGCATGTAGTATTTCCATCATTTCTTTCTCATAAATGGGTTTGTGTAAGTCCTTTCCCTTGAGTGGTCGACTTTCAAAAGCCAGGGACCTTATTTCTTGCATTAAGACAACACCAATTCCATTTCACGAGGCATCACATTCCATAATAAAGGTTTTTGTGAAGTCTGGAGTGGTCAAGACAGGAGATTTACACATCACCTCTTTAAGTTGTTCAAAAGTTTTAGTTGCCTCTGGAGTCCATGAAAATGGTGGATGAATCTTAGAGATAGTTTCAAGCCTTGGAACTTATTGAAAAGAGGTTATGCACACGCTCCTTGGCTCATGTTGCATCATGGCAAACCCATCCTTTGTTGATATCCTCATAATTATTCAAATTTATAAGGTTCTAGAGGCAATCATTTCTTTCAATAAGAAACAAGTGATTGTTCACTCATTGCATGAAGACAACAAGCGACTAGTCACCATTTTAGCTAGAGAAAGAGTGAACAGGCTCAAAAACATGTGATTTCGACAAAGTGACATCAGTAGGAACCTATGAGGCCTAGGGTGGTAAATATAGGTGTAACATATGCCTCCTAATGTATGAGGTCATAAGAGGAACTAGTGGTTGAAATACATTACCAAAGTACATAACAGTGGTGTGGCATAAGAAAGGAGCTCGTAGATTAAGGAACTAGTAAGTACCTAGAAATAGTAAGCACCTGGAAATAGTCATCAACCAAACATATAGAGCATCCCTGAGGTAGGCATACCTATTCTTGGATGTAGGGAAAAGTATGGTTGCTAACACAATACAATGTGGATCCATGAAGTGATATAAAAGACCATGGCCATGAAAAAGTATACAGTGGATCCATGTCATAAAAGAGATCACAGGCATGAGAAAATACAATGTGGACCTATGTCATAGTATACATCAGGAAGACATCTAGCACAAATCAAAGTGCCAATGTGGTCTTCAAAGTACTCATACAATAAAAATATACTCCATCATAACTTGGGAGGGGTAGCATAAATGGAAGATGCCCCTAAATCCCAACATCTTCAATCCAACCACATTGATGGTACGATTATATAGCATGTGAATGGATGAGTCGATGGTTGAGCATGGTAGAAACCCCTTGATTATTGGTCATTGATGAATATCATTAGCAAATGTGAGGGGACCCACCAATAATGAAAATGGACCCCAAAGTACCTAGTATAATCTAGCGAGTGTGAATAGAGTAGTTGATGTCAAACACTCATAGAATGGATTGATCATGAGTCAATGAGGTAAACACATTGTTGATTGCGAGGAATCCTTCCACTGATGATTGTAAGTTCCAAGGTACTAGTTGGGTTCTAGATCATTTTCCTAGAGAATGAGTCGGTATTGATAGGAGGAGATTCATCGAAGGAGGGCCTTAATGTTTCTCCCATCAATCAACATGAAACAATCACTAAGAGATATTTTGAAGAGATATAATCACCATCATTAAGAAGTGTCGATAGGAAAATATAATGAGATATTAATCAATTATATAATGCAATAAGAAAAGGGTTGTGATTAATCACTCACATAATAATAATGTTAATATCATCATCATCATCATCATCATTATTATTATTTGACTTTAGTAAATATTATACATTAACATCTCCTTTAAGATTAACTTAGGGGTAAGGGATATTATGATAATACATTCTTTATCTCATGTAATCAATGATGATATGTAGCAAAGGAGATCAATACCCACACATAGCATACCATGTGGGAGAAAATCCACATCTTGTCTGATGTTGAAATTGGTTTATACAAAAGGAGAAACCTTTGGTTTGATAACTAGGCTATTATACAAGACCATTTTGACCTATGTCAACCAAGGTGATAGCTTTATCCTCTTTGTGAGGGAGGTTTGATTTGTCGCCTAGGTATCATTTAGTTCTTTGTCCACCAAGATGATAATTTTATCATCCTGTCATGTAGGTTAGAAACCTTCAGTCTATTAACCAAGGATCATTATATCCTCTATCCTATCGATGTGATCCTTCGATTTGTTGACCAGGGTTTATTTTTTCCTCTATCCATAGAAGTGAGCCTTCAATTTGTGGCCATAGCTCAATTTGACCTTTGTACATCAACACTAGTTTTATCCTCTTATCAAGGAGGTTGATCTTCACCTATTAAAGAGTAAGTGACAAAACTTCACCAATGGTATTCTAGTGGCTTTGCCTACTAAAGTGTAGGTGGTAAAACTTTAATTATGGTCTTGTCCTCCAACATCTGTGGTATTGGTGTGGATTCTAATGAATAGAGAAAAATATTATTCCACTATGAAAAAGTCACTAGGCTAGAGTGTGTATAATTTTATTTTTGAAAGAGTGAATCATGGAGGTATTATTAATGTTTTCACCAACTTCTTGAAGTTGTTCCACAATTATATGGGGTCACTTTCATCTTTACACAACATATTCCTACTTTGGGAGTAATAATGTTGTTTCACTTTCCTTCTAACACAATAGTAATTCAATTGTTTCCTACTACAAGAGTATTAATGTCCTGTCTCTTCTTCATGTATTGTTGTTCTTTATTTTATCTCTAGTGTATCTCCTAGAGGGGAACCACGGACAAATGAAATCATCAAGCATTTTATCTTTAATGTATAATCACCAAAACTTCGAGATCACATGTATCTTCCAATGGAGAACTATTCTTATGAAATACCAAGGTATTTTATATTATGTGTACCTACTAGTGAGAATTACCAAACATTTTAACTTTGATTTATTTTTTGGTGGGGAATCATCTTTGGTCATGTACATCCATAACTTTTGATTCTTGAGGAATCTTTTTAACAAGCTTAGATCCATCTTAACACTAGATCTATCAAGCGCCAAGAGGGATCAAATCTCTCGAGGTTCAAAACTTTAACCTTTCCTGAAGTTTTTCACAAAAAAAGAGGTTTGCATCTCGAAAGATTTGATCCCTCTTGACACTGGATAAATCTAGGGTTAAGATAGATTTAGAGTGATTTACTACATGGGACAAAACACTAAGTTTTTCAAACAACTAAAATAAAATCCAATCGAATATAAAACCCTTGAATATGTGTGAGAAATGTTTAACCTCTCATAACTAATTTTCATGAAACAAACCAAACCATGCCGAGGCCAACTGAAAAAAGGCCGGAATCATTAGCATTAGGGATGTCTCCTTCTACAAGAATTTGTGCTGAGTCTAACCGTATTTAGGAGTATAAAATTAGTTGGTTTGGGTATAAATTCCTGTCTTGGGGTATATTTTCACAGTAAACAACATCGTCGCTTTGGCCGAGTGGTTAAGGCGTGTGCCTGCTAAGTACATGGGGTCTCTCCGCGAGAGTCCGAATCTCTCAAGTGACGTGCAATTCTGAGTTTATTATTAGTTCCGACGACAGTCCATTTTGTTGGAGCGAGCCCACATCGTGGGAATTTCTCTACGTTTTTCCACCTTTCTTCTTTCTTTTTGTGTTGAATGTGTATTTACTTGCATTTTTCTTAAATCTCTTTTTAGTTGGTTGTTCCTACAATAACACAAATCCTAATTTTTTAAGGGTGATTCTAATAATTTTGTTTATCACACTTAGTGTTGTATTAAATATATGAAATGTTTTAATTAAATCATGCATTGTTATAGTAATCAAAAACTTCTTTACAATCTTATTTCTAATAATAATTAGAATATAATGAACTCAAGGACCAAATATTTAAATATGCAAATAATAATAAGAATGAACATAGAAAAGAGCTAAGGAGAGGTACTAATGTATTAAAATATTCATTATTGCTTAAAAAAAATACTTTTCAAGGTTACACCATACAATACCCTTAACAAATAATTGGTCCAATATATCTCAAATAGTGGGAGAGTATAATACAACAATAATGTAAGACATACCTTCCTCTTACATTCAATGCACATATAGAGGAGGGTTCTTGCTCTACAAATTGTTAACAATGAATAGATATATTAAAATTCTAATATTCACTAATGGCCAATATATTTCAGGATGGAGGAACATATTTGGTTCCAAGCAATCTCATTGTAATGATAGCGTTGTAACTTTTATGATGCAACTTCACACTACAAGAAATATGTTGCAACTCCATGTTATAGGAAATATGATGCAACTTCACACTACAAGAAATATGTTTCAACTCCATGCTATAGTAAATATACTACAACTTCACGCTATAAAAATTATGCTACAATTCCTCTCCATGTGTCTCAAAAAGATAAACGACAAGTGACAATTGCTTGTGAAAGAGGAGGGAGAAAATTGTGAATTTGGAAATGGTTGGGAAAAGAACCATCATGATTGTTCATATTCTCAACAAATAGAAACATATTGAAAAGAGAGACATGGGAATAAAAAGAGAGGAGAATATGCGTTGAGGGGGTTGATCATCTAGTGAAAAAATGAATCTAGATTCACTAGGAGCTGATTGAAGTGGTTCAGATTGCCATAGAGAACATGATCAAGAAAATATTGTGTAATACACAGAGGAACAATGTTGTGAACTAGTGCTACTCTGGCGACAAAGGATGTATTTATTGGTCACATTTTAATTAGAGGAGTTTCTGCAATAAATGATAAAGGCAATGATTCATGGCCTATTTGTGTTCTTGTGATTGTAATCAATTTATTCTATTTCAGTCTTAACAAAATAATTTATTTTTTTTGTTAAATGTCCAAACATGAGTTCCATCATGCATTCTTAAGGAAGAGAACAATCCTCCAGGTGTTAGACTTGTTGCAAGGTTGTTCTACTGTGTCCAGTAGTATCAGAGCATGTTCACTTCCTGAGTTGTGAGAGAAAAGTGACCAGAGGTAAGGCCTTTGAATGTTGGTCAGAGTGAGGGTTGCAAGACAACTCGTAAGGATGACATCGCGAAGAGTAGGATAAACACGAGGAGATGTGATGAATAGAGAACTCAAAGAATTAAGAAAAAGAATAGAAGAGTTATGGAATAGAATAAATGGAGAAGGTGAGTTAGATTCAAAATCTGAGGAAGAGATTGAAGTTGAACAAAATGCTAAGGAAGGAGACCTAAGAATGTGTTTTATATCATTCTTGAGTAACAGAGGAAGCGCCAGGGTTGATGTTTTGTTCTATGATGGAAGTCTGAGGGATGAAACTCTTATATATTGGATAAGAGATATCAAAAGATACTTCGAGTATGAGAATGTTCAAGATCCCAATCGTGTTTGTTTTTCCATTACGAAGTTGAAAGGAAATACTGCACTTTGGTGGGATATGCTATGAAAAAATAGAGTAGATAATAGATTAGAGAATATTAAAACTTGGAAGAGTATGGTTAGTAAAATCAAAGAGAAATTTTTAGTTGTTGACTACCAATAGAACTTGTGCAGACAAGTACAAAATATCAGACAAAAGAAACATATGTGCGTGAATATACTAAAGAATTCTTAAAGTTATAACTCAGGTCAGGGATAAAAGAAACAAAGTATCAAAGAGTGGAAATATATTTCCATGGGATAAAGTATCAGATTAAGGATGAGATGAGTACACATTACTTTTGTAATGTAGATGAAGCCTATCAAGTTTCCTTGAAAGTGGAAGAAAATATTGATAGAATATTGCGCCAGAAGTTTCAGAGAAAAGGAACTAGAGGCAGAGTAAGAGCAAGGGCTACTAAAGATAGTGAGAAGGAGGATGAAGGGACCGACAATCAAAATACAAGAGGATGAAGAAGTACTAGAAGAGAAAGAGGTTTTGGCCGAGGTAGGTATGTGATTACTTGTTATAGATGTGGCGTAGAGGGTCACAAAGCATCAGAATGTCTAGAGAGATAGAACACAACAAGAAGAAATGAGGTTAGGACGTAAGTCACCCACGCAGATGAGAAAGCGGTTATTGGTGGGAATGTGGAAGTAATTTAGTAAGAACAAGGAGAAAACATGATGTTAAGAAGAGTATTACTTAATCCCATGACAAAGGAAATAGAAGAACCTAAACAAAGAAAGAGAGTATTCGAAACTAAATGTAAAATTTGAGATAAGTGTTGTCATATTGTCATATATGGTGGAAGTACATAAAATTTAGTATCCACTGAAGTAATGGAGAAATTGAAGTTGAAAATCATTCCACATCCTAATCCATACCGAATTTCATGGTTGCAAAAAGGACATCGAGTGACTGCAATTGAGCAATGTTATTGAGTTTCTAGATTGTGAGTTTTAGCGAACAAGTTTTATGTGACATGATAGATATGGATGGATGTCATGTATTGATTGGGAGACCGTGGATGTTTGAAAGAAAGGTATTCGACGGAGAGAGAATTCATATGAACTTTTCAAGGATGGACAATGTTATAAGTTGGTACCAATGTTGAAAAAGGGTATGGACACCAGTAACAACAAGGTTATGGATGAAAGTAACAACAACAATATGCATAGCAGTAACAATCAAATCATGTTATTTTATGCTAAAGAGTTTTTAAGAGAGAAAACACAATGGTTGTTGTTTGGCCATAATGCAAAAAAAGGATTCAAGAGACTAAGAAAAGGAATTTTATACCAGCTAAGATTCAACATTTGTTGAAAGCATTCAAGGAAATTGTAGCAGATGATTTACTAGCAGGGTTACCTCCATTGAGAAGTATATCACATCAGATCGAATTGATACCATGATCAAGTTTTCCAAATAAATAAACTTATTGAATGACTTCAGCAGAGAGTGAAGAGGTAAATAGGAAAGTACAAGAGTTACTTGATAAAGGAGCTTGTAAAGAGGGAGCTTGTATACTTGGGTTTTGTAGTTTCCAAAGAAGGTTTAAAAGGATGGATTCTGAGAAGGTAAAGGCTATTTTGGATTTGTCTACACCTAAATTCACTTTTGATGTGAGGAGTTTCCATGGACTGGTGAGTTTCTATAGGAATTTCATTATAAATTTTAGTCATATTTGTGTGCCTCTTACTAATTCATGAAGAAAGGCACATTTTAGTGGATAATAACAACAACGAATACATTTTAGGACTTGAAGAAAAAGGTAACAGAACAAATGGTGTTGGCACTTCCATATTTCAATAAGGTATTTCAAGTAGACTGTGATGCAAGTGGGATAGAGATTGGGGCAATTTTGAGCCAAGAAGGTAGACCAAATAACATTTTTCAATGAGAAGCTAAATGAAGTAAGGAAGAAATACTCTATTTATGATCAGGAGTTTTATGTTATCATCCAGCCCTTGAAGAAGTGGTTACATTACTTGCTTCCAAAGGAGTTTTTTTTTTTAACTAATCACAAGGCGCTGCAATACACTAACAACCAAGGTAAATTGAATTAGAACCATTCTAAATGGGTAGAATTTTTACAAAGTTATAAGTTTGTTTTGAAACATAGGTTAGGGAAATCAAGCAAGGTTGTTGATGTGTTGAGTCAGAGGACAATATTGCTAAACAACATGTCAGTTGTAGTGGTAAGTTTGGAATGTGTGAAAGGGTTGTATGAAGAGGATGCAGATTTTGTATAGGTTTAGAAAGCATGAAAAGAACCATGGAGTATGTATCTAAGAACTTATCATAGAGAGGTAGATTAGATCTAGCAGATTCAAGCACTAAGCACATTCACATAGGTCAAATCTAACATCCATATACATTGTTAACACAAATCATAAATATAACTATCTATCTATATCAAAGCACTTAGCAAGTAAAGACATAAACACATCAACACATTGAACAAAGCATAGCAACACAACATGTACATGGTTCACCCCCACCCTGGGGATACGTCCACCAACTCTTCTTTTTTATTATCTTCAGTCAATCTTCTTACATGCACATAACATCAAAATCCTACTCCACGGAAGACATGAGATTTGCGTGCACTCCGCCAGATCATCCTTCTTTGGGCTAGGGTACAACACCAAGCCTTCTTACAATTACTTCCACATAGATCTGCAAATCTCACATCGTATGCACAAAGCATCTACAATCCATACTTAGCACTTAGCCCAATATCACACAGATATGCCTATGTCTCTCCTTACATTTCCTAGACATCTATTTATACTTTACAATATAGGCCTAAACATGGGTAAACCCATGGGCCGACATCCCCATACCTGTTATATAATCCCAAATCCAAAAAAGGACACAAAAAGGGGTCGAGATCCCGCAATCTATGCTTTGTCTTGCACTCCTCCTTTGACAGGTTGTCGAAGTCCAAAAATAGGTCGAAATTGACCAAGGATCTCGCAAAACTTGGTCAAGGGCCAACAGGCCCCCAACACTCACCTGTGACTCATCCCAAGTCACTCTAATATGGGTAGTCCTTCTTCGAAAGCCTTGAGCATGGCTCAAGCTGATTAAACTTTTTTCTGTGCCACAACCTCTTTTTCAACGAACTCTTCGATGACTACATCATTGACAGGTCCCTCCAGGTGCCATTCAACTGCAGTGGCAACCTACTCAAGTTTTAATCCACGGCCTCGACCTCTGTGAACAATTGGTAAGCCTTATCTTGTACATGTTGGAGTCACTGAGTTACTTCCATAACTTTGCTCTAGATAGTGTGGATCTGCTGCTGGGTGGTGTGTTTCGCTTGGGATCGCTTCATTATCAGTTGCGCCTGTATTGTCTCTGCTTGCTACTTTTCTTCCTGGAGCTGTGACTCCAGTGCCTGTAATTCTAGGTTCTCAGTGAGTTTCTCATATGTCTAGGCATTGCCATTACTCAGTTGTTTGCGTTCCATGGAAAGGGCCTTTATCCTTTCAACTGCGCTCCAGGCGATTGCTTCTCTTTGATCCCTTACATCTTGTGGAGTCTCAGGCACTGTACGAAGATCTAAGTCTACTATGCGTTGTTGTAGTTGTTGGATAGATTCTATGAGTTGTTCTACTTGCTGTGTGACTTGGTCCTCTGCCTTTATTTCTAATACTGTCACAAAGTGAACTGCTCTGTTGACCGCTTCTTTCACTTCGAGTTGCTCAACGAGCAATTGTTCTTTTTCTTGCTACATCTATGCTTTTTCTTCATCGAACTTCCCTTGGAGAGAAATCTTTTCCTGTTCTACAATGTTGCGTTGTTCTACGAGTACACCTTGCACTTGCTTCAAGGCCTAGGTGGCTTGATTTGTTTCTTCTTGTGCTCGTTGAAGGCGAGCTTCAATTGTATCAGCTAGTTTGTGGAGTTGGGCTGGCTCATCTCCCAAATCTGGTTCTCCCGATGGCAGGGGCGCAGTGGAGACCGTGCAGCTGGATTGAAGGGCCTATTGTACCCCTCAAAGTTCGACTCCAATTCTATCATACATTTCTTCCTGCTTGGCTTCTGGTTTCTCTACTATTTCCAGTGAAGCATCGTTCAAGGTTGCTATGATGAAGTCAAAATCATCAGAGGTGAGGACAGTCTGCATCTTGTTCATGGTGGATTTCGATTTCTTCCAAGAAGAAGGTTTTGGGGGGGGAACCTTCCTCTTCTTCAAGGGGTCAACCTCATCTCTAGGCAGTGTTACTTCGCCTGTATTATGTTCATATTCTACTTCGCCATCACCCCCTCGGTCAGGTGACACTAAAGCAGTCTTTCCTGAGGTGCTGCTTAAATTTTGGACCTCCTCAGTCTTCTTGGGTGTATTTTGTTCTTTATGAGTGTCCTCTGGGCTGTCAAGATCATATATATTTGCACGGTTGGTGGGGATAAGGAGGTCAGTTGACCATTCCTTAGTGACCTCCTCAAGGTCTTCTTCTCTAAGTTTATAATATGACTGGAGTTTCTCTTTATGTTCATCTTCTCGCACTGTAATGTAGATGAAGTGTCGATCTGTGTTGAACTTCATCAGGGGTCATAACCTTTGTAAGGTGTTCAAAGTCATGAGAGGCTCATCTTGGATGGATCTCTTTAGCTGGAGGTAATATGTATGAAACAAAACATTTGACTGCCACTGTTTGTTCATATCACTTGAATACCAAAGGGTAGCAAACTTCGTAGGAAGCGATTTGAACGGCTCTATGTCTGGGAAGGTCGCACCTTCCGGCATCTCCTAGGAAACAAATGTAATGAGGATCAGGAGCCAGCTGAAATGAAATTCATAACCCTGATCATGTTCTTCTCGGCAGTCTAGTTCCAACTGGTTAACTAGGTACTTCACCCAGTTCATCTGTAGGCCTTCCACACACTTCCCTGCGAGGTCAATGACAAAGCCAGTGACCTGCGTAGGTCAGTTTTTCCTTACTAACTTTCCAACTATCAGTTGACATGCTAGGCGCACTGAGCCACTCTGGATGGAAGCTACCTTGTAGCCTCTTGTTCCCTTCTCAACATCGCCATATGTATCCTTGATATTCTGTGCTAGCGCACAATCTGTGGCCTTTCCTGGGTAGAAGTCCTGCAGGTCGGGTCCTTGCATACTCAGTCCTGTGATCCTGTGGATCAACGTTGGTTCAACCGTAATACAACGGTCTATCCATAAGTAGTCCCATGGTAACACGACAGTAGCAGCTTGACACATGCATTGACTTCCTGGTGTCTTTCGAAGTGTGGGATCTTCATGACATTCAGCAGGGTGGACTGTGCAAGGTTCATCGTCCACGGCTAGGGAATTATTTTTGAATTCTTCCCCTTCGTTCTGGTTAGGTACTTGTACTGGGAGAGCATACCATAGATCTTGTGATCTCTGAGGTTGAAGCCGCTGAACTTCAATGCTATGATCTTATCTTGCTCTTCTTGAACTGCATGTATCCCCTTCGGGAGGTACGCAGTGACCATGGTGTAATCGAAATCTCTTGGCACGCTATCACAATTTACCGCGCCAGCCAAAGGCGGGATGTAATGGTTGGAATCAGCTTCGCATTTGCTAGGTCATCTTTGTGCTTGGTTCTCTTTCTACTGAGGGTCAGGATGATCCAGCTCTGCGAGTAGTAGACAAAGAGGCTCGCAGTCCTCTCGTTGATGACGCTTGTATACCTGCAGACATCGACATTACTCGTTCAATCATGAGGTCGATGAGAACTTCTTCGACAACTTTCTCTGCATCGTTGAACTCGTCCGACATACACGCTCAGGGTTGGAAATCTCGGGTTTGAGGAGTAACTTAGACAATGCAATGGGATAGAGGACAATAGCGCAATGACCACTGTGTAAAATCAACGATTCTGGAGGCTCAGATTCACGGTTAGAAAAAGTGTTCTCGGTGCATGGTGCGACGAGATAAATAGATAACTTGGCAACAGATCTCTTGCAACGGGTGAGAAACCTTCATTAACTATGTTCTGTCCGTTACGACGCAGTCCAACGGTCTGGTGGCGAACCATAAATTCCTTTATACCCGTTCGTAGGGTCGGCCTAATGGTTATATTGTTCCCAATGGCTATATTGCTTCACCATGGCGAAGTGGCATGTGACGTTGTTCTGTTATCCTGGTGAAGCTCCAATTTTGCAAATTTTCCCTCTGGAAGATTCTGTAACTTTTCAATCTTAACTCTCTTCTTACTTAGCTTTCTGGCCTTCTTTCCAGTGAGCTTCGTATCGGTATTCCTTTTTCCATTTTGATTCTTATCTATGTTTGGCATAGTTACTTCACGTTGTTGAGATTCTTTCTTAAGATTCGAGGGTGATACTTCCTCTTTATCTAGAATAGGTACTTCAATCTTCTGTGGGTCTTCTAGTGTTCTTGCAAATTAGACATAAGGGTCTCTGGTGTTAAATAGCTTTGATCTGTTCTTTTGTTCTTCAATCAAGTGTGTGATCCTTCTAGTAATGAAATCCTTTAACTCTTGCTTCTTCTTCTCTAAAACTTCTTCTTCTTTCTTCCTTCTAGCCCGATCTCTTTCAATCCAAGGTTTTCCTATTAACATGGTAAATGGGGCATTGTTTTTAGTAAATTTAACAATATCAAAATCCTCCTCTGTCTAAGTCCCATTGGCATTCATAAGTATCTGGGTGAGCTTTCCACATAGGTTTATCATCTTTTCTTTGAATATTCCTATTCCTCTTATTGAAGGAATCATAACATGCCTTCCTATAGCTTCCCAAGTTCTTTCTGTCATGATATTCACCTGTGTTTCCTCATCTAGAACACAGTCAATGTCGAAGTCTCCTATTCTTGCTTCTATGCATCCTTTTTCTTTGAAGATCTATGATGAGATAACATGTCGGTGGTCATTCAAGGTGTCTTTTATCTGTAGCAATACGTTCTCTGATTCTTTCTGGGGTTCTTCCATAATTGTAGTTTTTGGATATGCCTTAGGGTTTTCTTGTCTCATGTTCATTCCTTCAAGCTTAGAAATCATTCTAGGGAAATCCAATACTTCATGGTTCATAGCTTTGTAACAAAGACAACTAGGTCTTCTCCCAGGGCATTCCTTAGCAATATGTCCTGATTTTTTGCAACTGTAACATAGGGTTAATCCTCTCTTTCTTTTAAATGATCCCCAACCTTTCATGTACTACGTTCTAGGATCATGGTAGGTAACCTACAAACATTTCTTTCTAGGATCTTGCATCCACTTGTTAGTCCAAACATTCTTTCTATGCATAGGTATAACATATCTTTCACTATTCTTATCAGATCTACGCAAGCCAAACCTTATTTCATCTATTAGTGCCCTAGTTTTCAAGATAGGACATAATCTATCAAACATACCTAGATCCATACTGTTGAAACAAAAATTTCCACTTATCTTACTTCTACAGAGCACAAAACTTCCAGATCTAAAACTGTTCACTATTCTTACCTTTATTAGAGCACAAAGCTTCCAGATATTACCTCTTTTCTTCATATCTGGCCTCTTTTCTTGGCACAGAGCTTCAAAGGTCAAGTGGAATGCTACGCACTAGGGAAAGAGATCTACGCACAATGATTTCACAGTTTCAGGTCGGATCTTTGCACAAAGCTTCTTCTTCCTCAGTTCCCATCAATCACAGTTTCATGTCTGATATTTGCACAAAGATTATTCTTCCTCAGTTCCCAACAATCACAGTTTCAGGTCAGATCTTTGCACAAAGATTCTTCTTCCTCAGTTCCCAGCAATCACAGTTTTAGATCCCGTCAACATAACCATTTGTTGGCACAGGGGCAGACCCAGGGTTCAACGCTACAATATCCCACCAAAAAAACCCTAACTACCGACACTTTCAGCAACACATGTGAAGCAGATGAAGTCTCACCCGAGGTAGAGGCAGGGGTGGTTGCAGGAATCAGATGTCTACAACCTTAGCTAGGACATAGATATGTTATTGTAATACTTAACAAAGCACTTAGCACAGACAATTCATCAATATTTTACCACTATATACTCCGCAGATAAAACAGAGCATCACATCATTCATTCAGATCTGATGTATCTAAGAACTTATCATAGAGAGGTAGATTAGGTCTAGTGGATTCAAGCACTAATCACATTCACATAGGTAATATCTAACATCCATATACATCGTTAGCACAAAGCATAAACAAAATAATCTATCTATATCAAAGAACTTAGCAAGTAAAGACATAAACACATTAACACATCATACAAAGCATAGAAACACAACATGTACATGGTTCACCCCCACCCTGGGGCTACGTCCGCCAACTCTTCTTCTTTATTGTCTTCAGTCAGGCTTCTTACAGGCACATAGCATCAAAATCCTACTCTGAAGAAGACAAGAGATCTGCGCGCACTCTGTCAGATCCTCCCTCTTTGAGTTAGGGTACAACACCAAGCCTTCTTACAATTACTTGCACATAACTCTGCAAATCTCACACAGTATGCACAAAGCATCTACAATCCATACTTAGCACTTAGCCCAATATCACACAGATATGCCTATGCCTCTCCTTACATTGCCTAGACATCTATTTATACTTTACAAAATAGGCCTAAACATGGGTAAACCCATGGGCCGACATCCCCATACCCGTTACATAATCCCAAATCCCAAAAAGGACCCAAAAAGGGGTCAAGATCCCACAATGTCTTCTTTGTCTTGCACTCCTCCTTCGACAGGCTGTCGAAGTCCTAAAATAGTTCAAACTTGACCAAGGATCTCCCAAAACTTGGTTAAGAGCCAACAAAGAACCAACAATTGTGTATTCCATCGAGTTCATTAAATTTGAATCTCATTAGAGAGTTACACATTGACGATTTAGGAGGACATTGTGGCATGGAAAGGACCACAAGAACAGTGAAAGAACGATACTTTTGGCCCAACATCTACAAAGACATTAGAAAATTTGTTGAGTGTTGTAGAGTTTGTCAACTAACCAAAGGTAGAATTCAAAATACAGGGTTTTACACTCCATTGTCGATACCTGAAAGATCATGAAAGGATGTAAGCATGGATTTTGTTTTGGTACTACCTATGATGTAGAGGAAGCATGATTATGTGATGGTGGTAGTAGATAGGTTTTCAAAAATGACACATTTTGTAGCATGTAAGAAGACAAGTGATGCTAGTGAAGTGGCTACCTTATTTTTAAGAGAAGTGGTAAGGTTACATGGTCTGCTGAGGAGTATTACTTCAAAAAGAGACAAAAGATTTCTTGGACACTTTTGGAGAAAAATTTGGTAAAAGTTGGGTTCTAAGTTGCTATATAGTTCATCTTATCTTCCCCAAACACATGGTCATACTGAGGTAGTAAACCAAAGTTTAGGAAACATATTGATAAGTTTGAGTGTTGAAAATCCTAGTCAGTTGGATTTTGTTTTGGCACAAGTTGAAATTGCTTACAACGATTCAATGAATAGATCTACATGAAAGATCCCACTTCATTTTTTTTTATGGAAGTTCACCTAAAGGGGTGGTAGATTCAGTTGATTTACCGGATCTAGGAGATAAAAGGAGTGTTGATGCAAGTGATTTTGCATACAGTATGCATGAACTACATGACCAAGTGAGGCATAAACTACATGCAAGAAATAACCAATATAAACAGAGGACAGATCTGCAACGAAGGTAGAAAAGATTTAAATAAGGTTAGTTAGTCATCGCTCACTTGAGAAAGGAACGATTTCCCAGAGGTAAATATAACAAACTTAAGTATAATAAAATAGGACCATGCATAATGTTGAGGAGAATTTATGATAATGCTTATGAGTTGGAACTCCCGGAAAACTTCGATATATCTCCAACATTCAATGTTGTTGATCTGTATGAGTATCATGAAGGAGACAAAGGTGATGATGAAGGTACTCTGGATGGATGGGACCAATAGTTACCAGTCAAGCAATCTAACGAAGTGGAAGAGATTTTGGCCACAGGAATTGGTAGAAAAACTTGCAACAAGGAGTATCTGGAATATTTGGTCAAGTGGAAAAACAGAGGGTTTGAGGATGCAGCATGGGTTTCTGAAGAAGAAATAGTATGCCGATGAAGTTCTTCATCCTTTGGATTAGTCATCACATGAGTTTGAGCTCATGTTTTTCTTACCAAAGATGTATGATGTAGGTGCATATTTTGTTCCAAGAAATCCACATCACCAATAAAAACATTTCAATTATGTACAAGTCAATTTAGGACGGATAAGGATGGGTGCAACTCTATTTTAGATATTGTGTTGTTACTCCTTGTTACAAATGACAATGTTGTAACTTCTATGTTGCAACTCCATGCTACAAAAAATATGATGTAAATACACGCTACAAGAAATATGATGCAGATCCACACTATAGGAAATATGTTGCAACTCCACACTATAAGAAATATGTTGCAACTCCATACTATAGGAATTATGTTTCAATTCCACTCCACGCATCTTACGAAGATAAAAAAACAAGTGACAATCACTTGCGAAACAAGAAATGGATTGAAAAGAGAGACATGGGAATAAAAAGAGAGGAGAAAAGGAGTTGAGGGGGTTGGTCATCTAGTGAATAATTGAATATATATTCACTAGGAGCCGATTGAAGTGGTTCAGATCACCATAGAGAATAGGATCAAGAAAAGACTATGTAATACACATTAGAACGATGTTGTGAACCATTTGTTGGATCATGTTGTCATTGATACCAATGGTTTGATTGATTTATGTCATTGATTAATGTCAATTGATTGATTGATGCCAAAGGATTGATTGATTTATGATTGACGTAATTTAATATGTATTTTCCTTGATGAGAATGAATAGATGAATATGGATCAATGAGTTGTCATTGATATGATGAAGATGGATCAATGAGTTGTCATTGATACATGATGAAGATGCATCGATGTGGTTTCATTTGTATATGATGCATTGTTGGAAAAATGTATAGATGACTCATTAGTGTCTTATCATGATTGATAAGGTGCACAAATGGATGAACTCCAAAGTGGTCCCCTTATGGTGAAATCCCTCACGGGAAGACGCTTTGTGGATTGAGTTATCCTAGAAGAATGGTTGGAGGACCCATGCTCTCATTATTGTCTTATCATGATTGATAAGGTGCACAAATGGATGAACTCCAAAGTGGTCCCCTTATCGTGAAATCCCTCATCGGAAGACACTTTGTGGATTGAGTTATCCTCAAAGAAAGGTTGGAGGACCCATGCTTGTATGTGGAATAATGAGATGCAGATCAAGGAAATTGTTGGTGAAAATATCCTAGATGGATAGTGATTGTCATGTCATTTCTAGTGTTATGTGGAATGTCACATAACTCCTCATGGTTTGAGAGTTATGGCCTTACGAAGATGAAGAACCCCCACATGAAGGCTTGAAGCCCCCAAGGTCAAAGAAGTCAAAGTGACCTAAAAGAAGAAATCATTATTTAAATGATAAAG
>ML781212.1:1117407-1141173 GCA_009831015.1 Picea engelmannii | reverse complement strand
CTCTTGTAGATCATCCTTTTTGTGGATCAATGGAGAGCTTCTTGTGAGAATATCTTTTGGAGTATTGATGGAGAGCTTCTTGAGCATTTTTGGTGTGGAACACTTGAGAATATTGAAGATCTATAGGTGACTGAGGTAACCAAAGGATATATAAGCTGAATTTTAGAGGTAAGGTGAAGAAAAGAGGGCCGGAATTCAAGGGAGGATAAATTCTTTTAATGATGCTTTCTAAGGTATGTTATTTATAGGCCATCTCACCATTTTCACAATAATTGTATTTTCTATAATGATTCAGACTGTGATATTGATATGCCATTGAGGAAACATATCCAAGTATATGTGGTACACAATTCAACTTGTGGGTCGTTGTATTTTTGGAGATACACTCCGTGGAAAATAGGGTTTGTGGCTAGTCCTGAAACTAATCTAAAACATGTGTTTCAGGTAAAAACGTCATAACTTCTTCATAACAGATCCAAATTTAGTTAGACAAATTGTGTTGGTTATATTAAATTCTATAGTATTCTATGTAACAGTTTTAGATCGATTCAAAAAATATTCCATGCGGGGCACGCTCTACAAGTCGCTCTCTAAAATAAGTCAGAATTCAACAAGGTATGTCATTTTTTCTATAAATCCTTTTCTGAGAGGTTCCAAGTAGTGAAACCTAGAGGAATTGCATAAAAAATAATGAATAACATTGTTTATCTGTTTCATATATTTATTCATTACAGGTACGAAGTTATGATTATTTCAAGTTAGGGTTGTTGACTAATCCAAAACTAGTCATGGTTGAGACAAGCAGTTGATGAGTTGGCACATACATGAGGTGTATAGTTGATGATGTTGGTACATATTGATGAGTCAAGTTTTGTGAGTAGTTGAAACATGATTGTTATATACTTGGTACATGGTTGAATTCACTTTTTTATGGTACAGGTTGATTACAGGTTGTTTGGCACAAGTTGGTGCATGGTTGATGCACTTGTTTATGGTACAGATTGATATATGTTGAGGATTGTTGTCTCATCTCAGTTGGTGTTGAGGGTATAAGCTGAGTCTTGCATTATAGAGATGGTTATCTTGTAGAGTTGTACTCTATTCAGTTGTTGCTGAAAAACCCCAAGGATTGTAGTCCGTAATAAAAAGAAAATTGTACATACGTCTTGTGTTCTTTGTGTTCCTTGTGGTGATGACTTGTTGATGATATATTGATGATATATGTTGTAAATATGTGTTGACATTTATTTGGTTATAAATGAAAGAAATGAGTAATGATTTAATGGTGATTGTTAACTAAGGAATATTTGGAAAAATATCCCTACACTATTCACCCCCCCCCCTCTCAATGTAGTCGGTGTGTCCAACAATTGGTATCAGAGAGGGGCCTTCACTACAAGACTTAAAAAGCTTGAAGGAGATCCATAGACACACAAATGGATGATTAAGTTCCAATCCTTGATGAGGAAAACTATTCTACTTGGAGAATAGAGATGATATCACATTTGAAGACAATGGGAGCAACAATTTGGAAGGAAACCATTGGTGGATCAGTTCCTTTGAAGAACAAGTCAAAGTTTGCATCTCAAAGAGAAGGAAATAAGAATGATGCATTGAATCTCAAGACCATTGTTAGTGGACTCTCAAGACCTATCAAAGAAAGCATGGAACAATGCACTTCCTCCAAGGATCTATGGCTAAAGCTAGAGGAGACATATCAAAGTAAGAAGGAGAAGAAAGACATTGAAGACAACTCCATCAAGACACATGAAGGTAAAGAATCTCCAAAAACTCTTGGTTGTATTATTTCTAAAAGTGATGATGTTGGCAAAAAGGAATATATTGAAGACATTTCAAATGAAAGTAAAGAATCATGTGATAATGTTGACAAAAGGGAATATCTTGAACACATTTCAAATGAAGGTAAAGAATCTACATAAACCCTTCATTGCAATAATTCAAAATGTGATGAGGTTGAATTTTTCTCTACAAGTGAAGAACGAAATCTAGAAGCAGTTTGGATAAAATCAATTGATTGTTATCCCATGGAAGAAGTAGAGGAAAAACTATTGGAGCTTAAAGAGAAAGTTCAAAGAGGTCTATATGAATATAGCAATGACCACTATTATATAGACTATAGCTATCTTTCGGATAACACTAAAAAGTTTCTCAAGAAGAGTCAAAGGCACTTCTTGAAGTTAAGAGAAATGCTCAAAGAGCTAGAAGAAAGTAGTAAGACTCAATTAGAAGAAAAGGAAGAATAGATCACAAGAGTAAAGAATGAAAAAGAAGATATGAAGGTAGATGATGATATTAGAAAAAGTTTTGAAACTATTGCCCATCTCAAGACCCAAATTGAAGAAGCCAAAAGGGTAGAGGAACTATTGAAGGATAAAATAAATGAAAAGAGTCATGTCATAAGTTAGAAGTTGAAGTTGTTGACCTTAGAAAGAAGGTATAGTAGTCAAACAAATTCTTGAATAGCTCAAGAATCTTGGATGAGATCTTGAAAAGTAAAAAATCACCATGTGATAAATCAGGACTTGGATACAAAGAATAAGCTACACATGCTGAAGTAAGCACCTCAAAGAAGCATGAGGTAAGTCCATCAAAGAAGGAAGACAATGTTGAAAAGAAACCATCTACAAAAGGCAAGGAAAATTTCAAAAGAACAAAGCAAGGAAGACATCAAGAAGCTATCTTTGGGACACCAAAGCAAAGGTATGAAAGTATTTTTCATGGGCATTTTTATTCATGTAATGAATATGGTCACAAATATTTTGAATGTAGATCTTATGAAAGAATATATAATGGAAGATTTCATAACACCATAAGGTGTTGGAGATGTGATAAAGTAGGACATATTGCTTTTCACTACAATTCCATGAGATGCTACAACTGTAGTGGATTTGGCCACAAATCCCAGGAGTGCAGGAACACAAGAAGAAAGTCCATGATGAGGACTTCACATGGCATGGCTAGAAGAAGGAATGGAGTAAGGAAGGGAGACATCTTTGAAAAGATGGATGCTCGGAGCTCAAGTTATGAAGAGGAGGGTCATCTACAGAAGTGGGTGAAGAAGATAGAGCAACCAAAACAGAATGAAATATTGAAGGGAAGTTCAAAGTGTCATCTACTGAGGCATACGCGGGTGACAGTGGTATTAGTCACGTACATACGCAGGCTGACCTTGTATAGGTCACGTACATATGCAAGTTGTCTGTGCAGAAGGCCGCATATATGTGGTGAAGTCTAAGGAAAAGGGTTATGCACAAGGATTGGAGTTTGATGTGATGGTATAACTCTGTGATGCAGGGTATGCCATGGTTTATTGCAGGTTCTGACACCATTTGCTGCAGGTTTTCATGAGTCTATATTGGATTATGTAAGGTGATGATGTAAAATAAAATCTTGGGTGCATGGCACTAACCCATGAGTATGGATTGATGCATTTTCTGTTGAAGAAAAATGTTGGTTATGACAGTGAAGTTATGACACCTTGGTTATGTGATATATCTTGATGATGTATTGGAAGCTTACTTGTTGGAAATCTTGATGCATGCATTTATCATATGGATGGGCTACACATTGGGACATGTGGTTGGTGAGTTGATGAGATGATCATGTTGTACATCATTGATGATCTATAGTTGATGCATGATTGGTACGTTTCTAGTACACTGGTAGAGGCACCTACTAGCAGGTTGATTGGCACATGTTTATGGAGGATTTGGCATACATGTATAGGATTCATCATTTTTTGGTATTGGTGCATGGTGGTGTACATGTTTTGGTACACTCATATATGGAATATGCTTGATGATACTACATCGTTGGTATTATTTGATTGGCACAACAATTGGTATTTTTTTATGATACTTGGTTCATGATGGAGACATATCATGAGTGATATGACACATGGTTGGCATATTGGTGGATGCACATGGTTGGCATATTGGTAGATGCACATGTTGGCATATTGATAGAGGCATATGATTGATACATTCCATGGATGATATATTTTGGCACATTGCATGATGTTGATGTATATGGTTGATGTACATAGGTGTTGTGAATGATGAGTACACATTTTTGTATAGGATGTGCTTGGTTGATATTTTGCTCATGATTATTTATTTCATTGTTGACATATCTTTTGCTTCATGATGCTTGGTATAGCATGAGTTTGATGCATGAACAGGTCCAAGGATCGTTATATGGTAGCACATTGTTCATCTCGCAGAGAAGATAGGGGAGACATACCCATAGGACGAGTCATTATTCTTCCCATAATTCTAGGAGGATATATTTATTAGATGCATACCTAGAAAAGAGCCCTATATTTGAAGAAAGAGAAAAGAGGCATAATTCCAGGAGGAGTGATGGTCACAGGGGGAGTGTGTTCGATGTATTTTCAGCATTACATTAGAGTGATATCCCTTGTTCAAAAGGGAAGAGATTATTCAGAGGAAGATAAAAGGAACTCAGACAAGGGGAGTAGCCCCAAGGAAAGTTCAAGCAGGGGGAGCAGCTCTAACAGGAAAATGGCCCTTTGCCATTGATGCCAAAGGGGGAGAGATAGTCTCATTGATGTGATTGATGATTATTGATTGGGAGAGATAGTCACATTTGGGAGAGATATTCAAATGTGATTGATGATTATTGATTGGGAGAGATAGTCACATTTGGGAGATATATTCAAATTGACTATTGATGTAGAGCATGCCTTATCTACATGTTGAAATCAATAATTGGTAATTGGTGTTGACATCAATATTGGTATTGCCATCAATGCCAAAGGGGGAGATCGTTGGATCATGTTGTCATTGATGCCAATGGTTTGATTGATTGATGTCATAGATTAATGTCAAGTGATTGATTGATGCCAAAGGATTGATTGATTGATGATTGATGTAATGTAATATGTATTGTCTTTGATGAGAATGCATAGATGAAGATGGATCAATGAGTTGTCATTGATACATGATGAAGATGGATCGATGTGGTTTCATTGGTATATGATGCATTGTTGGAAAAATGTATAGATGACTCATTAGTGTCTTATCATGATTGAAAAGGTGCACAAATGGATGAACTCCAAAGTGGTCCCCTTATGGTGAAAGCTCTCACGTGAAGACGCTTTGAGGATTGAGTTATCCTAGAAGAATGGTTGGAGGACCCATGCTCTCATTATCACCTTATCATGATTGATAAGGTGCACAAATGGATGAACTCAAAAGTGGTCCCCTTGTGGTGAAATCCCTCGTGGGAAGATGCTTTACGAATTGAGTTATCCTAGAAGAATGGTTGGAGGACCCATGCTTGTATGTGGAATAATGAGATGAAGATCAAGGAAATTGTTGGTGAAACTATCCTAGATGGATAGTGATTGTCATGCCATTTCCGGTGGTATGTGGAATGTCACATAAATCCTCATGGTTTGAGAGTTATGGATTTACGAAGATGAAGGACCCCCACATGAAGGCTTGAAGCCCCCAAGGTCAAAGAAGTCAAAGTGACCTAAAAGAAGAAATAATTATTTAAATGATAAAGTCAAGTGAAAAAGTCAAGGTGAATTATTTAAATAATAAAGAGAAGTGACAAAATCAAGAAATGATAAAGTAAGGTGACAAAATCAAGAAGGAATATTTAAATGATAAAGTATTGGAGAACTTTATATTTATAGAAAGTAGTTAACCCTAAAATAAGGAAAATGGGTTAAGTGACCTAGAAATGGGTTAATATTATTTAAATGATAAATTAAAGTGACAAAGTCAAGGTGGATTATTTAAATAATAAAGAGAAGTGACAAAATCAAGAAATGATAAAGTAGGGTGACAAAATCAAGAAGGAATATTTAAATGATAAAGTATTGGAGAACTTTCTATTTATGGAAAGTGGTTAACCCTAAAATAAGGAAAATAGGTTAAGTGACCTAGAAATGGAATAAGTGACCTAAAAATGAGTTAAGTGACCTATAGGATGAACATATAAATAAGATAGCAATGGTCTCTTGTAGATCATCATTTTTGTGGATCAATGGAGAGCTTCTTGTGAGAATATCTTTTGGAGTATTGATGGAGAGCTTCTTGAGCATTTTTGGGGTGAAAGAATTGAGAATATTGAAGATCTATAGGTGACTGAGGTAACCAAATGATATCTACACCAAATTTCGAAGGGAAGGTGAAGACAAGAGGGTCGAAATTCAAGGGAGTATAAATTCTTTTCATGATGCTTTCTAAGGTATGTTATTTACAGGTCATCTCACCATTTTCACAATAAAAAAAATTTCTATAATGATTCAAACCATGAGATTGATATGAAATTGAGGAAACATATCCAAGTATCTGTGGTAAAAACTTCATCTTGTGGGTCGTTGAATTTTTGGAGATACACTTCGTGGAAAATAGGGTTTGTGGCTAGTCCTGAAACTAGTCTAAAACATGTGTTTCAGGTAAAAACGTCATAACTTCTTCATAACAGATCCAAATTTAGTGAGACAAATTTTGTTGGTTAGATTATAGTCTATAGTATGTTGTGTAATATTTTTAGATCGATTAAACCAATATTCTGTGTGGGGCACGCTCTACAAGGTCACTCTCTAGAATAAGCCATAATTCACTAAGGTATGCCATTTTTTCTATAACTCATTTTCTGAGAGGTTCCAAGTAGTGAAACCTGGAGAAATTGCATAAAACACACTGAAGAACATTGTGTATTAGTTTCATATCTTTATTCATTATAGGTACAAAGTTATGATTATTTCAAGTTAGGGTTGTTGACTAATCCTAAACTAGTCATGGTTGAGACAAGTAGTTGATGAATTGGCACATACATGAGGTGTATAGTTGATGATGTTGGTAAATATTGATGAGTCATTGTTGATGATTATTTTACACATGATTGGTATATACTTGGTACATGGTTGAATGCACTTGTTTATGGTATAGGTTGATTACAGGTTGTTTGGCATAGGTTGGTGCATGGTTGATGCACTTGTTTATGGTACAGATTGAGATCTGTTGAGGATTGTTGCCTCATCTCAGTTGGTGCTGAGGGTGTAAGCCGAGTCTTGCATTATAGATCTGGTTCTCTTGTAGAGTTGTAATCTATTCAATTTTTGCTGAAAACCCCAAGGATTGTAGTCCGTGATAATAACAAAATTGTACATACATATTGTGTTCTTTGTGTTCCTTGTGGTGATGACTTGTTGATGATATATTGATGATATTTGTTGACATTTAACTGGAAAAAGAGCCCTACACTATTCACCCCCCCCCTCTCAGTGTAGTCGGTGTGTCCAACACCAGTGCTCGTCTGGTGACAAAGGATGCATTTATTGGTCACATTGTAATCAAAGGAATTTCTGCAATAAATGATAAAACAAAGGATTCATAACATGTTTGTGTTCTTGTGATTGTAATCAATTTCTTCTATTTCAGTCTTAACAAAAGCAATCAAAATTTATGTTAAATTTCCAAACATGTGTTATGTTGTGCATTATGAAGGAAGAGAACAGTCATGTAGGTGTTAGACTTGTTGCAAATCTATGCTACTACGTCATCTCACCTACTTAATGACACGTACATTACAATGTTAAGTTATGATCATACATATATGTCAATACATTTCCTTTGAATCATGGGGAGAAACCAAATACATTTCCTTTGAAATACATTTCCTCTTATGGTTGCATGGATAGTGATATATTAAAACCTTTGTAAACTCAGTCTCTTGTTTCATTTATTTTTAATACTCAATATTTTCTTCCTCGTGCTCTTTTGTTTTTTTATTAGATCATGGGTTTGATCTTCCTTGACATTCCACCAAGTACTCTTCATGCCCCTCTCTAGAATATTGAACTTATAGGATAATTTTTCTCACTTAAAAAACAACTACATCTATCTTAACCTTGATTGGTTCAACCTAAGTAACACCTTGAAAGGTTACTTCCTTATTCATCTACCAAAGATTCATGAACTTATTTTGCACATTAACATTAATAGTTTCCAAAGTCTTTTAACTCTAGATATCTAAAAACAATATCTAAATTATTAATACATATATCATATAGTTTAGAATGCAAGACATATTTATTCATAGTGAATTTCAAATTTGCATATCATATATGCTTCTCATTTTCTAAGTATGTTTACTTGATATCCTTTAATGGAACATGAAATTTCTTTGCCAATTCCATGTTGATGAAGTTATACATGTTGTTAGGGTTTACTAAGATGATATCCTTTTTCTAAATGCATCTATGGAAATATAAAACATATAAGTATATATGAGAAAACATATATGTTTTACTCTAATAAAGAGCCATGGAAGCATTGTAACTATAGATTGTCATAATGAAACACTAAGCCCCATTCAAAGCTAGTTTTCCCATTAGGGTTTTCATGGTAAAATTTATGAGTTCATGGTGATTGATTGTGATTGATTTTGTAGGCATGCACCTTATGTGTGTCATATTATTGATGCTCTTACTTATGTTTAATGGGATTCTCTTAGTACTATTAATGGGTTAGCATGATGAGTTTTATATTTCATTTTAATAGCTAAGAATTGAAAAAACATATATGGTATGGATTCCAATAGGTTCGAAAAGTCCACCATCTAATTCCCTTCGAAAGTCCACACAGTTGATAAATAGGTCTTTCATGTTTGTTGGCATTTTTCTCTCACTTCAAAGTCACCACTTCACTCTCCCTAAGCGAAGAACCATCATTGGTTGGGTTCATTTCACCTATTACATGTTGTATGTTCTTCCCTAGGCTATATAGATCCCCTAGGTTGAATGTCCACTATATAAATTGATTTATTTTCACCTAGGTGACTCAACTTCTTGCTAGTGAATTTCATTTTATATGGGTGAAATAGTTCTTTTTTTTAGTTGAATTTCTCTTTCCTAGATTGATTTCACACAAGCCTGAGTAGACTTTACCTTTCCTTGGTCAATTCCTTACCTCCTTTGGGCGTTTACTATTATTCATGCATAATGGGAAGTGTTCTCATAAGCTCATTCATACTGCAATTTCTCAAGATGTTCACATAAAACTAGCGAGGAATTTGAATAAGATCTCTAAGATACATAGAGAAAATGGGAATTTTTCTCATAAAATCCCCCAATCTACACTTGTCGATCTCCAATAGAAAAACAAGAAGTATTGAAATGAGATAATTTTCTCTTTAATTGAGGAGAGTCACAAATAAGATGGGAATTTGTCCAATAAACTCTCTCAAATTACTCATATAGGGAATGTGTGCACATAAAATGGGAAGTGGTATGATAATCTACCTTGAACTGCACTTTTGAGAGTGTTCAAACAAAAAAATAGGAGGAAATTTCATGAGGCAAACCATGATGCCATTGAATGCATACCAAGGAAGAGGAGAATCCAAGAGGCCAATGATACCAATATTGAAAAGTGTGTAGCCAATACAATTTGTGATCCATCTTTGTCTAACATAGGTTGTGAATACAATGGCATGGTAGATTGCACAAAAAAAATAAAAATTGGGGGGCCTTTACATAGTAATATTGTAGCTCATGATGTCTTCCCTTCTAGTATCACAATGGATACACATATTCTATATTTAAAATCATTTATAGGGTACCCACAAATGTAATGTTGGTCTGATGTTGATAAGAAGGCTTGGCTATTTCATGGTAATCACACTAACCTAAAATCTATGGCTATGAAGGAGGAGGAATATAGACTTTGTATAAATCCAATTGCAATCTAGGAGACTTTGAAGTCATTTTGATTAGAAATTGGTGACAATGAACCAAGATTATTCTCAAACTTTCAAAGACAAATATTTATAATCAGACATGAACATAGTATTTTCAAATCATTTTTTATTATTGTTCCAATTTCCATTGTTTTCCATCTATTTGATGTGTTTAGGCCAAACCCAAGAATAATCCTTGCATCTAGGTGAATACATAAAACCTTGTCTATGGTAGAGGAACAAAGGCCTACTAACCTTTCTATAGATAGAGCTCTCTACACAATGTTGAGAGAGATCATAAACATAATTATGCATAGTATTTGTGTTGGTGAAGAGAGTGGGCTATAAGTTCCTCATTTATGGATCACCCATTTATATAAGAAAAATTGTTCTATATATTCTTTTGTGAGTTTATATTTTTCATCTAGGTTACATTACCATTCATAATCTTGACCCTTGATGTATAGCTCTAAAGCAATTTTCCATTTCCATTATAAAGGTATTTATTCTTAAGGCTAAGCCACCACTCTTTGGCTCTAATTTTCCGTATCAAATGAAATCTTCAACATTAAGTATGAGAGATAGAGATTAAAAATAAATAAGAGAAAATTACATTTAACACATCTCCCTTTTTCTATAGGGGTTTTAGGATGGAAATGATATGTTTTTAAATGGTCATAACTTCCTCAACACTACTTAGAATTTGTTATAAATACAATTACAATATGGCATCAATATACCTATTTTGATGTAATTGGAACACATTTAATATAGTTCCCAAGAAAAGTGAAAATCATGCCTCAAGGTAGTGTTCTAGTTTCAAAATAAATGTTAGATCTAAAATGTCAACTTTGTGATGGAATATCTTTGTCAATAAGTTTGAGAATCACTATTATGACCCTAATTAAAATGGTGCCAATATATTGCATCTAATGGCATTGGTATGACTATAATCCTCCACGCCAATAAAATTACATTCCAATAACATATTGTTTACTCAAAAGAGAAAAGAGTGAGACGCAAATTTGCAAAGAAAATTCTCTCACTTTCCAAAATTTTCACCCTAATACCAAAATTAATGAACCCAAGTAGCCCCAAGTGTTAGATCAAGCGATCATGAGATAGATGTGAGATATATGTCCCAATTTCGAGAGATCATTGATTTGATTCTTTTGATCCCCTTAAGGAAATGTTCTTGCAACTTAAGCACTAATGGTTTACCCTAGTTACCATTCATTGATGGTTGTCAAGTCTCTGAAGTTTTCCTGAGACACAATTATGTTAGGATCCCCCCTAGGTGTGTAATGGTGGCCTATGGGATCATAAAAGATAAGAGTAGGAAACATATTGAAGAAATATTTCCCCATTATTGTACTTCTTATGTATGATTGAAGTTTCGGATATTAAGTACACTACATTTGGTATGATAACACTTTCGAGGGCATAGTTGGGAAAAAACATTTCGCTTGTTTTTTGTAAATTGTGAACCATGACACTTAAATCAAATTTTGAGCATATTTCTACATAATTTATAGAAAATAACTATAGATATGCATTTACCTTACACAAATACATGTTCTAAAAAAATCACTCAAATTGGAGTTTAGATGAAGGAGATATCACAGTTTGAAATATGCTCCTTTTTGAGGGATTTTGTTATGACCCAAGGGGGGGCATATATGGGGTTAAATGTATATGATATGATCAAATGGGGTGGGGGGGGAATATAGGGGGATAAATGTACATGTAATGTGTAAATGTATATGTAATAGGGTCGACCTAATAGTAAAGGGGCCTCATGTGTAGTGTGTGAATAGGTATATATATAGATCATGTATTCATTATTGAGGGGAAGTGAATTGTGATGTATGAAGGTATTTGGTTATTTGGAGGAGGTTGTCCTATTCTTTAAGGAGTTATTATGTAACTTATCTCTATTATCTATCTTGGAGTTATGCTCCATGCTCACATTGGTGTACATGATGTGTACTTCTATTTTATTGTGATATTCTAAGCATTTGGCTCATAACATTTGGCATCAAGAGCATCGATCCTAAGGTTTTGTTGTTGCAAGCGAGGCATCTTGGAAATTTTTCTATAACTTTTTTTATGGGCTTCTTCAGACAACTAAATTTGGAGGTTACTTAGTATACATTTCAAAGTACCTTTGATAAAAAAAAAAAATCAGTTTTGGTTCGTTATAATTTCAAAGATATAGCCTATGGAAGATATGGTTGTTGACTCATGCTGAATTCAATTTTAAATGAGCCATCTTGGTACTTTCACTATAACATTTTTTTGCAAATTTTTGAACTGCGAAATTTTTCAGAATATTAAAAAGACATAACAAAGTACATGTGGTCAAAATTTTAGGGTCTGGGTCATTTTACTTTGGGCGATACATCCTCTAGAATTCAATGAGTTTTAGTATCCTTGAAATCAATCTCAAATGAGTCATTTTGGGAATTTCTCTATAAACTTTAATAAGTGACGTTTCAATCTTTGAAATTTTCAAGATACTAAGAAACCATAGAAAATTTATCATGATCAAAATTTTAGGTTCTATGTCATTTTAAGTTCAAAGACACAAGTGGTGGAAATTTGGATTTTTTGATTAACCTTAAACTAGTCTCAAACAGTTGTTCTAGGTAAAACAGTCATATATGCTTCATTAAATATCCAAATTCAATGCCAGAGGTTGCATTGGAAAGAGGACAACCTATATTGGTTTTGGTACAAATTTAAGAGTCATATATATCAAATATTGGACAAGTGGCATTCTGTACACATTCACTCTCCAAAAAAGGAAACAAATAAGCAAGGTTTGGGAAAGTTACCATAAATTTCACTTGACACATCAAATTTTTTAAAACGTATGGCATTGTGGAGATTACATATCAGAGTAATTCAAGCCAAAATTTTAGACTCATAAGGGATGAAATTTTATAAATACATCAAAAGGATGGTTGATCAAAAGGGCATACTCTAAATTAGGGTTTCAAAAGTATGTTCACTTAAAACTATCAGAACATTTGATTGGGATGTCCAATTGAGTTGATTCAAAAGACATTGAAAAGAAAAAAACATAGAAGATTATGTTGGAACAAAGATTATAAGTATTTGATATCATTATCCTTAATATACTAAGTTTGTAAGTTGAGGGTTTGGATTAGACCTCTATTTTTTTTTAAGTAAGCATATTTGTATTACCTTTCAAAAACTATAGATACAATATTTCTGTCATACCGAAGTAATTGTCGGTCTGAATCGTCCAACTGGGAAATCGATTCATCCGATACAACAAAATAGACTTAAAACTTAAAATATAGCGTTCAAGAAAGACAAAAAAGGACTGCCTATCCTGGTGTCTCTGTCTAATCAAAACGGTGCCACATAAGGCCCGATAATAGCTAGGCATCACATAGTCAGTAAGCAAAGCATGAAGAAACTAAAATGAAGGCCATGACATGAACCAAGTGCCAAATTAGCATTCATGTCATGTCTATTATGCTTCCTCACACGAGGAAATTACTTGTGTGCTCGTTGCAGGATCATTCACTATCGCAGCCAGAGCACTGGTTGTTGTATCAGGGGCATGAAGGGATCCAAGCAAGGTGGTGAGCAGGAGCTCTAGATACTCCCCTGGTTGGTCCATAACTTCCATTTTGAAACGTAGGTCGTCCATGTGCTTGTGGGCGTTGAAGATGAGGCTTTGCAAATTCTCCTAGGCGGCAATAAGGTGCTTCCAAGCATCACCATCTAAACAAACATGTGGAGGAGGCGAGGGCGGAGCCTCCAAAATGGGGGCAGAGGGGTGGGGTGGAGGTGGTGGAGGGGGTGTAAGGGAAAAAGGGGTAGAGGGAGGATGGGAGGAGGACACAATATTCGTAGGGGGGTCGGAGGAGAAACCTGGTGAGTTTTCATCATTATCAAACCACTCAACTCGACATGCCCAAGGAGAGGAGAGAGGGGGAAGAGCGCGCTGAACATAGGGCGATAAATATGAGGATGAGTTCAAAGAGATTGGACCAGGAAGAATGGGTGCAGGTGGTTGGGGATCCATTCAAATGTAAGTATGATACCACATAGGACCTCTTTTTGGTCCTCCATGTTGCTTGAGCATCATCACAAGAGAGAGAAATCCAAAATCAAGCACATAAGATCAGGTGGGGAAGCTAATATAGAGGAGAATTATAAAATGACACAGAGCAGCGGGGAAATTGTCGCGGGATACCAACAAAAGAGCAGTCATCCTAAATAAGAACAAGAGCATAACTTCCCACAAGCGCAGGAGTAAAGGGTCAGGTGGCTCAACCATCACCATGATGAGGATAATGGAGATGGTATGCCAGAGCAGGAACAACATGTACGTAGTGGAGTGAATGCAAGGGGGATGCAAGGAGATCGACATTAAGTAGAGGAGGGTGGCACTGGGGAGGGGTCACATGGCATCATCAGAGTGTGAGTGCACCACCTATCCTGCTTGGATGTGATGGATAACTAACACCCCATCCGGGGATCTGTCTACAACGAGAGCTAGGGAAATACAATATTTAAGGACTTGGTGGTTTCTATGATCAGAAGGTGTGCAGATTAGCTCTGGTCCCTCTTGATCCACTTCTATATTGACAAGATTATCTACAATTTGGTTCACTTTCCTTTGAATATGTGAAGGAATGAGAGCCAAGTGGGGTTGTGCTGAGGCCATAATTTTATTTAGGCCATTGGTAAGGCACCAACAGGGGGATATTTTGTCAGGATATGCCCTGTGGAGGATATTTGTAAATAGGCTCAGAATGATATGAGAGTCCCCTTCAACAATTACCTTATGGTAACCCAACTCCTTGATAAGATGCAAGCCCTGAAGGAGGCCCCAAAATTCTATCGAATTATTGGAATTGTGACCAATGTTGTCTGTTGTGATGAGAAAAATGGATCCCTGATAATCCTGGAAGACTACCCCAAACCCGACAGTTCTGGGATTTCCTTTATAAGCTCCATCAAAATTCAATTTGATGAATCTGGAAGGTAGAGGAAACCATTTGGATGGGTTGATCGAGGTAGGGGCAGGGGCTCACTTGAGAGTGCTGGAAGGAGTTGTATTGATGTGGATATTCCATCTTGATAGGATGGAATGTTCATGAGGGGAGAAGATTATATCATCGTCTTTCCAAGGATGTGAGTGGATGATTTCGATGATACTGTCTTGAATTTTCATCCAAACTATCTGCCACTCGAGGTTAGAAGATTGGGAAATACATATGTTTCTCTTCTTTCAAAGCTGCCAGAGGATGAAGAACATAAAGAGTTTCCAAATGTGGTTTAAGATGGGGGATCGAAAGCTCGTTTCTCTCCATCCTTCAATGGTTTCCTTGATTCCTTCTTGATTGTGGTCTGAGGTTCTCATTATCAAAGAGCACTCATCCCAAACCTGAGAGTTGTATGGATAGATATTCAGGAGGTGATTTTTTGTTTCGGTCATGGAAAGACATAGTGAGAAAATGGAGAGACATGCAAAACCTCATTTCATAAGGTGATCCTAAGTTAGGATACTTTTATGCGATCTGAGCTAGAGGAAGGAGCTAATCTTGGGACAAACCTTGGTGAGCCAGATTTTCCCCCAGACCCACTCCTTGGGAAGAGTGTTAAAGGCTGCCTTGAGATTATAAGCCTCTTGAAAGGTAAAATCCTCGTGCAAAGTATGCCCCCATCACAATATGTCTTCTCCTGGACTGAGATGGATTTTGATGGATTCGAGCTCCTCGTGCCAAGGTTGGAGATCTATGTGTGCTAGTACATTGAGATTTGTTCGGGAGGATTTCCAAGTATGTCAAGTGGCGATGGAGGGGGAATCTTGCCAGAAGTCAGTCACAATCGTGAGACCTTCCTAAGTTGTCGGGGATAAGAAGTATGTTTCAATTGGTCACTACGCTAAGGTTGGCATCTGTTTCCAAGATTCATACCAGAAGGAGGTTGTATTTCCATATTTCACCTCCCAGAAAGTGTGTTCAATGATCAATGTGTTGTTTTTCTTTGCGGCATTCCATATCAATGAACTATGTCCTTTCTTATTCCATCTAATCGAATTCTTTTCTACAATGTGGGGAGTAATTTTTTGTCTCTAGAGACATGCCCAAATATCAGCGGGATGTTTGAGCCATTGCCACCAAATATTTTCACTGAGGACTTTGTTGAGAGTAGCAAGGTCCCTTAGGCTCAATCCGCCAGCCAACTTCAGCTTGCAAATATTTTCCCAACTTACCAAGGCTCCTTTACTTCCTATTTTTTCCCCTTTCCAAAGAAATGTTCTCTGAAAATTTTTAACATCGGTGAGGACAAAACCTTGAGCCACTAGAGCTGAGAAGGTATAAATGGAAGAGGCTTGCAACACAGACTTGAGAAGGATGAGACGGCTGGGGAGATTGAGGGAGCGAAAATTCCATGAGGAGAGTATATTTTATAAGGAAGAAAGGAGACCTTCCCATGAGTTGTTTTTCAAGGTTTTGTCAATGAGGGGAATTCCAAGCTACTTGGATGGAAGGGAGTTGCGCTTGAACCCAAGGAGGTGAGTGATGTGAAGTTAAACTTGAGGGGGGTGTTAAAAAACAAGATTTGAGATTTTTCCCGATTGATGTCCATGTCAAAGGCATCACATAAGTCTTGTAGAAGGTCACAGATGCGATGAGCTTCATGAGTGGTAGAGGATCCCATCATCAAAGTATCATCTTCAATTTTTTTGTATGAGACAGGAGGGTTGCTTCCATGTAGGGGGAGACCATTTAAGTATTTATTTTGGATTGTTTCTTTGATGGAATGACTTAATCCTTCAGCCATGATAATGAAAGGGAAAGGTGACAAAGGGTCCCCTTGACGGGTGCCCCTAGAGGGTGAAAAAGGGAGAGAGGGGATCTTGTTGATCAGTATGGAGAACAAGGTTGTGGAGGTGAGGTTGATGATCCAATCAGCCCAAGCAGGAGCAAAACCAAAAGCCAATAGAGTAGATTTCATATAATCCCAATTGATTTTGTCAAAATGCTTGGAGAGATCCAATTTTAGGAGCATACCTGGATTTTTGGTGATTTGAAGGGAGTGGATGACTTCATGCACAAGAATGACGATGTTGAGTATTTTTCGACCCTCAACGTAACCCGACTGTTCAGGAGATATGATGAAAGGAAGCAGGGGCTTGAGATGCATAGCGACGACCTTGGTGAGGAGCTTATAGATGACGTTGTAGAGGGAAATGGGTCTAAATTTCTTTGAATGGGTGGCACGATCTTCCTTGGGGATGAGGGTGAGAAAATTCGTGTTGAGGGTCGAAAGAACTTGACCAAATTTTCGGGAGTCCTCGATGATTTCTAGGTCCTCCTTCCTGAGCATGGGAAAGAAGTGGTGAAATAAATATGTCGTGAATCCATTAGGGATCAGAGATTTACCATTTAGAGTGTCGTGGAGAGCATGATCTACTTCTTCAATCATGATGGATCTTAAGAGGGACTCATTCTGATCTTCTCTTATGTTGGCGAGGAAGTGTTGTGTGATTTTCTCAATGGCCAGAAGTCTATTTCCAGGAGGCTCTGAGAGAATATTTTGATAGTAGGTAATTTTTTCTTTTTCTAGGTCTTTGTGAGTTTGGAGGACTTGTCCTTGTTCAAAGACTAGGTGAGAGATGTGATTGATGTGTCCCTAATGTATCATCGAGCGGTGGAAGAATTTCATGTTTCTCTCTCCCTCCTTGAGATATTGAATCATGGACTTCTGCCTCCATAATATTTCTTCTTGTGAGTGCCTTTCATCCAGTTTATTCTTGATGCGAGCTTCCTATTCCTTCATTTTCTCGGTGAGGCCCTGGTCCTTGATATTTTGCTGGAGACTCTCCATTTTTTGATTCAAGAGTCATTGAGCTTCAAAGATATTTCCAAAGTTGGACTTGTTCCACCTTTTGAGGTGTTGCTTGAAATGTTTTAGCATTTGTTGGAATTGATACATGAGGGAGCCATGATGTATGGCTTATTCCTCCCACCAAATCAGAGCCATTTATTGGAATTTAGAATGTGAGAGCCAGAATTTCTCAAATATGAAGGGTTTCCTCCCTAGAGAACCCAACATTTCTATCCATAAAAGGATGGGCCAGTGATATGAACCTGAGGCATCCAGGATGCTAGCCTCCAGGGATATCCTTTCCAACATGAGAGGCTATGAAATAATAAACTGGTCAATGCAACATGCTATTTTTTGGTCTCTAGATCCATGGTTAGATTAGGTGAAGACTCCATTGTAAGTTTCTATGTCTATGAGGTTTAGCTTGTTGATCAAGGATTGAAAGTGGTCGTTGTCACTATCCAGGTGACATAATCCCCTTCGTTTTTCTTCCAGATTGCATATCATATTAAAATCTCCCCCCAAGATCCATCTTTGGTATCCTATAAGGTTCCTGATCCATTCCAGGTGTTGCATGAAGGGGATTTTTTCTACTTGAGTGACAAGGCCATAAACATTGGTTAAGAACCCTGGCTTGTTCGATCCCATGAATCAAAATTCTGTTGTGATGGTCTATTTGGATGTGAATAAATTTTCCATTAGCACCATGTTTGGGTTCCAAATAATGGCCAGGCCCCCAACTGTGTCAATCGCATCAATTATGATGACTTTCGCATGTTTCCAACATCACACGAGGATTTGGTCTGCCTCCTCCACTGCGCATTTTGTTTCTTGTATGATACGAATATATGGTTGTTCTTCCATGACCCTATTGCATAGAATGTGTTGCTTACTACATCCCTTGAGTCCTTTAATGTTCCATGAGATAAGCTTCATGAGGAATGGGGGAGGAGGGAAGGAAACTTGACATAGATCAGTTATATTTGTCCCAAATTCACCATAAAATTGTCAATCTCCTGTATGAGTTGCTGGGTAGACTTACAACCCTTTTTCTTCTCCTCTTTTGATGGTTTGCACTGGTATTTCATATGGTTCCTATGTATTCCCAACCCAGATCTCATTCTGGTAGCATCGCCCACATAATAGTTTAAGAAGACCTTATCCAATTGATATGGAGGGATGGTATAGAGTTCATGTTTTCAGTGTTCTTGCTCCATATGAATTAGATCCATGCTTGTTGTATCTTGCTCATCTAGGTCCATCTCTTCATCATATTCATCTATTTCCAAATAATTAATTTTCGTGGTGTTGGAGGAAGGATTGGGAGGGATCTGTTCCATCACCGAGAATGTTGTAGATTTTCCTTTGTTATCGAATTGGGTAGGTCCAGGTGGTTGGGGAGTCTATTGTTCTTCCATATCCTTCAGAATCTATTGAAGGGGATCAAAAGAGTTGCTAGAAGAAGGGACTTTTCCAACATGGGTGACCATTTTCTTGTTTGCTTGGCAGCGACAACCGATGACTTGTGTAAAACCATCTTTAGTTTTTAATGTCGGGGTTTTCGGCTTTTCCATTGGAATTTAGAGAGAACTCTTTGAAGAGATGGTCGTTCTCATGAAAAGTTCGACAGCGGAAGGGTATATGCTCGTAGTCAATGGTTTGGGACCATTCCTCATCATGGTATTCAAGAGCGATGGATCTGGGAAGGGGTTTGGAGATATTGAGAAAAACACATATGTGAGCATAAGAGGTATACCTTCACAACTTGGTGGCTTATAATATCTTGACATAAACCCCAATGGTGTCATCGATACCCACTAGAATCTCTTCGAGCCAGAACTATTGCGGAAAAGAGTATATTCGGATCCACACCAGTGCATGCGAGAAGTCCTCCTTTTCGGGGCTGAAATTTTGAGTCCAAAAAACACAAGAAGAGACCAACAAAGTTGAAAAAAGTCCACCATCAAATATTTGGTTTCGATCCTCCAAATTGTGCAAGATGATAGAAAGAATCCTTTGGAGCCTAGTTTCATATCATAGTTCCCTTTGGGTCTCCACCAATGGTGTATCCATTTCACTAAATCTTGCTCAGAGGGCCAGAGCCCTAAAATTTTTCCTATCAATGCATAATCCCTCATATATTGTTTTTGATATTTGATTCGGGTAGTACTTACCACATATTTTGGAGCCATCGGTGCTTGGGGTAGGCATTTTTATGGCTCCCATAGATGAGTCACTTTTGTAAGAGTTTGTCTGAGATCTATTCCCATGGCCTTTTATTTATCCTCTCCCTCAAAGAGTAATTGAGACCACGGGTCTAGGGGGGCTCAAAGGGAGAGCGTCGGAAGTTTTCGTCATTCGCGTCGTGAGAAACCACATGGTTGTAGGAGGGGCCTCACAACCCTCCCTCGGAAGATGTCATGTCACGACTAGGCCAAGGGGCGACCGAGTGTACCAGGGTCGACACTAAAGCCAAAAACCCTAGATGAGAGCCATATATGTCACAACACATTTCTTGGATTATACATCTATTAATAATCAATGGAAATACCTGAATTTATAGGAGATGAAGATAAATATGAAATAAATCCTAATGGTTGAGGTTGGTAAAGGAATATGATAGGAATCCTTTAACAACAAGAAGTTGTTTTTTTGGTGAAACTCAGGAGTGGTGGATGATTATTGATGTTGATACTAGATGGAACATCACATGGGAAGAGTTTGAAGAAATCTTATCAAATAAATGGATTAGGGATACAAAAATGGAGGCAATGTATACAATTCAAGGGGATTTAAAAGTATAAAAAGAAGAGATCAAGAAGAAGAGTTTTGAGCTATATAAGATATGATACCTTAATGAAACACTCGTTAAAGAAGTTAAAAAATTGAAATAAGGAAAGACTAGCAAAGGAAAGTGGGAAAAGGATGAGTCAAGGGAAGAATTGAAAAATAAACATGAAGAGATATGTAGATTATGAAACCATCATAAAAAAATGTTGAATCAGGTTAAGAGATTGAAATAAGAAAAGATGAATTATCAAAATTAGGAAGAAACAAGGATCTTAGATGAAGAATATATCAAAATACTTGAGAGCAAATTTACAAGGCTAGAGTAATAAAAAACGAAGCAAAGAGGATATATGATGTCATTGTCTTTGAAAAGATGATAGATGAAATTCATGTGCAGAGTGAAGGAAAATCTTCAAATGTGAAGATCGACACCCTCATTACCAAAAAATATTAAAAGGAAGAAAAGAAGGTAGATATAAACATTATCAAGGAAGAAGATGTAATACTTGTCAATATTCATGGAACAAGGAATCAAAAAACCACCTTTCAATAAGCTATTATTAGAGACCAACAACCACTACAAATTGGAGAAGTTACAACAACAATACATAGAATCAAAGGAAAGAAAATTATGCAACAACTATACACCAAGGATTAAGACCGAAAATAATTGATTTTGGATGGATGGAGCATCATCAATGGGATGGAGAAAGATGGAAGATAAGAAAATCATATTACTTGGTTTCATCACATGTGAATCCTTTAATTGCAAAGCTTTGAGGACAAAGATTTTTGAAGGAGGGTACTATGTTATGACCCAAGGGGGTCATATATGGGGTTAAATGTATATGATATGACCCGAAGGAGGGGAATATAGTGGGATAAATGTACATGTAATGTGTAAATATATATGTAATAGGTTAGACTAATAGTAAAGGGGGCTCATTTTTAGTGTATGAATAGGTATATATAGAGATCATGTATTCATTATTGAGCGTAAGTGAATTGTGATGTATGAAGGTATTTGGTTATTTGGAGGAGGTTATCCTATTCTCTAAGGAGTTATTATGTAACTTGTCTCTCTTATATATCTTTGAGTTGTGCTCCATGCTCACATTGGCATACATGGTGTGTACTTCTAGTTTATTATGATATTCTAAACATTTGGATCATAACATATTTTCAGTGATGGTCATTAGTAATGGAGAGTAGATATATTTTGATATAGTGACCATATTGTAGCCAAACTAGAAGGATTTGATATAGAATTTATAGAGATTTGATTTGGTATATTATGTGATATAATTCCAATAAATATTTAGAGCATTATAATCCTTGCAAATTTTCACCCTTGAACCCTTGAAGAACTAAAGAATGGCCATGTTGAGACAAATTCAAGCGGAATGGAAGAAAATGATGGAAAGATTAAGAAATATTCAAAAGGAATTGAATCATATAAAGGAATTGTGTAAAAATATCGAGGAGACACTGGATTGTATCATCATCAATGAGGAATATAACCATGTCATTATCAAGGATTATGTATGAGAACCATTTTCTGGTGTGATGTAGAAAAATCTTGTGAAGCTGACATCTAGATAGTGGTAATTTTGCGTAATTGCATCTTCTTTTCTTACTCTTCTTTTCCATATGAAGACAATGTCATTGAGGAAAGATAGAAGTAGGAGGTTCTTACTAGTTTGCAGTATTCTTTTTCTATTGTAGTAGAGTTCCTTTCAAAGCCGCCATTTTATAACTGTATGGAGACTTTTTTTTCTTTAGATGGTTATATGTAATTTAATCCACATGGCCTTGGTGAACATTTAGAGCATAACATTTATTTATTCATTGAGCTTAGGTTTCATTAGTTGGGATTCGATATGAGAATTTGGGCATGGGACTCAAGCTTATGGTGGGGTCCCTTAGACCACTTCAACATTGAGGCTACTACCTGCAAATAGGACCTCGGCTCATGGACAAGCTTCTAGAACTACTTCAACATGGCGGTTAGCACTAATACATGGGACCTAGTTTTATGGATTTTCTTCTAGGACTAGTTCAACATTATGATTAATAATTATACACAGGATCTTGGATTATGTATGTGTTGGGTAGGTGTTCTATTATTTTCATGTCTGTGGGGGGGTGTGTCAGATTCGACGACTGCGTCTGGCGATCCCTTTCTAGTAGCGCTCTTTGTGTCATGTGCGTCATGTGATTTATTAGGGGGTCCTAGGGGGGGGATTATTCTCCCCCCTCGCCCCTAGTTACACAAAGAGTTCATGGAAATGCCCAAAATTTTATTTTTTTTGGCGTTTTTTTTCTATTTTAACGTTTTTTTCTATTTTTAGCGGTTTTCTAAATTAATATTGGAGTAAGGGATTAGGGTTTTGGTAGCTGATAAATGCCTAAAATATTGTGTATAAATTGTATTTCAAATGGTGAAATTAATACAATGAAGAGTTGAGAGGTGAGGCACCATGGAAGGCTGGTTTTCTCCCGATTAAGGGTTTCTAGTGTAAATCTATGTGTACTGTATGTGTGAGCCATTGATTAATTTATATTTGTCTTAGAGTATCTATGCATTGCTTTAATTCACAAGTTTGAAACTTACAATAATGTATATCATATCTACAAGTGTTGAATACAATGCTTCTCAAAGGGGGATGGAATGTTAGGATCTTCTCGAAGTGTGTTATAGGGTTCTATGGGCCCATTAAATATAAAATTAGGATAATTATGGATTCCATTTAATGTAATTTATACTTGGTCTGGATTGTTATTTATTATTAAATAATAACTCATTAGGTAGTTATTGTTTAATAAATGTAATGTGGCCTCATTAAAGAAGACCCACTAGGTAGTTAGCATTTAGTATCTATAAATAAGGATGGAGACAACCTTATTTATAGATGTCAAATGCTAACTACCCAATGGGGCCTTATTTAACAAGAACTAACATTTTGGACCTAGTATACATTACCTAAAATGGCCTCCATAATTATCTTACTCTTATATCTAATGGGCCCATAGGCCCCTATTACACCCCTAGGGAGTATTCCAACATTTACAGGGAAAAAAATGTAATGAACCTAAGTTTAAAACAAAAAAAGATGCAGTTTATAATAAGAATGAGCACACAAAAAATATATATAGGGGTACCATGATCTCAAGGGGCATTCCAACCAATTTTCATCAATGTTGTTGGTAATTTGTATAGTTTCATTCTAGTGAGTGCATGATTTGAATCCCCTATGCGAGGTTCACTTGCTACAACAACATGTTTACTAGGGATGACATCCACAAATGTGGGGATGCATCCCTTGGGTTTCTCCATGAGGATTTCCTTGGATA
>ML781212.1:1094797-1117305 GCA_009831015.1 Picea engelmannii | reverse complement strand
GAGAGAGAGAGAGAGAGAGAGAGAGAGAGAGAGAGAGAGAGAGACCCAATGGTTAGCTCAATCAATTGAACCATCTTCCCAAGGAATGTTGTGGATAGGGAAGCCAGAAATATCAAGATCAAATTATGGCGATTGAGGCACCCTCCATCTGGTTATTCCAAGGAGAAGGAGGGAATCTTGAGAGGTTTTCCTTGGAAAAAACACATAGGGGTAACAATGTACAAAAAAAATCAATATTTGTCAAAATAACCCTTAAGATAGGGTTACAATATACAATATTGTTAGCAAATATCACTCTAAGATACCTAAAGTAGTGGGAATATATCACAAGAATAATCCAAGACATACCTTTTCATTAATTACATTCAATACATATTATAGAGGGAGCCTTTTCCAATATAACTTATTAACCATGAATAAATACTAGAAAGGAATATATGTCCCCGCCTACTTAATCACTAGGTATTTAAATTTAAGTTATTGTCATTGATAATCGCTAATCACATATTACATGATCAACGATAAGGGTATTGCAATTTAATTTATTACCATTCTAAACATTGATTACATATCACATGATCAATTATAAGAAATACATAACTATTATAGTTACATAAACTAGTATCTAACATATTAAATGTGTGTTGCACATTTATTATCAATTTTTTCTTCAATTGTCTTCAACAAATAAAGACAATTCTGTAAGTAGGAAACACTAGACTACTTGGAGGTCTCCTACATATCTTGTAAAGTTGTCCATATCTTACTTATCAGGTTTGCACTTCTAAATTGTGAGATACTTAGGTCAATTGATGACCCAAAGGTACACATTTATCTTCATCCATGGAATCATACTTCTCCAACTCAACTCTATGTGTTAGAGGGTGCTCCTATCATTCAACCAACTAAACATTTTTATAAATAGATTATAATCATGCACTTTTGGATTCCATAGAGTTTCAAGAAATGAAATGCTAGACAAGAATGCCATTTATGGGGATCCCCTTATTGTTAGCTTCAGTCACTTTTTAGTTTCTCAATATGAAATTATCATTTTTAGTGCTCAAAATTTTATAATTATGACCTTGGTGTTGAACTCAAATTCAATCTCATAGTGTTAGGGACCTAAACCCTCACGTAGGTAGAATAATATATTTCCATGTAATAAAGGTTAATATTAATAAGGCCTAGCAATAAGGAAGAATAAGTCCAATGTAAGAAGACCTAATAGAATCTTTCACTTCTAGAAGGATCTTCCTCTAGATGGTTCTTTTGATAGACATATTTAGTATAAATAGGAGTCGAGGGTATGAGAACTCTTGTATTGGATATTATTGTAATAGAGCTCTGCTCTGCTAGAGGTTGCCCCCTCGAAGAGGAAAGTGAACATTGCTCTCAGTAATCAAAGTGCTCTTTCTGGTGTTATTTTGGTATCATTTTGGTATTATTGTGGTATTGTTCTGGTTATATTATTGCTCATCTTCCATTTCTAGCTATTTATTTTTGTTCTGCATACTTTTTATATCTGGAATATTACAAGTGGTATCCGAGCACCTTCCTCGGCAGAAAATTGTGGGTTAATTTTTTTTCAGGGTAGAGACGTACTCCAACGTCTTTAAGCTATAGAGATCTGTCATTACACACATAAAACCGCAATTAGGGATTCATACATGCAATAAATACAAGTTGTACTTAAGTGCACATATGTTGGCCACCCTTGTAACCCCTGTTGGTACCCCTTCAAGTGGTAGCGCATCAGACAACACCTCTATATGGATCGGCCTAAATCTCTTGAAGCCCTCCATAGATAAACCGATTAGACACCTAACTGCTATAGTGCCACCGAGAACAACACTCAAGAAGATACTCTCTAGTACCTAGGTAGTCGGGTAGTACAACTAAGGGCAGGGCCTAGCCTCCTTAGTTGGTGCCCTGAGATATTGGGTCGAGTACTACTGTTGGACCCCACACGTATATCAGAGAGTTATAACATAGGGAAAACCCTTGTCTGAAGAACCCTTGAATACCTAACCCTTGGGATGGAAACAAAAACATAACAAACAATATCTATTGTGGCGCAACCGTGTCTCCTGCATTCGAGTTGCAAAATTACTACACATTTCTTCCTGTTAAGCATTTGGGCATTTCATCACTGCAATATTCTTTAGATCGGAGTATAAATCTACAAGAGTTACAAAAAAAAAAAAAAAACTATTCCTCTTGGCACCATTATTTGAGACCTATTCCATTGGATTTCTCTCTTCTCCCTTATCGCAGTCATACCTATCATTTTTCATCAATTTTTTTTTTGTGGACCTGACCCCCTTCGAACACCCTTATTTGGGATTTACCCCATTGGATTCAATTCGTCACCCTGATTGTTGTGATACACTTCACCCATAACCCATTTTCTATGTGGTCCCACCCGCCCCTTTTCGTGTTCCCTCGTCATCATGGCCCATACCTGTAGCCAAGACTTGGAAGCTCGCTTCACTACCTTGCACTCTAATTTCACAAAAACCCAACAAGAAGTGCGATAGCTCAGTGCCAATATTTCCACCATCAATCAAAAGATTCATTCCTCCATCGCCACCTCCATCGTAGAACTCAAACAAGAGATCAAAGAAGACATTACTACCCATCTTGAATCAATCACTACGACGATCTATGCCAAGATGCATATCCCTGAAGATCTTCCCTTATCTTACCCACCTTTGCATACCAAAGGTGAAACTTCCTCTCATTCCAAGAATTTTCAGCCCCATCACTTTCAGTGTGACCTACGCCTTCCGCGTGTGGATGTGCCCAAATTTGATGGATCAAATCCCACTATCTGGGTAACTCAAATGGAACATTATTTCTCTTTTATGGAATTAAAAATGAATTGTCCAAACTTCGATATGGTGTTCTCCATCTAGATCAAGAACGTTGGCAATGGTGGCAATGGAGAAAAAATTATTGCCAAGGGTATGTGGCTTGGACACACTTTGTGGCAGAGCTTTATGAACGCTTTGACACTGACACCAACCATTTAGGTCATTTGAAAAAGTTGAAACAATCTAGCACAGTGGAAGACTTTATAGCTGCTTTTGAGCGACTGGATTTTCATACAGAGGGCATGTCTGATGCTTTTTTTCGAGAATTTTTTATCAGTGGCCTCAAGGATGAGATTCATGCTCATGTCCTCATGGCTTAACATTAGAGTTAGGTGGATGCTACTAAAAGAGCTAAGGAAGCACAACATGTTGTCTCTTCTCAAAACCGCAAACCCTCCTTTATTCCTCGCACTAAACCAGTAACTCCCACTTCTCCTTCTACTCCACTAAAGATCCATAAATTGACCAGGGCCAAAATGGCTGAACACCAACTCAAAGACCTTTGTTATAATTGTGATGAAAAATATTTTTCGGGACACAAGCATAAGGAACAAAACCTTTTTATGGCCATCTCGAAGGATGTTTCAAAAGAGGATGTTGAGTCTCTCCTTGTGTCTGTGTCACTTGAACCTACTAACATAAACCCTCCCTCAGACCCTCTCGAAGTGGAACCGATCATTTCCCTAAATGATCTCACTGGCTTCTCTTCTCCCAAACCCTCACGCTAATTGGTTACATCAATCATAGGAAGGTCATCACTCTTGTTGATAGTGGAAGAACCCATAATTTTATTCATCGTTGCATTGCCCAAGAAACTAATTGCTATATCCATGCAGTCAATAATTTCCAAATCATGATTTCCAATGGTGGGTCCATGAAATGTGGAGGGCATTGTGAAAATGTGTGTCTCCAAATTGGTGAATACCATATGAAATCTCATATGATTTCTATCGACATGGGCGGTTGTGACAATGTGTTGGGTGCAGAATGGCTAAGGAATTTGGGTCCCATTCTCATGGATTTTAAGGAATTAACCATGCAATTAGACCAGGAGGGCCAAAAATATAAGTTGCAAGGCATCAATGTCAGTTCCCCGGAGATCATTAGTTCCCATTGCATGGAAAATCTGCTCAAAAAAGGTCATTCTAGCATTATTTCCCAACTCCATGCCATACAATCCACTGAGACACCCTCTGTGTCACAAGACCTCTAATCCATCATCTATAAACATCAAGTGGTTTTTTCCACTCCCTAGGGAATCCCTCCTTCCTGTGGTGTTCATGATCATTCCATTCCCATTGTCCCAAGAAGCCTTCCTCCCAATATCCGTCCCTATCATCACCCCTTTTTCCCAAAAAAATGAATTTGAGAAAATGGTTCAAGAACTTCTCAACGAAAGTGTTATCCGCCCTAGTACGAGTCCCTACTCTTCTACTGTGGTCATGGTCCTTAAGAAAGAAGGTTCTTAGTGCATGTGTCCTGACTTTCATTCCCTCAACAAACTCACCATTAAAGACAAAATTCCCATTCTTGTCATTGATAACCTCTTGGATGAATTGAGTGGCGCCCAATTCTTTACTAAACTTGATCTTCATTCGGGCTACCACCATATCCGTATGAAAGAGGCAAACATTCCCAAGAATTCCTTTAGAACTCATGAGGGCCATTATGATTTTTTGGTCATGCCCTTTGGCTTGTGTAATGATCCCTCCACTTTCCAAAGCCTCATGAATCATGTCTTTCATCCTTTTCTCCGTCATTTTTTGTTAGTTTTATTTGATGATATCCTCATCTATAGAAAAACCTGTACATACCATCTTGCTCATGTGGATCGAGTTCTCCATCTACTCTCTCAGCACCAACTTTTCCTCAAACAATCTAAATGTGCTTTTGGTGCCTTGGAAATCAAGTACTTGGGTCATCTTGTGGGCAAGGTCGGTGTCAGGGTGGATCTTAAAAAGATTGAAGCTATGCAAGATTGGCCTCACCCAAAGAATCTCAAAATCTTGTAGGGATTTCTAGGTTTAATAGGTTATTATCGCAAGTTGTTTAAGAATTATGGAAAACATGCAGCACCTCTCACTGCACTCCTTAAAAATAATTCTTTCACTTGGACTCCAGTAGCTGCTCAGGATTTTCAAACCTTGAAGATGGCCATGTGCACCACTCCAGTCCTAGCCCTTCCTGATTTCACAAAAACCTTTTTCCTAGAATGTGATACTTCCGAGAAAGGAATTGGTGTTGTCCTTATGCAAGAGGGTCAGCCTTTGGCCTTTACCAATAAAGAATTGTCTGAGACAAATTTGGGCAAATTAATCTATGAAAAGGAAATGTTGGCTATTCTGCATGTCGTGGATCTTTGGCGCCCTTATCTATTGGGAAAATGCTTCCAAATTAAGACAAATCATCAAAGCCTTAAGTATTTTCTGGAACAAGGTCTTTCCTCCCCCGAGCAACAAAAATGGGTGACTAAGCTCTTTGGATATGATTATGAGATCATTCACAAGAAAGGAAAAGACAATGTGGTTGTTGAATCACTTTCCCCAAAATATGAAGATGAACGGTCCCTTTTTTCTCTCTCCTTCATTGTACCAGATTGGCTCCAAGTTGTTCACTAGGAATGGCTACATGACCCCAAAAGTTTGCATTTGATACAACAATTGTAGTCCAATTCTCCAGTTTCCCCAGGGTACTCTTGGATCAATGAGGAGCTTCGATACAAAGACCATTTTTATTTAAGTAAATAGTCAAAACTTAAATCCACGGTACTTTTTGAACTTCATGCTACATCCACAATTGGGCACTCTAGGTTTACCAAAACCTATGACTGGGTCAAACATTCTTTTTTCTAGGATGGTATGAAACAAGATGTTTGTAATTTTGTGGCTGAATGTGATGTGTGTGAACGCAACAAGGGAGAAACAATCAAATCTCTGGGCACACTACAGCCGCTTCCAATTCCACCTGCTATTTGGCAAGATATCTCTATGGATTTTATTGGAGGCTTACCTAAATTGGGCAATAAATCAGTCATTATGGTGGTAGTTGATCGTCTTTCCAAGTATGCTCATTTTTGTGCTCTTCAACACCCATTTCCAACATCCATTGTGGCTCAACTTTTCATCGATCAAGTCTTCAAGCTTCATGGCATGCCACATTCTATTGTTTTTTATCACAACCCAACTTTCACCAGCTATTTTTGGCAAGAACTGTTCAAGCTACAAGGCACCCAATTGCATCTCAGCACAACTTATCATCCCCAGACTGATGGTCAAACTAAAGTTGTCAACAACTATTTGGAAACATATTTGAGGTGTTTTGCATCGAAAATGAAACATCAGTGGGCTCAATGGTTACCACTAGCGGAATGGTGGTACAACACTTCATACCATACAACTACCCACATGACTCCTTTTGAAGCGGTGTATGTAAAAAATCCACCTTCAGTTCTCTCATATTTTCCAGGTGTCTCGAAGGTCCATACAGTTGACCAAATGCTTACAGATGGAGAGGCTATTCTCCATACCCTCAAAGAGAATTTGGTCATGGCCCAGAATCACATGAAGAAAAAATAAGATCAAGGTCTCTTTGAACGTCAATTTGCAGAAGGGGATCAGGTGTTTCTTCGACTACAACCTTACAAGAAAAATTCCCTCAAGGATGACCATTGTCATAAATTGGCACCCAAATTTTATGGTCCTTATACGGTTCTCAAGTGGGTGGCTCCATCCTATTTTTCATGTTTCCTGCTTAAAGAAGGTGATTGGAACTAAGTGCCAAACCCAAACCACGCTTCCGAGTTGGACAAAGAAGGCTCCATTTGGATACAACCACAAGCAGTTTTGGACCAACGTGAGCATCGTCTGCATTGACGCACCATCAAGGAAGTGTTAGTCTAGTGGAAAGATACAACTCCAGTAGATGCCACTTGGTAACCAACTACCATTCTGCAACAATTTCCCCATCTCAAGCCTTAAGGACAAGGCTATTTTTAAGGGGGAGGGCATGTTAGGGACCTAACCCCTCATGTAGGTAGAATAATATATTTCCATTTAATAAAGGCCTATATTAATAAGGCCTAACAATAAGGAAGAATAAGTCCAATGTAAGAAGACCTAATAGAATTTTCCGCTTCTAGAAGGATTTTCCTCTAGATGGTTATTTTGATAGGCATATTTAATATAAATAGAAGTTGAGGGTATGTTAACTCTTGTCTTGGATATTATTGTAATAGAGCTTTGCTCTGCTGGAGGTTGACCCCTCGAAGAGGCAAGTGAACATTGCTCTCAGTAATCAAAGTGCTCTTTCTGGTGTTATTCTGGTATCATTTTGGTATTATTGTGGTATTGTTTTGGTTATATTGTTGTTCATCTGCCATTTCTATCTATTTATTTATGTTCTACATAATTTTTATATCTAGAATATTACACATAGAAATGCAAGTTCTAGTTATTCTCCTATAATTTAAACCGTCCATGCTAATACCATGTGAACAATTATGAATACATTGTGTTATTGAAACAACTTCAAAAAATACAAATTAGAACAACTCTATGATGTTGATTTCACGACTCTCCTTTAATATCAAATTCTAAATATTTAAAATTATTCCAATAACATCACTTAAGTAGAATTGCACCTAGAGGTTTACCAAATTTACTTATAAGAAAGTATGCAACTATAATATTAACACACAATTAAAAAAATGTTATTATATAATTTATAAAGTTTTTTAGAAAGTTAAACGATGTTATACTTTAGCATTTATCACAAGAACTTTGTTGCAGTCAAAATTGCAAAAAGAATAACTTCTATTATCTCATTAAACAACTTCAAGCTTTGTTGCAGTCAAAATTGCAAAAATAATAACTTCTATTATCTCATTAAACAACTTCAAGTTACAAATATAACAAAAAGGAAACAATGTTTTTGCAACGATTCCAACAACAATATACATTGCATGAAATGGATGTCTTAATGGTCTAAATGTGTGATATCAAATGATAAAATCCTTAAGCTATTATTATTGATACCCTTATTCAAATCCCATACAAATGTGTTGTATATTGAGGCATGAGCAATGTAAATATTGAATTTCCCTTTTGAGAAAAAAAAATGACTTACTAATTTTCAAAAAGTAAACATAAATTCTCCCATGTAAGATGTATGCATAACTCAAAGACTAACTTAATGTTGTAAATGTTTAGAGCGAAAGGATCTCTATTTGTGTACAAATTCACAAGCTACTCAAATAGATTTATGATTCTTGGTCCTACATGAAATTTAGACAATGTGTTTATAATGTACAATCCTAGATCATACTATCTCTACAGATAAACTAGACTATTTCTCGAGATCAACTAAGTTAAGTTATAAGATATCATGCATTTCTTTACTCAAAAAGTCAATTCTTTATATTCATGTTCTTGGATCATGTTAAGTTATAAGATAACATGTATTTCTTTATTCAAAAAGTCAATTCTTTATATTCATGTTCTTGGATCATATCAACTAGACCATTTTTTTTTTTCTTTGAACATCCTTTGTCGATGGCGATTAGTAATGTGGTTTGAGTCTTCAAGGCTTAATGGAGGATCGAGTGAAAACTAAACCAGTTGATTGTAGCCTCCCTTCAGTTCTATCACTAGAGTTTATCCTCGGGGGCTTGGAGATAATTTATTGCCTACCTAGCCAAAGGTTTAGGGTTTAGACTTTTAGCTTTTTGTTTCAAGCGAAATTTTTACCATTGAACTAGCTTAGCGAAGGCCTGTCGTTTATTACTTTTTTGGGGAAATGGTAGATAATATTCCTCGAGGGGTGCGTTTAATGTGGGTTCCAAATGGCATTGTGTCTTTTATCCATTTTATAAGCCTTTATCACTTCATTTAACACTTTCTGGTTCTCTGCAGTATTACATTAAATCTTTTGGGGGGTAGGGCTCAGTGGAGCCCATGTGGACTCCCATGGATTCTTTGACTCTACCAAGTGTGGAGGAAAACATCAGCACATTGATAAATGTGGCTGACGAAGAACTATGGAGGGAAGAGGGTATTTTCGATAAGATGGACTCTGCAGTTCATGGTACTCACAAATTTATTTCGCCCTCCGCAAAACCTTTACCCTCTCCACTATCCCGCTCTTTCCTTAGTCTGGGTCCTACTCCATCCTTCGCATATTACTTGTCGAATTCCACATGGTTTACTCAATCTGCAGAGAGACTTACAGTGGCCCAGTCTAGGGAAGAACAGAGTAAGGCGAAGCATTATGTTAACCAGTTGAAGGAAGGTAGTAAGGAGGCCAAGAAACCTCGTATTAGCCATAGGCAGTGGAGGGAGAAAAATATTGTGCATAAAATGGTGTTAGGGTTAGATGTTGGTCTTGAAGATACCTGCAGTCTGGAGCTCTTTGGTTTAGTTGGAAGGCTGTCCTACAGATAACTTTGTAAGGTCTCCTTGTTGGATTGGATGGAACTTACCTGGAAGCCTCTGATAGGTTACACGCCTGAGTTAGTCTATTTGACTAAAGGTTGGGTGGGATTCATTTGTAAAACTCCTGAAGACTCTGCACTACTTCTAGCACATCGGTGGGTGATAGGTGGTTGTAGTCTTATGATAAAACAATGGCGCTTGGCATTCAAACCCGAGACAAAATAATTTCAATTCCGGCACCTGTGGGTACTCCTCCCAGGATTACCACTTTAGTTCTAGAATGCGGCTGCAAAGGAGGCGATTGGTAACTCTTTAGGATCATTCATCACGTTGGGTGACTCCATACTCTCGGCTTCAACTAGAAAAATGGGTAAAATATTGGTGGATATGGAAGTCCATGGGGGTTTTCCCGAACTCTTAGATATTGAATGGAGGGGTAGAAGGATAGTCCAGAGACTAGAATATCTTGAAATCTCGTTCTGTTGTAGTCTTTTCCATAATACTGGTCATCTGAGAAGAAACTGTTTGGGAAGGGGTGAGGAGGAAGTCTCTGAAGACACGACAATTCACAGAGACATGGGGGATTTTGAGGAGGAAGTGAAATCAACATGGGCAGAATGTCATTATCCATTGTCAGAGCCCTTATCCTCGTCGGAACAGGACATTACTATTACTAGTAAGTTGAATTTTTACTGCCCAGTTATGTTTAACTCTTTATCTTTATTGGAAAAAGAAGAACTTAATGCCTCTCCACTGTTGAAATTTCTACTATCCCCTATGGAGCTGCCCTCGGGGGAAGGTATGGGAATTCTCGTTATTGTGCCTATGGTTTCACCCTCCTTACTTGTTAATGACACTCCTTTGTCGGGGGGTTTGGATGGTTATGTTTGTTTTCCAACTTGTGACCGGGGTGTTTTACCAGCCTTGGAATCACAACTTCCTAGATAGGCGAGTATTTCTGACCCTGTTCTTAATCCTACCTACCCCTCTGTCCCTCAAGAGGTCTCTTCCTCACCAGGTGAGTCGTTTTTTCTTTCGAGTTGTCGCAAATCCAAGGAGGCTGAATCCTCATTAAGCGCAGGCTTAGACTCCTTGATTCCCTATCTACATGATAGTAACCCCTCGACCCCTTTACCTAATTTTTTTGGGAATGCCCTCACTCACCCGTCCACCTTCTCTGGGGAGGTTAGAACCTTGAAAATTATACAGGATGAGACTAAAAAGGACTATTCCTTGTCACGAGGATTGGGAATAGAATATTCCCCTATCAAAACTAGAAGTACAAGGAAGAAATTACAGTCGTCATCAAATTCTCCCTTAGTCACAAATCCTTCATTTTCTGACAGTGGGGCACTTAGAGCAGTGAAGGCCTTAGCAAGAGATAAGTAATGATTTTCTTGTCACTAAATATTAGAGGGATTGGAGGCTCCCTAAAATCTACCTCGTTTCGTCGTTTCTTGGAAACTACCCTTCCAAATATTGTTTTCCTTCAGGAAACTATGCTTATTGAACAAAAACATGGTCCTTTATGCATAGTTTTTGTCCGACCTGGGTTACTTGTGCGGTGAGTTCTGTTGGTACCTCGGGAGGTTTGTTGGTGTCATGGGATCCCCAACTTTTTATATTGGTTCCATTCCTTACTCGTGGAGGTATTTTTTTAACAGGTTCGAGTATTGCATCAAAAAGGAATATCAATCTTCTAAACGTTTATGGTCTTTGCCTAGAACATAAAGTTTTCTGGATTACACTTGCAAACATAGGTCTGCTTTATATGAAAATTCTTGTGATTGTGGGGGAATTAAATCTTACAGTTTCTAATGGAGAGGTTTGGGGAGGATCTCCTTCTTTCGGCCAACTTGCAAGTTTTTCAACTCACTCTTTCTATCGCATAAACTTATATATGTCCAACCTGACAAATTAGTCCCGACTTGACGTAATGGGTGCTCGGATACATATTTGATAGCCAAGAGACTGGATAGGTTCTTGGTTTCGGAATATCTTCTCCTGGATGTTAGACTGTATCGATCATGGGTGGAATTTCCCTTTATGTCGGATCACGCGCCAATACTATTACAGTTGGAGAACAATACTTTTCCTAAAGCTTACCCCTTCAAATTCAATTCTCAATGGCTCTCAGATAAAGTCTACAATAGCATGGTTCATGAGATTTGGAATGATCAGAATTATCTTCGGGAAGGATATAGACACCGTCATTTTATATGGAAGTTAAAGGACCTTAAAACACTTACAAAAAGTTGGGCAAAAGAATCGAGGGACCGGTATGTTAAAGTTCTAGAGAACCTGGAATAAAATATCAAAAAACATTTGTGGTTTCTCTCAGAGGGTTATTTACTTCTAGAGGTGGAGTATAATCTCATTAAACTTGAATTTGAAAGGATTAAGGTTCTTAAATCACGGGAGGACCTGTGGAGACTCAGAAGTTGGGCAATTTGGGTCCTAAGAGGAGATCAAAATAACAAGTTCTTTCATCAGTTTGCTAATCACATGAGAAATAGCAAACATTTATGGGAGATTAGAGATGATTCAGGGTTTATTCACAAAGGACAGAAAGTGATAGTTGTGGAGGAAGAAAATTATTTCAAGAGTTTATTTAAATCTACTGACACAGTTTCAACAGTAGAGCAGGTTGGGGTGGCGGGTCTCTTTTCAAGGTTGATTAGCGAGGATGAAGTGAGAGATCTATATGTGCTAGTCATTATAAAGGAATTGAAATCGGTTTATCCTCAATTTAAAAAGACAAAATTCCAGGCCCTAATGGCTGGACGATGGAATTCTTCTTACATTTCTTTGATTTAGTCAGTGAGGACCTTCTGGCTTTGGTGGAGGAAGTTTGGTCCTGTGGTTGAATTGAAGGAAGCTTAAATTCCACTTTTTTAGCATTGATCCCCAAAATCAATAAACCACAAAATTTTGGGGATTACAGACCTATTTCATTGTGCAACCTGGTTTATACAGTTATTTCAAAAGTTATCTACAATCAGATTAAACCGATTCTTTCGAGGGCCCTATCGGCAGAACAACTTGGCTTCCTAAAGGGGTGTCAAATACATGACGCAATAGGTACAACTCATGAATTCATTCATAGTATAAAAAAGAAAATCTTAAAATCTCTCATTCTTAAGCTAGACCTACAAAAATATTATGATTTCGTTAATTGGGACTTTCTGAGATTGATTTTAATCCAAGCAGGATTTGGAATGCCTTTGACAAATTGGATTATGGCACATGTGAGTTTTGTGTCTCTTGCAGTATTAGTTAATGGGGAGGCCGCCGATTTTTTCAGAAGTGATAGAGGACTTCATCAGGGATGTCCATTGTCACCCTTACTATTTATTCTGGTGATGGAGAGTCTAAGCTTGCTATTAAAATCAAGCCAAAGAGAAGTGTCCTTAACTGGAATAAAAGTTTCTAAGCTTACAAAAATTCTACACCTTTTATTTGTAGATAATGTTTTACTTCTCCCAAATGATTTTGTGAAGGAATGGAAGGAGTGTGAGTCTTGTTCATAAGTTTTGTTTGGTTTCTGTCTTAAAGGTGAATCCAATCAAAAGGACAGTACATTACTCAGGACTCTCAGAGTCATAACTTGCTCCTTTCAAGATGATCCTCTCGTATAACTTTTTTGATCTTTCCATGGGCTTCAAATATCTTGGGTACTACTTAAAGGCTGGATTACAGAGATCGGAAGACTAGCTATGGATTTTAACCAAAGTGGAAAAGCAAATTAACCATTGGAGCTACAGGTGGTTGTCCTTGGGTGGCAGATATACATTGTGCAAAGTTGTCCTGGAAAACCAACCTGTTTATTGGTTATCTCTAGCTTCAGTTCCGTTGTCCATTCGTCACAAGTTAAGAAAATTGCTCTATAATTTTCTATGGAACGGGAATGTTGATTCAAATCATTATCATCTTTGTCGCTGGGAGACTCTATCTCGCCCAAAACTTTTTGGGGGTTGGGGATTCCATAATATATTTTCTTTCAGTAAAGCTCTAGCAGTGACAACTCTTTGGAGAGTTCTAACTAAAGAAAGACTGTGGAAAAAAGTAATAAAGGAGAAGTATTTCCCTTCTATGATAGTTAAAAATTAGCTCTGATCAGCTACATTTCAACAACTTTTGGCTTCAAAAATCTGGACTAGCCTTTTAAAGTCTGTGTATCTTATTTCAAATTGGCTAAGTTAGAAGCCTGGTATGGGTCATCTTATGGCTCTAGGTAGGCACAAAATTCTAGGGACGGGCAATTCATCCTTCCTTTCTCTTTCGCTCCTCGTTGTTCTGAGACAGAAACATATTTTGGTTCTAGCTCAAGCTTGGAGAACTCATGGTCAAGATTCTTTATTATCTACTTGGATCAACAATTTGGACTTGGATCTCACAGGTGATCTGGCAGCGAAGTGGGAACGTTTCCGGCGAGCTCTTCAAGCATCAGGGGTTTCATTATCTGAAATTGAAGACAAACTATTATGGATAGGGGGGGACTCATCAGGTTCCCTTTCGACAAAGAATGTTTATGTGGCCTTGATTTCTACACAAAACCTGTCGACTCTCACAGGTTGGCAAAAAAGCTTGTGGAAATGGGATATTCAATAGAAAATTAAGCTATTTTTGTGGCTAGGAGCGGAGAACAAAATTATGACTTGGACAAATTTAAAATATAGAGGATGGGAGGGCCCTGGTCATTGCCATTTATGAAAAGAAGATAGTGAAGATAATGAACACTTGTTCATTCATTGTTCTTTCACCAAACTTATCTGGCCGAAAATTAAATCCATTAAAAAGTTCAATTAGGATTGGAGCGGGACTGATTTAGATGATTATCTATCAAACTGGACTAAGAATAATATTGTTTCAGCTAGTCTAGCTCCTCAGATATGTTGGTTTATATGGTTAGAAAGGAATGCAACTATCTTTGAAGGAAAAAATCCTTTAGTTCATTCGGTTGTTATTAGGACTCTTGGATCCCTTCATAATCCTGTGGATAAAAATATTATTTCTACTTTACGATCCTGCAGGATAGATCATCTTCTTGAGTACCCAGTGGCATGTTTTAATGGAGAAACTAAGGTAAATGGACTTTGTAGTGGCATCGGGGGTATCATTAAACTTTTTGCATCAACAATTTATAAATGGTACTTGAACTGTGGAGTTGGAACTAATACAAAGGCAGAACTAATGGGAGTATGGGCAACACTTTTTATAGTGAATGTTTTGTCTATTCACAAGATTCAGATTCTGGGAGATTCCAAGGTAATCATAGACTGGTTAAATGATAAAAGTGATTTGTGTGTTAGATCCATTGAAGGCTGGAAACAAAGAATCAAGATGTTAAGAACAAAGTTTGCGGCCATCCAATTTTTTCACATTTATCGTGAGTTCAACAAGGAAGCGAACGAGCTATCTAAGAAAGCATTATTGGAACGAGAAGGATATATCTCACTCTACTTGTGGTCTGAGGTTTGGAGGGTCATCGACGACTTATCAACATCTATTAGCGGTCCCCTTATTATTCCTACATTTTTGGATAGTATATCTCAGTTTTGAGTTTTGAGCCGGGATGTATTTATGATTTTGTTTTCTAGACTGTGGTGGTTATTGATCTTAGTCTTTTTGTTTTGTTCGCAAGTTCGAAGAGTATTGGTCCTTTATGGAGCTCTCTTTTGGATGTATCTGAATGTACTTCTCAGGATATCCATCTCTGTGGTTAGCTATATGCCAAGACACTAAAGGCTGATATGGTCTTTACAGATGTAAAAATTATATTTTCTTAATATAATTGTGTTAATTTTCTACTGGAAAAAAAACTAAGCTAAGTTATAAGATATCATGTATTTATTTATTCAAAAAGTCAATTCTTTATATTCATGTTCTTGGATCCATGCATTGCATTGCTCAATATTTAGGAATATTTAGGAGATTCTATTTTTAAAGGTGATTTTATGAAATTATTTTCCTAATTTATAATAGGTTTTATTACTTGATAAATCAAAGTTGATCATGTTAACTCCATTTTCCCTGCATTCACCTTATATATAATCTTAGTGAATTTGATGGTTAAAAACATGTGTTTCCTCCTTGAAGATTCTAGATTCAAATCCAAAGTAAGAAATGGTATGCATTATTATTATATATATTTCACATTCATCACTTTCATATTTTTTTTTTAATTCCCATATAAATCAATGAATACACAAAACTTCTAAATCAATGAATACACAAAACTTCTATGTTTGACAACATGCATTTAGTTTCCTTCTTCCTCTCATGTTTTTCATTATCTAAAATATTTATTTTTATAGTGATTTATTTGATATTGTTTTTTAGTTAAATTTCAATTTCAATTAAACTAAAAATTCTAAAAGTAAACTTTACCTTGGAATAATTCATTTAAACTAATTAAACTAACCCACATTTAAACCTAAAATAATGTACATGCATTTTTATATATAAATAATTATAATATTATATAAATAGAAAAATGTCTTATGTATGATACGATGCAATTTATGTATGAATTAGAAAAATTGAAAAATAAACATAGGTCAACAAGTATGCATATAAGAGATCGTCTCCATGATGATACCAATATGTTATAAGAATCGTTGAGTTTTCATTTTTCATGTTGTCAATATGTTAATTTGGAAATTAGGGCATTTGTATTATTAATAATTGTGTTTATGTTATTGAAGTGTATTTCTTTGTCCAATTTATTAGCTATTGATGTGATGAAAATGAGTTTTAAGTTTCATATTATAATTAATCTATGTAATAGTTAATTTTTTTTTTTATATATATTAAAAATAACTCGATATGATAGAGATATTGTTATACTTTATGATAGAGATGTTGCTATATATGTGAGTAACATTTACATATGAATCTTAAGAAAATAATAACTAATAATAATGATAATAATGATTAACATTCACTAAGAAATGTTTTTTTTTTTTTGTAAGTAAGAGGTTTTATATATAAAGGGTCTTCAAAAAGTCAGACCAGAGGTATAAAAACATGATAGTAACCGGACTGTAGTTACTGAACTGCCCTAATAGAGAGGAAACTAGTTTAGCCAGCTGGGTAAGTCTAGCATTGATAGTCTAACAGTCTTATAGAACAGAACTAAGTTGACTGGAATGCAACTAAAAGAAGAAACTATTCAAAAGTAAAGAACCCTTGTGGGATCAAACACTTGGCAGATAACCTGGCCAGGTGGCAAGAACGACCTCGTACTAAGGCTCCTCTTCAACGAGTGTCCCTTTGCTTTCCATCTGCATGGTTGCGTCCACGTTTCTCTCGTCCCTGTTGGCTACTAGCAAGGTGTCCTGTAGCACATGATGTCCTGTAACCTTCTCCACATCCATGCCCTCATGCTCGACCTGCTCCACAACATTCTCTTCGGAACGCTACGTCTGGGCATTTCCTTCGTTGGTCGCTGCCTGGGGTTCCTCTGCTAAAGCCGCGCCTACTGGGTTGGAGGAGAAAGCATCTTGGAGGGAAGAAAGAATCTGAAGGAGGGTTGCGATATTTCCATCCGTGATCTGCAGTCAAAATTGGAGGTCCTCCATCCCCTGGCGGAGCTCGAAGACCAGACCATAGAGAATAGTAAAACTTTCTTTCAGCTGCGAGTCAAGGATGGAGTCGGAAGACGGGTTTGCGTTGTTTCGGGCCCTTCGAACAAGAGGTGGCGCCCCCATGGGAGGCCTTGAGGAGCCAGCTACTAGTGCATGGGGAGGCTTGAAGGTTCTGGAATTCGGTGGGATGGCAAGGTATCGTGAGGAAGAGCCCGGCGCACTGTCAATAATGGCTAAGCATTCAAACCGAGAGACGGGTGAGGTGGAGGAGGCGAGAAGGGCTATCTCGGATTGCAGAGGCGGCGAGGAGATCGTGGATGACGAACCAGGGGGAGAGACAGAGGCTAGAATATTCTAACACGAATGGAATATTATGAGGACCCAACATAATAATATTTATGAAAAAATTAATTATGATAAAAAGAAGTTTGCATTATGAAAAAGCAAAATAATTTCAAAATAAAAGAATGCAACAATGTCCAAAAAAATAATGTAGACATAAAACAATATGTTTACACCTTTTGAGTTTTATAACAACCTCTCTTTAAAAAATACAGATTAGATTGGTTAAAAAATACAGATTAGATTGGTTAATATATTGTAATAATTCAAAAATGTGTAAAACATTTTTTGTAATTTTCTTTCAAATTTTCTCAAAAAATATTAAAATTACTATGTTATAATAATTCAAAAATGTGTACACAAATACACTATACACTATAGAACATATGTGTTTGTATTTATGTATTTATATATATCTAAATATGCATACATACATTTATATAGTGTTAGAAAAAAAAAATTATGAAAAAGTAAAATAAACTTAAAAGGGAAAAATGCAACAAAGTCAAGTATAAACATGTAAGAGTATGAGAATAACACAAAATCAATAAGAAATAATGTAAACATGAAAGAGTATATTTGGACAAAAGTATATAACATGAGCAACATGTAATTTAAATAGCACAATAAAGAAACACATGCTAAAGAGAAGAATGAGATCAATTCATACGACAAGAGCATTCGCAAATTAAGTTAGTATATTATTTTTGTTAATTTGTGAAGCAAAATTTGAAAAATAAAATTAGGATTTAGGTTATTTTTTAAGATTTAATAACTTGATTTACTATCAAAACTTTTTAAAATTTTATCCTAATATATTTTATAAAAAAATATTTACATGAAAAGAATCCAAAAATATCTAAATTCATCACGATAATCTTATTTGATATGACACACCTTTAATATGTTTAATTGAAAAAAATGTTTTCAAGAAAATGCATACACTACTAATTCAATTATTTATATCATCGAAAGAAAATGCATGCACTACTAATTCAATTATCTATATCATCAAAAGATATTACTTTACTTTAGTGTACACATGTAACCTTTATATCATCAAAATATATTACTAAGATATTACTTTACTTTAGTGTACAAATGTAACCACGTATACCTTACATGATTAGGAACAAATCATAAACTTCAGTGTACAAATGTAACCACGTATACTTTACATGATTAGGAACAAATCATAAATTTTTATATTTTTTAAATAATTAGTTTATATATATATATATATATATATATATATATATATATATATATAAATTTGTATCTTCAATATTTCAAAATATGATCTTTTATTTTTAGATTAAATAAACTAAGTTCACGATATGCATATCATGATATTGCGATGGTATGCATACCAATTGTATGCATATCATGGTATTGCAATGGTATGCATACCATGGTATCACAATGATATGCATACTATTGTATACCAATTTTTTATTTTTAGATTAAATAGACTAAGTTTATGATATGCATACTATGGTATTGCAATGGTATGGTATCACAATGGTATGCATAGTATGGTATTACAATGGTATGCATATCAATTATATGCCTATCATGGTATTGCAATGATATGTTGATATAAATTTATTTTGTTTAAAAAAACACAATATTAATATTTTTTTTAAAGAAAAAAATATGAAAAATACTTATTTATAATCAACAATATAATTATGTTTATATTTTTATTAAAATCCTAAAATTTAACTCTATTTTAACCCTAAATTTGACCATGATTTAACATAGTAAAATTAAAGTTAAAATATGTAGAGGTTAAACTTTTAGACATTTATGCACTCACATATATACTCATTCTCCATTTTACATTTTTCTCAAGCATAGTTATCATGTTAGTTACCACGTCATGATATTATTAAATTTTCACTATCACACATAATATTTAGATTATACATTTATCATGAAAAATATTTTCAATATAGCAACATATATCAACCAGTTTCCTTCCCAAGAATTGGGAGGGAATAAGAACATAATTGGGGAGAATTAAAGAGTGGAGAAGCTCCATGTTGTTAAGGAGTCTTTTTAGTTCTGAACTTGAAAGGAGCTTAGAGAAAAGGGTTAGAATGATTTTGGAATCACCTTCTACAATGAGCTTTGTGAATCTCATTCGAGTGGCACTATGCAGTTCTTGAATAAGTACCCATAATTCCGCTGCATTATTTGTTTCGTGTCCAAGACTTTCAACCATGATTAGAAGAATAATTCCCTGATCATCCATGAAAACCACTCCATATCCAGCAAGGCCAGGGTTTCCTTTGGATGCCCCATCAAAATTAAGTTTGATAAAACCTTCCATAGGTGCTCCAAGAGGTAGGGCTATTGGTAGTGGGGGGTCGGGCGGGGACAAAGATAGGAAGAGAATTAGGATGGATATTTCAGCTGAGTAAAATGGATTTTTTGTCTAGATCACAATTGAGATCTTCTGAGATCGGGGATTGGGTGCAGATTTTTTTCTTGATACAATCTTGGATTCTTGACCAAACCTAAGCTTTAGAATGAGAAGTGGATTTGAAGATCATATTATTTCTTTCTTTCCAAAGATGCCAAACTATAAAACAAGGGATGAGTAACCAGATACGATTGAGGAGTGGATTTTTGAAAGCCTAGTGCCTCCATCGCTCAATTGTGGCTTTTATGTTGGTTGCATTTCGATCCGTGGTGCGCATGGTGGAGGCCACTTGCTCCCATATGTGCAAGTTGAAGGTGCATTGATTGAGAAGATTCATGGTGGATTCTTCCTTATTACAATAGAGCGGGCACCTGGAAGGTCCTGTGAATCCCCGCTTTAAAATATTTTCCCATGTGAGAAGTCTATTTTGGAACAACAACCATAGAAAAGTACAAACCTTGGGCCAATGATTGATTTTCCAAATTATGTCCCAAATTTCCTCTTTCTCTAGAAGGTGATGTTTGGATTTTAACTTGTATGCCTCTCTAATGGAGAAGACTCCTTGTGGAGTATAGCCCCATCGGAGAATTTCTTGGTCAAAGTGAGTATGCATTTTCCTTGTTTCCACCTCCGCTTGCCAGGATGCTAAGTTACAATTATGTGGTAAGTCTAAGTCAAGAGGACTATTCTTCCATTCTCTGCAATGAACATAAGAGGATTGTGCATTCTAGAAGTGTTGGACTGGTAGGTGAATTTTATGTTTCATGTGTTGAAGGATGCCTTTCATGCTTTCCTTCAAATGGAGAGGGGGTAATTGTTTCCAAGATTCACTCCAGAAAAGAGTTGTATGTCCATTTATTACCTCCCAAAATGCATGTTCCTATACAAGGTGGCAATTTCCCCAGGCTGTGTTATAGATTGAGGAATCAGGATTTGGCTTGTTGAGCCGGATTAATTTGTTTTCCTCAATTCCAGGAGTATATTTGTGTCTCCAAAGTTTGGTCAATATGTCGATCGGATGTGTTAACCATCACCACCATATCTTAGGTCCCATGACATTGTTTAGGAGACCAAGGTCCCTCAGACCTAGTCCACCCGAATGTTTGGGTTTGCATAGTTCATCCCACTTAACAAGAGCCCATTTATGTCCTTCCTTAGTGCCTTTCGGATAAATTTTCTTTGAATGGAGTGAATGAAGCTTATAACTGATTTTGGGGCAGCTAGTGTTGAGAAGAGAAATATAAGAATGGCTTGGAGGACCGACTTCATAAGTATGAGGCACCCAGATAGATTTAGAGATCTGAAAGTCCAAGAGCTGAGACTATTTTTCAGGGAGGTAATGAGAGGTTCCCAATTACTGTTTCGAGAGGCGTTATCAATTAAAGGAACTCCCAAATATTTGGACAGAAGGGAACTGTGGGTGAAGCCTAGAAGGTTGGAGAGATGGGCTTGGATTGCCTCTGGGGTGTTAAAGAAGAAGACCTGGGATTTTCTAGAGTTTATGGATATACTAGAAGCAACAGAAAATTCATCAAGAATTTTATGTATAGTGGATGTTTCTTTAGCAGTAGCAGATCCCATCATCATAGTATCATCAATGAATTGGCTATGTGAGATAGGAGGATTCATGCCCGATAATTTAGGGCCTTGGAGACTGCCATTGGAAATATGAGCTTGAATATATCTGCTAAGCCCCTCATCCATGATGACAAAAAGGAAAGGAGAGAGGGGGTCTCCTTGTTAGATGCCTCTTGAAGGTGAGAAGGTTTTGGAGGGTGCGCCATTTACAATAATGGAGAAGGTAGTTGAGGTAAGCTTAATAATCCAGTTAACCCAGTCAGTGTTAAAGCCAAAAGTTGCAATAAAATGTTTCATGTACTGCAAGCTAATGGTATCAAAATCTTTGTAAAATCCAGCTTGATGAGCATTCCAAGGGTACGATAAGATTTGAGGGAATGCATTATTTCGTGAGTAAGAATTACACTGTCTAAAATCTGTCTACCCTCAACATAACCCAATTGTTCTTTCGAGATAATAAAAGGAAGAATTGGTTTGAGGCAGATATTGATTACCTTTGTTATGATATTGTAGATAACATTGCACAGGGTGATGGGCCTGAACTACTTAGGATGTGAGACTCGTTCTTCTTTGGGGATGAGCGTTAAGAAGGTGGTGTTGAGACCTAGGAGGACTTCGCAGGAACGTCTTGAGTCTTCCACTAGTTGTCAAACTTCTTATCTAACCATTGGCCAACAGTGGTGAAAAATGTCGATGGTAAAACCATTCAGGCCTGGAGCTTTTCCAATCTGCATTTCCCTCATCGCTTGATCGACTTCCTCAGGAGAAATTGGTCGGAGAAGAGTTGTGTTTTGGTCCTCAGTGATTAGCGCTGGCACATCCCTGATTTTTTTCAATAGTTGTAGATCGATCTGAGCATGGCTCCGCGAGACGGGTTTTGTAATAATTAACAAGCTCTTGTTCAATGTCATTTTGATTTAAGAGGGGTTTCCCCTGTTCATTTTCTAGCATGGTGATTATGTTGGTGTGACGTATCCGAAGCATAGATTGGTGAAAGAATTTGGTATTCCTTTCTCCTTCTCGAAGCCATTGAACTCAAGATTTCTAGCGCCATAACATTTCTTCCCGTGCATAGAATTCATCCAACTTTTTTCGAAGGGAGATTTCTTCTGCTTGGATTTTATGAGAGCTACTGCTTGTGATAATTTGCTTTTGAATTTCTTGCATTCTCTGCTCTAGCTCCTTTTCGGCTTGGAAAATGTTTCCAAACACTGTTTTGTTCCATATTTTGAGGTGTTGCTTAAATTTTTTTTTTTTTTTTTTTTTA
>ML781212.1:1077315-1094754 GCA_009831015.1 Picea engelmannii | reverse complement strand
TTTCAGCATTTTTCCACCAAGTGGGGGCATTTTCTTGGAAGTATGGGTGGGTTAACCAGAACTTTTCGAAAAGAAACGACTTGTGTTGTGGAGACCCAACAATATCCAACCAAAATTGAATGGACCAATGGTCAGAGCCAGAGGCTGGAAGGATGCTCACTTCCATTAGAAGTCTTCCTATCATAAGAGACTATGAGATCAGAAAACAATCTAGTTTGCAGGTGATTTGGTGGGACCCCAAATGCCTATTTGACCAAGTGAAGGTGCCTTCCCTGAAGTCAAGGTCGATCAGATGGAGGCCTTCTATTGTGTCAAAAAAATCCTCACAATATTTGTCCGGGCATCTGATGCCCCCTCTTTTTTCTTCTAAGGATTTGATGTGATTAAAATCTAATTTCTGTTACTAGCCATAGCCCTGAGATGATAAAGATTTTGTCGAAATATCTCTTTTTCTTGGAGGTTTTGTGACCTGTACACATTGGTGAGCAATCCATTTTTGTTTGATCCAATGGTTTTGTAGGAGTCCAAGATCGACCATTTAGTGAAATAAAAGTCTTATAGAACTACCCAACTGGGCTCCATAGAATAGTCGGCCCCCTAAGAATCCAGTGGAGTCATTGAATATAAAATTTCTTTTCTTCCATTTTCTGGAAATAAGATTTTCTGCAACTGTTCCGGCGCACTTGGTTTCTTGAAGGAACAAGATGTCAAGATTCTCTGTCATAATGTTATTTCGAAGGATTCATTGCTTCATCCTTCCATTTAGGCCCTTTATATTCCATGAGATGATATTCATGAGGAAAGAGGATTTGGGGTCAGAAAAAAGCTATCAGATAGCTTTTGAATTTGACCTGAGTTAACCATATAGCTTCCTATCTCCTATATGAATTGTTGAGTGGATTTCCTTCCTCTTTTTCCTAGTTCTTTTATTTGCTTGTGTGGATCTCTTTTCCCCTCTAGCATAATTCCTAGTCCGGTGTTGGAGCTTGAAGTCGCTCCAGCTGTGGAGTTGAGGTAGACCTTATGTACTTTTCTAAGTTGTTCTGGTGGGACTGATTGTATTTCTTTTTTGCGATATGCTTCCTCTAGCCTAATGAGGTCAATTTCTGCAAGCTCTTGATCGTCCCATTTTACTTCCATTTTTTCCCCATCTTCAAGGGAAGGGTCCTTAATGGAAGGGAAAAGAGTGGTTGTGGGTGGGATTTGTTTGAGGATAGGCTATGAGAAAGCTTTCTCTTTGGATTTGGTACTGGATTTATTGGAAATGGGAAGGGAGTTGTTGGGGGTAATTTCGTCCGAGACAATGTTGAGGATCTCAAAGGAGTTGTTGGTAGAGGGTGCCTTGGGATGAGAAGGTTGGAGTTTTTTCTGGTTTTGATGTCTGCGTCCATGCACCTGCGTGAAGCCATCTTTGGGTTTTTCCTGTGATGGAGAGTTGGGGTTGCTAGGCACACTTAAAGGGAAATATCTAAAAAGATGATTGTGTTCATGGCACCTGCGGCAATGGAAAGGGATATGTTCATAGTCGATTGTTTGTTCCCATTTTCATCTTGGTACTCAAGTTTGATGGATTCGAGCAATGGTTTTGAGACATCCATGTAAACACATATGTGTGCATAAGAGGTATAACGACTATGTTTTGTGGCCTCAACCGATTTGACAAAAATACCCATAGTGTTTCCTATATCTTCCAGAACTTCACCTATCTAGAATTCTTGGGGGATCGAATAGAGCCTAATCCATACCGAAGCACAGGTAAAGTCCTCTCTTTTTGGGCTGAATCTTTCCGTCCATAATCTAAGATATGATACGACAGAGTTGTAGAAGTACGACCCATTTTCAAAGATTTTGTTCTTATCTTCTAGATTGTGGAAGATAGTCGTGAAGAATCCCTTGGATCCTAGTTGCAGTTCATAGTGATCTTTGGGCTTCCACCGCTGGTTGATCCATTTTGTTAGGTCCCTTTCAAAAGGCCATAAGCCTAAAAATTTACCAATGAGAGCATGATCTCGCATATATTGGGTTTGCATACCAACTCTAATTGGACTAATCACATACTTGGGGGTTGTAGGAGCTTGTGGGATGCATTTACTTGGTATCCATGAAGGAGCCACTTTTGGATGATAGGGATTGACTTCCATCTCCATCCATTTATTATTTCTTAGCTCGTCCTAATAAAGTCGGTCTCGAAGATTTGGCAGCGGATCAAAAGCTGGCCGCGCACTTGAAGATCTGTTCGCTTCTCCTGTTGCTAACTTTCAGTAGGAGGGGGATTTCACCACCTCAACAGGAGCCATCGAGTCCGATTCAGTCGATCAGATGGGAGGATCACTAGCTCAGATCAAAGGAGATCTTTGGTTGTAAAACCCTAGGGGCCATCAAAAACCTTAGCCAACGTGAACTTCATATTGTTTCCTAGCTTTCCGTTTTAAAAAGCTTTAGACCATTGCTTGAATTATTTTATATTAAAATTAATAAAGTAAAAACAATAAAAAAAATTTAAGTTTTAATAGAAACCGAGGCCAACTGAAAGAGGCGGGAATCATTAGCGTTAGGGCTGTCTCCTTTTATAACAATTTGTGCAGAGTGTAACCGTATTTAGGAGTATACAATTGGTGAGTTGAAAATGTCTATGAATCTCTTAAATTATATTATTCCATTAAACAACATGGTCGCTTTGGCCGAGTGGTTAAGGCGTGTGCCTGCTAAGTACATGGCGTTTCCCCGCGAGAGTTCGAATCTCTCAGGCGACGTGCAATTCCGACTTTCTTATTAGTTCCGGCCAGATTTCAAACGGAACTATTTTGATTTTCTTATTAAAATCTATGGGGCAACGTCTTGTTTCGATTTTCTTATTAAATTTTAAACAAAAATAAACTTATGTTTCCGATTAAGTCCCATGACTAGTTCCGGCGAGAGTTGAAACTGACTATTTTGATTTTCTTATTAAAATTGATGGTTTTGTTTCGATTTTCCTATAAAATTTTAAAGAATAATAAATTTCAATTTTCCATTAAACTCCAAGAGCGATCAAATCTGTTCGGGTGTCTATATGGCTCCCTAGAATTTTTACTTTTCTCGAGTTTGCTGAGCTTTTCCTTATGCTCTTTTAGATTTTGATTAAGTCATGGGTTCGATATTTTTAATACTCAATCTTGTTTTCCTTGTACTCTTTTAGATTTTGATTAAGTTATGGGTTTAATATTTTTTTAACTTTCCACCATCTACTCTTTATACCCCTATTTAGACTCTTAAACTTATAAGAGATTTTTGCTCACTTAAACACACAATTACATCCATCTTGACCTTGATTGGTTCAAGTTGAGTAATAGCTTACTTCCTTCATCATGTACCAAAGATTCATGAACTTACTTTGTACATTAACAATAATACTTTACAAAGTCTTTTAACTGTGATATATAAGAACACTATCTAAATTATCAATAAAGATATCATATAATTTATAATTCAAGACATATTTATTGATAGTGTTAATTTCAAATTCACATATCGTATATCCTTTTCATTGTCTAAATGCATGTTCCTTAAATGGAACATGCAATTTCTTTACTAAGTCCATGTTAATGAAGTTATACATGTTGTTAGGGTTTATTATGATGATATTATTTTTCTAAGTGTAATTATGGACATATAAAATAAATAATTCTCTGTATGAGAATATATATATGTTTTTACTTTAATTCATTTACTATATGTTCTATTTGAACTTCTTGATTCAATAGGATGGCTTTATATTCATACAAAGGATATTAAAGTTGTTATTTGTTTTCTTTTTTTCATTGATTTGAAATGGATCTAAACCAATGAATAGTTGAGAATGTTATGTACCTAATAAACTATGAACATTAATTTAAGAATAAATATTAGATCTACACAATGAAAATCCAAGAATCAACACAAGATTTGTAAAGTAAACCCTTGAGATAGGGTAACACCATATATTATTGCTTAAGGATGGAAAACACTCCCAAGCAATGATGCTTGTTACAATTACAATATTCTTCATCATACCTCCATTACATTGCTTCTACTTATTTATAATATTATCTACCTTCTAGGAACATTCTAGTAGGTGGAACCTTCTAGTAAGTCTTCTTACATTAATGTGTTCACAATATTACATCGGCATTGTTTTACTAGAAATGGCCTCCATACATAACCAAGTCTATTATTATTCACATTGTGTACCTCCATAGGTACCCCATATCACCCCCCTATGTATGCTACATTCCATCCCCCTTCACATGTTTCATCCTCAAAACACGAGAAGAAACCATATAATATGATCGACTAAGTAGTGTAGCCAACTAGAACCAAGCATGAGAATCCATCCATCCTAGTGAAATATGAGTTCATGATGTCCAACTGCTTCCTTACCACCTTGATCTTGATTCTTATTGCTCCTTTGATGCCATGGGGTTGTTGCGCTACTTTCATATCTCCATGTAGTGATGGTATTCATGCATGTACCTCTTGATTGGTTGCCTTTGTAGTGCCATGTGGGTCCATAATATGTTTTTTGATTCCCACACCCTTTCCTTGATGATTGTTGTTTCTCTAGGTGGTGTGGGTTGTGATATACATCAACCTTAGCTCTCAATTTGTTGGGCTTGGATTCTTCAACATGGTGGTCCTTTGAGTCATGTAGCTCCTTGGCTTCCTTTTTATGCCCTAATTGAGACTTTTCTTCATATGATTCGGTAAGCTCTACTTCTGATTCAACCTCATACTTTGCAATTATTTTCCCTACAAGAACTTCTTTAGTTTCCCCCATGGACCCTTCTAGCTTACTAAGAGACATATTTTGCAATGTAATTTTATTTTTCTTGTACCAAAGTTTCATAAACTTTTTTTCCACATTAATATTAACTGTACCAAATGATTCCATCCAAGGATATCCAAGAATAGCATCCACATCATTCATATCCATAACATAGAAAGAAGAATGAAACACATATTTATCCATGGTAAGCTTTAAATCTTTTAAAAATAAGGGAAATTTTTAGGGGATTTAGATCTCCCATGAGCTAATTTTCCATGCTTTTTCCAAAAAAAAAAGATTCACCAATTTCCATTTTTTTTTAAAGTGATTCGCCAAAATTCTATAGAATAAAATTATTTTACCTTAAAAATAGCCCAAATTTTATAGAAAATATATTAAATCCTTAGAAATTTGAATATTTTTACAAAAATATTGCCAAACATTTTATAGTTTACATATTAAGGACTAGTAAGATTCACCAAGGTTTCTACAGTATGAGATAAATTTTCATCCTTAAAATTATCCTTGTTAAAAATTGAACATTCTCACCCTCAACTTGTGTACTTTGGATATGTTTTGTAGGAACTTGCAATCTATTAGCCAAAGGAACATTGATGAAATTATATTTGAAACTAGGGTTAATAGAAACAATGACCTTTTCTTTATGAATCCATGAACCTGTAAAATAGAGTTGTCACATGAAAATAAACCCTTGGTGCTTTATTTACCCTTACTCTTGGCATGAGACCACCTATATAAAAGTATTTTTTCATATGCTTCATTGGAAAGTGTCATTATCTTAGCAAAGTCTAATGATTTCCACCATATGGAAGCATCTTCTTTGAAACTATAGGGTAACATTTAAATTTCCAATTCTCTTTCTAGGATGACTTTTCATATTCTATGAATTATTCAATACTAGGGCCATAATATTTGCCATGAAAATACATCTTGCCAAAAATAGAACTAGGGTTTCAAAGCGAATCACTTAGTTTTCAATGGAGTTCCTTGAAGTGGATAAATTAAAATGGGCATAACTATGACTATACTTCTATGATTGGATATTATTACCACAATTATGAAATTCCATAGCCACTTTTCATCTATTGGCACCATTTCGATTGAAATATGAGCACTATAACATAATATATTTGATCTGCAAATCACATTGTCGTGCTCAAAAAAACCTTAAAAAAATGTTGATTTTAAATTGCCAATAATTTCACTTCCCAAACTTCATTTTGGATCAATTTTTTTAATTGGGTATTTTCCTGAGAAGAAATCAAATAGAAAACTTATTTATGAAAATATTCTCATAAAGTTTCAAAAATCAATCTGAAATTTGTTTCCCTTTTTCTTCCTTGAGAAATCTGCAAAACAAAAAAAATGTCATTTCTTGGCCCAAGAAAGAGCTCTAATACCAAATATTATGTACTTAATAGAATATGAACAAAAACTTGAGAATAAATTTTATTTCTATATAATAAACATCAAAGAATTAACATAATATTTGTAGAGTAAACCCTAAAGGTAGGGTAACACCATATATTATTCCTTAAGGAAGGAAAGCACTCCCAAGCAATGATGCTTGTTACGATTACAATATTCTTCATCATACCTCCATTACATTGTTTCTACTTATTTATAGTATTATCTACTTGCTAGGAACATTCTAGTAGGTGGAACCTTCTAGTAAGCCTCCTTACATTCAGTGTGTTCACACTATTACATGGGAATTATTTACCATAAATGGTCTCCATACATAATAATTCATAACTGCATATCTATTATTATTCCCATTAAGTGCCTCCATAGGTACCCCATATTACTCTCCCAAGTATACTATAGAAATACTCACTACCTATAAAATAAATTCAACAATTTATGAAGGTTAGCAATCTATGTAAATCAATGCAATGTAAAAGTTGAATGAGACAAATGTGAGAGAAAAAAAGAATTAAATAAAAATTAAAAATTTGACTAGGAGAGGAGATAAAGGATGAGGAATGGGGAGTGAAGGGTCATTCCTATTGGCCTTCCCCTTATCCCATCTTTTCCAATTTCTTTCATGAATTTCACTCTCAAAGAGATTTTCTTTGGCTAAGAAAAGAAGAGGCATAGAGAGCCATGGAAGCATTGTAACCAAATATTGCTAGAATGAAACACTAAGCCCAATTTTGAAGTTGGTTTTCCCATTAGGTTTTTTAGGGTAAATTTCTTAGTTTATGTTAATAGATTGTGTTTGATTTCATTGTCCTGCACATTCTATGTGTATACTATTGATGCTCTTACTTATGTTTAATGTGTTTTTCTTAGTACTATTAATGGGTTAGCATGATGAGTTTTATATTTCATTTGATAGCTCAAAATTGAAAAAATGTATATGGTATGGATGTCAAAAGATTTGAAATTTCCACCATCCAATTCCCTTCAATCTTTAAGATCTATTGCTATAAAAAAATTCTATTGCGAATGTTCAAGAAGTTGCTAAATCAGTCTTTCATGGTTGTTGGATTTTTTCTCTCACTTGCAAGTCACCACTTCACTCTCCTTGAGCTATGAGCCATCACTGGTTGAGTGTAGTCCACCTCTTAGAGGCCATATGCTCTTCTCGAGGTTTTACAAACCCCCTAGGCCATATTTCTACTATTCGAGTCAATTTGTTTTCACCTGGGTGACTCAACTTCTTGTTGGTAGATTTCATTTTATTTGGGTGACTTGATTATTATTTGTCAAGTCAAATTTCTCTTGCCTAACTTAATTTTATAGAATTATCAATATATTTCACTTTTCCTTGGTTGATTCCTTACCTCCTTTGGGCGTTTACTATTATTCATAGGTTGTACAATTGTCAAATTGTTGATGAGGCTAACGTAGAAATTGGGAAGTGTTCTCATAAGATCCTTAATACTACTCTTTCTCAAGATGTTCACACAAATCTGGAAAAGCAATTTAATAAGAATCCTAAACCTGCATTTGTGAAGAAGTTTCACATAGAAAATGATAAATTTTCTTGTAAATTCCCCCAAACTACACTTTTCGATCTTCAAAAAAAAATGGGAAGTGTTTAAATTAGATTTCTTGCACTTTAATTGAGGAGAGTCACAAAGAATATGCGAATTTGTCCAATAAAATCCCTCAAATTTCTCATCTAGGGAATGCTTGCATAGAAAATTCAAAGCAATCTGATAAGCTCCCTTGAACTACACTTTTGAAAGTGGAGATAAATTCATGAGGCATACCATGCTTCCATTGAATGCATACCGAGGAAGAGGAGAATCTAGGAGGCCAATGATATCGATATTGACAAGTGTGTACCTATTACAATTTCTAATCCATCTTTGTCCAACAGAGGTTGTGAAGACAATGGCACAAAATATTGCACAACATTTTATATTTTGTTGGGCCTTTACATAGTAATGCAATAGATGTTGATGTTTCCCCTTCTAGCAACATAATGGATAGACATATTCTAGAGTTAACAAACATTTATAGGGTACCCAAAATGAAAATATGGTCTAATATTGATGAGTAGGCTTGGTTGTTTCATGGTACTCACACTAATACAATCTAGGGTTACAAAGGAGGAATAAAGACCTTGTATAAATCCAATTTCAATCTAGGAGACTTTGAAGTCATTGTGATTGGACATTGGTGACAATTGAAGTGGGCTTGTGCTCATAATTTCTAAAGACAGAGCCTTATAATCAAACATGAATAGATTATTTGTATAGCATTGTTTATTATTGACCCAATTTCCATTGTGTTGCTAGCCATTTGATGTGTGTAGTCCACCCCAAGAATAGGCCTTGCAACCAGGAAAAGACATAGATCCTTGTATACGACATAGGAACATAGGCCTAATGGCCTTTATGCAGATAGAACTCTCTGTACAAGGCTAAGAGGGAGATCAGAAACATACTTCCACATAGTATCTGTGTTGGTGAAGAGAGTGGGATAAAAGTCCCACATTTATGGATCACCCAACTATATAAGAAAAAATCTTCTATATATTATTTTTTGAGTTTATATTTTTAATAAAAGTTACATTACCATTCATAATGTTCACCCTTAATGTATAGATATAAAAAACAATTTCATGTCCAATATAAAGGTATTTATTCTTAAGGTTAACCCACCTGATTCGGATTTAGGAGCGGAACGAACTAATTAACATACTGAATACAATAAACATAGAGATATGAAGAGATATGCACGTGATATCCCGTTGGAAAGGTCTTTCAGAGAACTACACATTCCGTTGTCAAAATCTGACTCCATCTACAATTTGATTGTGGTGAGCCAAAGAAACAACATTTAGGGCCCCAAAACGGACCTGGAAGTACATCAAGATGTACTGACATGAAAACATACAAAATGAACTAGTTGGGTTAGGCGAGAGGCCACTCGTATCCACCTGGAGGATGTGTGGGGCTTCAGATAACCCCAAAAGTGTAGAACTAACAATTACAAAGTAGTACAGAAGAACGTGTTGAACAAAAAATGTACACGAGGAGCCAGTTGGAATAGGTGGGTGGCCACCAATATCCACCTGGATCAATCCTTCCCCCTTATGAAGAAATGGTCTCCATTGCGTTGAGTTCCTCCATTAGGTGAGGAAACTTCTACTAGATTTGGCCACGGGTGAGCCACTTGCCTTGGTGTAGGAGTTACCCTGCCTTGACAACATGATAAAGATGGATCCATTGTTGGCAAGTGCACTTGACCTATGTGTCCACTATATGATCATTGGATGCTTGTTCCATGTAGTCAGGGTTGAGCTCTATTGGTGTCAGTTGTTCTGTGATCTCGAAGGTGTCCAAAATGGGGGAAAATATGGCCGAAGGAGGTCCACATTGAACACTGGATGCAGACCAAGGAAGGGTGGAGTGTTGAGCTCAAACCAATTTCTACCCATAGCCTTGGTGATAGTGTAAGGCCCATAATGAAGTGGGTGAAGATTCCGATGGGGTCCAATGAGATGCTCCTTCTGCAAATGTAACCAAACTTTGTCTCCAACTTGAAACTGGTGTGGTACCCTGTGTTGATCATGGCGCTACTTGTACTTAGCATTGAATTTCTACAAAATATTCTGGACATGTTGGCAGATGTGTGGAATCCGCTCAATGAATCTGGTGGATTTGTCGATCGCAGACTGATCAGGGGAAGATTATGTCTGTGCAGTGGCAAGAGGAATTGCAACATCAATGGGTCCCAAGGGTTGGAATCCCAGACCCACTTGAAATGGGATATGGCTGGTGGAACTATGGAGATCCATCTTGTAACTTTGTTGGACATATGGGAGACTCTCGTCCCATGTACGTGGATGCTTAGAATTGTACATCCGTAGGATGTGCACAATCATCTGTTTGATGACCTTTGTTTGGCCATCGGTTTGGGGGTGGAAAGCAATGGATTTTGTGAGCTTGGTGTCCAACAGATACCAGAGACTCAACCAAAATGTGTTGAGGATCTTATTGTCTTGGTCGAAGATGATGGTCTATGGTATCCCAAAGTGGACCAACACTCTTTCGAAGAAGAGCTTGGTAGTATATGCTGTTGTGACATTATTCTTAAAGGTTGTGAGGATGGCCATCTTCAAAAAATGATCAACGACCACAAACATGCAGTCATTTCCTTGCCTGATGGACGACAAACCAAACATGTAGTCCATTGAGATGGATTCCCAAGGCTTCTCGAGAATAGGAAGAGGGGTGTATAAGCCTTTCTTCTTGATGGAAGGCCTAGAAATGGCACAGGTAGTGCAAGATCTAATATATTTATTGACGTCTTGTCGAAGTTTTGGTCAATAAAAATGTTTCTAAAGAACGACCACAATTTTCTCTACGCCAAAATGTCTTGCCACCCGAGTGTAGTGGGCTTCCCAAATCAGCTTTGCACGCTCGCTTGTAGGAACACAGAGATGGCCCAGGTGGCATAAGATTCTGTCCTGAATGTGAAAATCAGTGACAGTTGCGCCTGTACCCAAGAGATGATATGTGGTGGCGAAGTCCAGATCTTGTTGGTAAAGTTGGGGCCACTCAGATGCTTCATGTCCACAGGAATGGAGCACAATGGTGAGTGCAGCCACAAGAGACCGACTGAGGCAGTAAACGACACGCTTGGAGATACTTGTCTTATACTTTATGTTGATATGGAACTGTTGTAGGTAGGTGGACCACTTCTGAAGGCGTTCGTTCTGCAATTTCCCCTATGTTTGTATGAACTGCAGGGGCTTGTGATCAATGTGTATGATCGTCTCTTTCCCTAGAATGTAATGTTTCCATTGACAACATGCTTGTACAATGGAATACATTTCCTTTTCATAGGTAGGGTATTTTTGGATAGTATCAGAGAGTGTCTCACTATGGTATGCCATTGGATTCCCATGATGAGTGAGAATTGTGCCCACAACATAGTTAGATGCATCAGTCTCAATCTCGAATGGTTGCTACAGATCGAGAAAGGAAAATACTAGAGTTGAGCACAAGTGATGCTTCAAATCATCAATGCTCATTATTGTTCCTTCCCCCACACAAGCGTGACCCTGCCACCACCCTTGGTCACCTAGTTGAGGGTCCATGCAATATGGGAGAATACCAACACGAACTGTCAGTAGAAGTTGGCTAGTCCCTAAAAGCTTCGAAGCTCGATCAATGTGGTCGAGGCTGGACAGTCATGGATGACTTGGATATTAGCTAGATCAACATTTACCCCATGCTCATCAACAATGCAACCCAAGTATTGGACCCTGTTCATGCCAAAAGAGCATTTTTCCAAGTTGGCATAAATCTTGTGCTGCTGCAAAGTGCTCAAAACCTGTTGAATATGCCGCATGCGCTCCTCCCACATTCTGCTAAATATGAGGATGTCATCCAAATATACTACCACAAAGTAGTTACTGAAGGGTCTCAATACATCATCCATCAACCTCATGAAAGTGGCTGGTGCATTTGTTAAGCCAAAGGGCATGACTAGCCATTCATAGAGACCTTCTTTAGACTTGAAGGTTGTCTTCCACACAACAGTTGGTTCGATGGGAACCTGGTGGTAGACAAACTTTAGGTCAATCTTGTTGAAGAAATTTCCCCCCTTGAGTTGGTCAAGAACGTCATCAATCCTGGGAATGGGGTAGCAGCTCTTGACTGTGATTTTTTTTAAGGCTCTGTAATCATTGCAAAGTCACCAAGTCCCATCCTTCTTCTGCACTAGTACAATCGGGCTTCCGCAAGGGGAGGATTTGGGCCTGATGTGCCCCGTTTGAAGAATTTTTTGGATCTGATGCCTGATTTCATCATTCTCCATTAGTGAGCACCGATAGACTGATCCATTAGGTAGAGGGGCACCGGGGGTCATATCAATTGGATGCTTGACTTGGCAGTGTGTCGGTACCCCTATAGGTGAGGCAAAGATATCTATGTATTCTTCCACGATCTCGTCCACTTTCTTCTACTGCAAAGAGAGGCAATGTGCAAAGGCCACAGATGTGGTGACGACCTTCTGCTTACTATGAGCATGGATCACAAATAAGAAGAACTTCCCAGTCTGTGAAATGACCTTACTGCATTGCTTAGCAGAGATTACAGAAATAGTAGTAGGAGACGCTACCTCTGGGATCATGTACAATTGTCTGCCCAAAGTAATAATAACAATGCGGGGTCTAGACTCATACACAACATGGCGCTTCCAAAAATATGGTTGTCCTAAAAGAACATCAAAAAATTCAAGGGGAGCAATATCACACAACACCTTATCTTTGAAAGGATTGATGTCGTAGGGAAGAAAACATTGTTGGCTAAAATGAAGATCTCTTCCTTGGCGAAGCTAGCTGATGGTGTAGGGCTGCGACTACGGTGTCGTGGGAAGGTCCATCCGCTTGACGAACTCTTTTGAAATCAACTTCTTCTGACTACCGTTGTCGACAATGAAATGAATCGAAGCCCCCTTGACCCACATCTACGAGTGAAAGAGGTGTTCCCCTTCCTTTGGTTATTCTGGTTCTCTTGGCCGGACTTTGGTGGTAGCGACAGTGGCACTGGGTTCAACATTGATAATTTGCTTCCCTCTGTCAGGATTTGACTTGGAAACAGAATCAACCTCTGACTCGGAAGCCTTCAACTCGGTCACGAGGGAATAATTAGAGAAACATTCTTCGTTGTTGCGCCAAGGAAATTTATGGTAATCACACTGTTTTCCCGTGTCCTTCTTTGTCTTCTCATTGCCCTTCTTATGTTTCGGCTTGGACTGGTTGTCCTAAGGGTGGCCATCTCGACTTGGTCCCTTGTTGTGTGGGTTGGGGGTGCCTTTGCCTTGCTTCGGCTGTGAGGAGTTTGCAAATCCAAACTCTCGTCGTTTCTGCTAAAATTTCTTCTCTATCTTGACAGTGTATCTATAAGCCATGCCCAATGAGGCGATGTCCAAGAAATCCATTTCTGTTTGAATGTATCTATGCAAACAACCACGGTATTTGAGCACTAGATGATGCTCATAGTCTTTGATACCCAATTTGGTGCGTAGGGTTTGGAAAATATTAGTGAAATATGGTACTGTATGGTCCCTTTCTTGACATAGGGTGGTCCATTTGGTGTATTGGTCCTTGTAGCTTCCAATAGGGTAGTAATGTTCTTTAATGGAATCCTGGAAGGAATCCCATGTAAGGGACACCACAAACATTGTAGATTCCTCCATGGCCCTTTGCTCAAAGTAAGTATCCCACCAATATTTAACATGGGGAACGACCTTGAGGAGTGCAAAAGTGATGTTTTCCCTATTGAAAAAATTGTGGACCGAAAAATATCCTTCAAGAAGATTCAACAATTTATCTACATCATCTACATCTATTAGCCCTTCAAATAATGGAATATCAAGATTTACCTATACCCTGAAGGGGGTTGCATGGCTTCTTGATGAAGATGCTTCTCCTGTGGGAAGTCATCGAAGGATCTGTGTGAAGTTGTCCATCATTTCGTTCCTTTGTCGTGTGAGGGATTCCTCAAGGAACATTTTAATATGATCTCCTGCTCCATCATCTTTCTTTTCGTCCCCCATGGGATTTCGTCGGGCTCTACGCGACCGATCTTTCAATGGATCGATTGGTTCGAGTCCCAACTTCTTGTACCCATATCTTGTCAGGGACATGCACGAAGAAAAATAAATGAAGAGCAAACCGCTATGATACCACTGATCTGGATTTAGGAGCGGAATGAACTGATCGACAGATTGAATACAATAAACGCAGAGACATGAAGAATAACACAAATATACAGTGAACAATATCTTCTATTAAATAATGAAATAGGTTGAAACTGTAAAACTGCATAACTGAAACACGTGCTCGAATGGTGGTAGCTATCTTTGAGAAGAGATGTGGCTGCTACGCGCATCTGTCTGAGCAGAATGGATTACAATGAGGCTCCATAGGCCTTTTTGATATTACTCATGAATGCCAAAACCCTAGACATCAAAAAACCTAACCCTAGAAGGTGAAATGTCAAAATTCATGTGGGCCCTATGGGTAAGTTGGTGTAATTCGGTACCTCAACTTCCAAGGGTCGTAACTTTTTCATACGACCTTTGTTTTAGGCGTTGGATGGCCCATTGGAAAGGTCTTTCAGAGAGATACACATTCCATTGTCAAACTCTGACTTTATCTACAGATTGAATGTGGCGAGCCAAAAAAACAACGTTTAGGGCCCCCAAACGGCCCTAGAAGTACAACAAGATGTGCTGACATGAAAACATACAAAATAATCTAGTTGGATTAGGTGAGAGGCCACATGTATCCACCTGAAGGATGGGTGGGGCTTCAGGCAACCCCAAAAGTGTAGATCTCACAATTACAAAGCAATACATAAGAACGTGTTGAACGAAAAACAAACACGAGGATCCAGTTGGAATAGGTGTGTGGCCACCAATATCCATCTGGATCACCACCACTCTCTAGCTCTAATTTTCCATATAAATACTATATATCTGTATTAAATGAAATCTTCAACATTAAGTATGAGAGCTAGTGATTAAAAATAAATAAGAGAAACTTACATTTAATGCATCTCCCTTTTTCTATAGGGGTTTTAGGATGGGCATAATAGGGATTTAAATGGTCATAACTTCCTCAACATTACTTAGAATTTTCTATAACCCTAATTAAGAGATGGCATCAATATACTTATTTTGATGGAATTGACACAACTTAAATATAGTTCCCAAGCAAAGTGAAAATGATGTCTTAAATTTGTGATGGCATATCTTTGTCAATAATCATTAGAATCACTATCATGACCCTAATTAAAAATGGTTCCAATATCTTGCATCTAATGGCATTGGTATGACTATAGTCATCCACACTAATAAAATGAAATTCCAATAGCATTTTTTTTAAATCAAAAGAGAAAAGAGAGAGCTACAAATTTGAAAAGGAAATTATCCCACTTTACAAAATTGTCACTCTTTAATACTAAAAGTAATGAACCCAATTAGCCTCAAAGGTTAGCTCAATTGAGCATGATCTAGATGTGAGATCTCTCTCCCAATTTGGAGAAATCATGGGTTATATTCTCTTAATCCAATTAGGGAAATGTTCTTGGAACTTAGGTACTAATGTTTTACCCTAGTTACCCTAGTTACCATTCATCGATGGTTGTCAAGTCTTTGGGTTTTCCTGAGCTTGATTATGTTGGGATCCTCCTTAGACATGAAATAATGGCCTATCAGAGCATTATATATAAGAGTATGATAAGTATGGATGCCATTTAATATAATGTAGAGTAGGTCCATGATGTTATTTATTATTAATGAGGCCCCATCAAGTAGTTAATTAACATTTAATAAATGTAATATGGTTTCATTAAAGAAGGCTTGCTATATAGTTCACATTTTGTATCTATAAATAAGTATGGAGTCCCCCTTATTGAGGAGGTTTTAGAATATTGTTGTATTGAAGCTTAGATCATTGGGAGGTTTCCCCCTTAAAGAAGCAAATAAAAAAGAGTTGATCCTTCCATAAAAATGATCATTGTAAGGTGTTTCCCTACATTAAGGGTGTTTTAATAAATAAATCATTGAATCAATTTTTTCCCATTATTGTATTTCTTATGTATGATTGAAGTTTCATATCTAAATATTTTGGTATCGTATCACTTTCCAAGGTTTAGTTGGGAAACAAAATTTCACTTGTTTTTGTAAATTGGGAGCCATGACACTCAAACAAGTTTTTTTCATCTTCCTACATAATTTTTAGAAAATAACTATAGATATGTATTCACCTTACAAAAGTACACAATTTAAAAAATAAATCACTCGAATAAGAGTTTATATGAAGGAGATACTACAATTTGAAATATTGTCCTTTTTTAAGGCTTTTCAATGATGATCACCCATACTGTAGAGTAGATATATTTTATTAGAATGGCAAAACTATATCCAAAATAGTAGCAAATGATATAGAATTTCCATGGCTTTGATTCGATATATTACATGATATACTTCCCATCAATATTTATAGAATTACAACCCTTTCAAATCTCCACCCTCAAACCCTAGAAAAACTAAGGAATGGCCATGCTGAGACAAATTTAGGAGGAATGGAAGAAATTGATGGAAGAATGCAAAAATATTCAAAAGGAATTGAATCACATAAAGGAACTGTGTAAAAATATTGAGGATACATTGGATTGCAACATCATCAGTGAGGACTATAACCATATCATTATCAGGGAGTATATATAAGAAACATTTCCCTAGTGTGATTTAGAAGAAGCTTGTGAACATTGATATCTAGATAGTGATAATTTTTTGGAATTCCATATTTTCTTCACTCTTCTCCACCATATGAAGAGAACATATTTGAGGAAAGATAGAAGTAGGAGGTACCTACTGATTTACAATATTCTTCTTATATAGTAGTAGAGTTCCTTTCAAATAGATCCCTTTATAGCTATATGGAGGATTCTTTTTTCTAGATGGTTATACTTATTTGGATTCACATGGACTTGGTGGGAATTTAAAGCATATAATTAAATGATTCATTGATCTTAGGTTTCATTAGTTGGGAGTCAATATGTGTGTTTGGAAATGGGACTCAAGTTTATGGCGGAGTCTCTTAGACCACTTCAACATTAAGGCTACTACTTGTAGATGGGAACCTGGCTCTTGGAAAATCTTATAGAACTACTTCAACATGGTGGTCAACACTCATATATGGGACCTAGGTTTATTGATGTGCTTCTGGGACTACTTCAACATTACAATCAACAACCATACACATGATCTTGTCTTATGGATGAATATCATATATACAAGTGTTGAGGACAAAACTTTTCAAAGGAGGATGGAATGTTGGGATACTCCCTATGAGTGTAATAAAGATCTATGGGCCCATTATAGATAAATGTAGGACAATTATGGATTCCATTTAATGTAATGTAGACTAGATCCACAAAGTTAATTATCATTAAATAAGGCCCCATTAGGTATTTAGAATTTAATTAATGTAATGTGGCCTCATTAAAGAAGACCCACTAGGTAGTTAACATTCATAATCTATAATTAAGGATGGAGACATCCTTATTTATGGATAGAAAATGATAATTATCCAATGGGGCCTTATTTAATAATAACTAACATTATGCACCTAATCTACATTACATTAACTGGCC
>ML781212.1:1003117-1054919 GCA_009831015.1 Picea engelmannii | reverse complement strand
AAAGCTGCATTTTCTCATACTGCAACATTGGAATGCTGTTCTAATCGTACTTCAACATTCGAATACTTTTTCCTTTTGAACATGCTTCCGTTTTCTTGCATGAAAATTTGGCAGGGACTACGCTGCTTCGCTGCCCTTGTTTTCCTTGTTTACACCAAAACTAACGCAATATAATAAAGATATTGTCACAATAACAATTACATTCGTACTTTAAAACACAATATATATTAATAAAATATCCATAAAATTAAAACTAAAAATATTTATACATATGAAAAATTTAAAATATATATTTGATAATAATATATATATATATAACAAAAATATTATAAATACAACTTTTTTATTAAAAATATATATATATTCATCTTCATCTTAAATGAATAAAATTTACATTTAAAAAAAATAAATTTAATACTTTTGTGTATTTAATATGTATACACCCCCCGATAGAGTGTTAGTGCGGCACACTTGGCATACGACGGAGGCAGGCACCAGCCACCAGGGCATGGAGCCATGTGACGGGCTCGTGCCACCGTCCGTCACCCTCCTCCGACATTAAATAGCTCTTACTATGACATGAAAGGGCATTTATGCAGTCTCCCTCTCTTTATTCGCGTCTTTGTATGGCTTGGTTACTGGTGTGTGTCCCTCGTCTCTGCTTGCGTTCCGAAGGGTTCCTCCCTTCGCAGCCATGGCCTGATCCTGTTCGAATTTTCTGGCTCTATGCAACCCCTACTCGCCCCCAGGCCTTCTACCTCTGCTTGGTGCACCTAGTCTCTTCGGCCAGTCACAAAAACCGCCTTATGCCGCGTCCAAGGGGGAGGCCGCGGAGGGGCTCTCCCTGGAAACCTCGCCGATCCTCGGTCTCGCCTCCCGACTCACCCTCCATCTGCTCCTCCCCTCCCCTCCAGTCCGAGCTTCTCATTTCTTCCTCTCTCGCTCCGCCGGTTTCGCAGTTTAATTGTCTAGCAATCATCCCCCGGACGCCGAGCTCCTTCTCGCGTCTCCTTCTTGCCCCTCCCGTGGATGTGTCGGCCCCTACACCAGTCTTTGACTCTCTAAGGAGCTCAGGAGGCGAGCCTCCTCCTCCTCGTAAGCCTGGGAACACTGGGTACCAGTCCACTGACTCCTTCAATGGCACGCAGTTCAGAGAAAGCCTGGCCATCCTGTACGGTTTGGTCTTTGAACTCTGCCAGGGGGTGGAGGACCTTCAATTTCGCCTGCAAGCCATAGATGAAAAGGTGGCGGTCTTTCTTCAGACTCTCTCCTCCATGCACGAGGCTTTCCCCTCGGACCCAGCAGAAGCGACTTCAGTGGAGGAACCCAGTGAAGCTACCGGTGGAGGAAATGACAAGGTGCAGCGCTCAACAGAGATTGGGCTGGAGCAGGCCGGGCACGAGAGCATGGCTGTGGAAGTGGACTCGGCAAGGCGACTGCTGTAGGATGCTACGACAGGTGCTGATAGAACCGCGAGCGACGTGAAAGTAGAAATGCAATGGGCAGACCAGGTGACGTATGTCGAGGAGGAACCTTGGACCGAGGACTTCCACGCCACCTGGCCAGGTTATATGCCGGGTGTCTAGGTCTATAGTGTTTTTTGAGGTGTTGTTAGCCTCTTTTAGTTTTAACTGATGACCAGTTTGTCTAAGACTATTTTTCTTAGCTTATCATACTACTTATGCTTGACTCCTTTGTTGGCTAGACTGGTTTCCCCTCTGTTGGGGCAGTCTAGTAATTATAGTATGACTATTTTTGTATTTTGAAACTCCACTTTGGTTCTGGAAGGCTTTTAATATATGATACTTCTTACTTAACAAAAAAAAAAAATATGTACACACCCATTTTGTGTTGAGAAAAGTATGCTACCACCAATGCGGAGGACCATTCATCCACGTGAGCCGTAGAAGATGGGCATCTTCCACTAATGGGAGGTGCTTTACTCTTGATTTTCCTAAAAGCGATTTAGTATTTTGATATTATTATTCATTTTTAAACGGTTATATATATATTATCACAGTTTCAAAGTGGTTGGCGGTTGATGAACGCTAAAACGCACATAGGGCTGGTGTTGCGGCTGGTCAACGTTGAAACACACATAGAGTTCAGGAAATCCAAAAGTTAATCTTAAATGTGATAATTCCAAAGGTTAATTAAAAAATACAAGGAAGTTATGAAGAGTAAATCACATTCATTGATTTGGGAGGACGAGTAAGAATATGCCAACATCTTCAATTGTTAGACATCAGATTAGAATTTTAGATTAAAAGCTGATTAATTGTGCCCATCTCCAATAGATATACGCCTTTTGGCGTAATTAAACAATTATTATTATTCATATTATTACGATTATTATTCATATTAATGTATATATAAAATTTTCAATTTTTAAATATATATAATATTTTTTTAAATATATTTATTACAGTTATTATTATTCATAATAATGTATATTTCAATTTTTAAATATTTATAATTTTTTTTAAATATTTAAATAATATTTTATATTAAAATGTTAATAGGCTTAATTTAATAGTTGTAATCAATATTATTGATTATTTGATTCTCCTTTATTAATAAGAGTTTGGTTCAAATTTTCCTAGTTGAGCCACACTAATTTATGATGACGAATGACGAGTTTATTAGGAATATGATTTATGAATGCGCTAAAGTTTCTTTTGAATTTTCATACAAGGATTTTTTTTTTTAAAGAGTGACTAATATCTTATAATATTAATTCAAAAATGTGTGTATGTGTATAGACATGCATATATATATACTATAACATATATAATATATATGTATTTATACATACATATATTTACATGTACACTTGTGTCTAATTTGTTACCCAACACAACAATATTTATGAAAAATTTAAGTATTAGCGAAAAAAATTTGCATTATAAGTGAAATAAAAAAGAAAGAAATAAAAAAGAAAGAAAGTATGCAACAATGTTCACAAGAAATAATGTAGACATAAAAAAGTATGTTAGCATCTTTAAGGTTTAAAACAACCTTATTTTTAAAAGAAATATTAGAATGGCTAATATGTTATAATAATTCAAAAATGTGTAGTATCCTTTCAATTTTGTTTCAAATTCCCCCTTGAAATATCAAAGTGACTAATATGTTATAATAATTCAAAAATATATGTGTTTGTATCTATATATTTATAGATATATATACACTATAGCAAATGTGTTTGTATCTCTATATTTATAGATATCTAAAGATGCACACATACATTTACGAGGACACATACATTAGCGTTAGGGCTGTCTCCTCTTATAAGAATTTGTGCGGAGTTTAGTTATATAATTAGTTAGTTGGAAATGTCTACTGAATCTGTTGAATTATATTTTTGTATTATGCAAGATCGTCGCTTTGGCCGAGTGGTTAAGGCGTGTGCCTGCTAAGTACATGGGGTTTCCCCGCGAGAGTTCGAATCTCTCAGGCGACGTGCAATTCTCTGTTTCTTGACAAAATTCCTGAACCTTTTTCTTCTCATTATTGAAATCCTGCACCAGTCACAAACAACTTACTTGATAAACCTCCCCTTAATATGTTAACTATTTTATGTGTTATGTGTCTGTATAGATCAGGTTTCATCACCCAACTGTAAATTTCCTTATCGTCGGGATTTAAAAAAAAGGGTGCACCGACGCTTCGCAACTCGCTCGGAATATATAGTGGCAACTCGTCGGGATCCCTTCCAGAGATGAGTGAGGTTTTATGATCCGACTGGGAATATGTAATATCATGTGCATATCATGTGATGTTTTATGATGGGAGTTCTCTTTTGACAAAGTTAGGGCAAAATCTATTTCGATGATATTGAAAAGTAGTAATAAACAAATATATGTATATGTATAATATTTTATTAAAAACACCTAATATACTAAGAATTACATAAACTCAAGTACGTAGGGTAAATAGGGTTGTGATTAACCAATCTTAAATATATTATTTTAATAATAATTAGTTTAGATTCATTTGACGATTTATCAAATGTTTAGAGAAATCAAGTTTTTATAAGTGTAAAATTTGCATTCTAAAAAAGGTTTGCATTTAGAGAGATTTGATCCCTCTTAAAAGTTAAATGGATCTAGATTCGTTGTTGTTCATTCAAAATAATTATTTACTTTTCATATCTTTTTCTTCAATACATATGATACAAAACGCTTCTTAAAAATGTTTCAATTCCTCTAAAACAATCTTTAATTTTCAATAATAATATATAATTTTATTTCTAAACTAATATTATTGAAAGTTCTAAAACAATCTTTAATTTTCAATAATAATATATAATTTTATTTCTAAACTAATATTATTGAAAGTTCTTTACTTTTGATATACCATCTTTTGATATAACATTTTTTTTTTTTAAATGTGTGTTTACTTGCATTTTGCTTAAATTTCTTTCTTGTTTACTCTTCCTAGAATAACATAGTTTCTAGTAAAATAACATAGTTCCCAATTCATTAAGAGAGACTCTAATAATTTTGTTTGCCACATTTAGTTATCAAATAGATGAAATGTTTTAACTAAATAATGTATAAGTAGTGCAAGAATGAACTTCACTACATTCATATCTTTAATTATAATTAACATGTAATGAACCTAAGTACTAAAAATTTAAGTATGCAATTAATAATAAGAATTAATTAGCACACACAAGACAGATGCATAGGTACTAATGTATTAAAATATCATTATTGCTAAAAATACCTTTAAGCTAAGGTTACATTATATAATAGCCTTAAGGATTGGTCCAATATATCTCCAATAGTGGGAGTACAATGCAACAATAATTTAAGACATATCTTCCTCTTACATTCAATGCATATATATATAGAGGATGTCACTTGCTCTACAATTTTTTAACTATGATCAGATATAGTGCAATTGAATTTCGAGGTTTTTGTTTTATAAGGTAGTCAAGGTTTGAAACTCATGACGGTTGGGAAGAGACACTCAAAAAAATCCATCCATGTAAAGGGTTAGTGTGGCCCAAGCCGGGTGTGATCCTTGAGTCATTTTAACAGCTTAAATGCCCTTGGGTCACGGTTTCTTAGACCATAAACTAATCCCACAAGCAACAAACACGATAGCAAACCAAAAAAAAGGAAAATATGTCCCCACCTACTTAATGGCAAGTACAGTATACAATGTTAAGTTATGTCCATATGTATATGCCAATTACAAATAAAACAATTAATAATAATTTATAAACTATTGTTACATATAATATAACATACCCTCTCCCCTTGAAATACATTTCCATTTCCTTTGAATCACGGGGAGAAACCAAATAGTAATATTTGTTGAGAGTTGCATACAATTGGTGTCATGCTCCGTCATCCATCCATCCATATGATATTCACATAGGAGATGGTCTTTGATGGTATCATGCACCATGGTAACTACTCCAATGATTCTATGTATTTCCATTTTTGTTTCTTCCTTGATTACGTGTATATAAAAAATGATTGACCTTTGCCTTTGAGTATACTTATAGAATTTTTGTTACTCCTCTTCATGTTTTCATGATTATTTTCTATTATGGTGGTGCAAATGATGATATATTACAACCTTTAAAAACTTAATCCCTTGTTTCATTTATTTTTAATACTCAATATTGTGTTCCTCGTGCTCTTTTGGATTTTGATTAAGTCATGAGTTTGATCTTCCTTAATATTCCACCAAGTACTCTTCATGTCCCTCTCTAGACTCTTGAAGTTATAGGAGATTGTTTTTCACTTAACATATAACTATGTCTATATTGACCACTCTCCATGCCCCTCTCTAGACTCTTGAAGTTATAGGAGATTGTTTCTCGCTTAACATTACAACTCTTATTTTTAAAACACGGTCCATAAATTCATTTTTTCAGATAGCCAAATGGTGATTGCCTCTTTCATTGATTCTATTGTTTCCTTGGTATGATCAACAACCTATGAGCAAACAATGTTGAGGTGTATCGACACTTATGTAGCAACGTATTTTTCTAACTCAAAGTTGCAGTGCAGAGTGGAGTATTTTGTTGTTCAAAGTGTTCTATAGCATGATGTCTAATTTCCCTTAGTGCTAGAAATCATAGTGGTTGTAGCAAAATTTATTTCTATGGAATATGTTAAAGAGGCTACGAAATTTGTTGCTATAGAAGTTTTGGAAGAGGTAGTGAATTCAAATTATGCAAAAAACAATTGAAAAATCATCTATGTTGGTGAGACGAATGGGCCACAGGCCTAACATTTATGTATCAATTAATGAATCTTCCTTTTATTTAACAGTTTTAGGATGGGCATAATATGTCTTTAGATGGTCATAATTTCCTCAACACTACTTAGAATTTGTTATAACCCCAATTAAGAGATGACATAACTATACCTATTTTTATGGAATTGGGATAGCTTCAATATAGTTCCGAAGCAAAGTGAAAATCATGTCTTAAGGTAGGTTTCTAGTTTCAAAACAAATGCGAGATATAAAGGTCAACTTTCTGAAGGCATATCTCCATTAATAATTCTTAGAATCGCTAGTATGACCCTAATTAAAAATGGTGCCAATATATTGCATCTAATGGATTTAGTATGACTATAATAATCCATGCCAATAAAAATGTATTCCAATAGTATTTTGTTTACTCAAAAGAGAAAAGAGAGAGCTACAAATTTGCAAAGGAAAATATCCCACTTTCCAAAATTGTCACTATGATACCAAAGGTAATGAACCTAGCCTCAAGGGTTAGCTCAAGTGATCATGAGCTAGATGTGAGATCTCTATCCCAAGTTGGAGAGATCATGGGTTCAATTATGTTGATTCCCTTAGGGTAAGGTTCTTGGAACTTAGGCACTAACGATTTACCCTAAGCTTGATTATGTTGGGATCCACCCTAGGTGTGTAATGGTAGCCTATGGGATCATTATAGTTAAGAGTAGGATAAGTATGGAGGCCATTTAATATAATGTAGAGTTGGTACACAATGTTAATTATTATTAAATGAGGCCCCATCAAGTAGTTAACATTTAATAAATGTAATGTGGCCTCATTAAAATAGGCTCACTATCTAGTTAACATTTCATATTATAAATAAATATGGATTCCTCCTTATTGAGGATGTATGAGAATATTATTTTATTGGAGCTTAGCTCATTGGGAGGTTTCCCCTTAAAGAGGAAAATGAACAGGAGTTGGTCCTTCCATAAAAAGGATCGATGTAAGGTGTTTCCCTACCTTAAGGGTATTTTAATAAATAAGGCATTGAAATATTTTTTTTTCCATTATTGTACTTCTTATGTGTGATTTAAGTTTCATATATGAAATACACTACAATTGGTAACATAACACTTTCTAGGGAACAGTTTGGAAACAATATTCTAATTGTTTTTGTAAATAGGGAGTCATGACACTTAAATAAGTTTTTAAGCATATTTTTGTATATTTTATAGAAAATAACTATAAATATGTATTCACCTTACAAAAATACATGATTTGAAAAAAGAAATCACTCAAATTGGAGTTTAGATGAAGAAGATATTACAATTTGAAATATGCTCCCTTTTGGGGGCTTTTCAGTGATGGCCACCAGTATTGTAAAGTAGATATATTTTGATAGAGTGGCTTTATTGTAGCCAAATTAGCAACATTTTATATAGAATTTCTAGGGATTTTATTTGTTATATTATTTGATATACTTATGATAAATATTTAGAGCATTAAAACCCTTGCAAATTTTCTCCCTCAAACCCTAGAAAAACTAAAGAATGGCCATATTGAGACAAATTTGGGAGGAATGGAAGGATGCAAAACAATTAAAAAGTAATTGAATCACATAAAGAAACTGTGTAAAAATATTGAGGAGACACTATATTGTAGCATCATCAATGAGGAGTATAGCCATATTGTTATTAGGGAGTATATACGAGAAACATTTTCCTGGTGTGATTTAGAAGAAGCTCGTGAACACTAGAATTTAGATAGTGGTCATTTTTTGGAATTCCATCCTTTTCATGAAGAGAACATCATTGAGGAAAGAAAGAAGTAGGAGGTGTTACGAAATATTCATTGATAACGATAGAAATGATAATATCATGGTTAATTCCTTGACTGATAAGTATGATGAAGTGGGGTCCTTATTGTATTTATCCTAATTGGTTCTAGATTGGATACAAGAGGTATTATATGAATGGCTAGTTTATTCCAAGATAGTTCAACTTCTCCAATAACTATAGGAAGCTCCAAAACACTTTGTAATCCATAGCTAGTAGAAGGACATGTTAAGGTATAAAGGGTGTATCATTTTGGTGTGGAATTGTTCTTTAAACTCAATGGTATTTGATAAATTGCATTCATCTCCCAAAATGGTTCGATATACATTTTAGAGAACATATGACTGGGTTAAGCATTCATTCTTTAGGGACAATATGAAGAATTAAATTCACACTTTTGTGGCTAAATGTGACATGTATCAAATGAACATGAGTGAAATTGTTAAGCCACCTAGGGAATTATAGGCCCCACCGATCCCTCCAACAATATGTGTCAACATTTCCATGCATTTTATCATTGGGATACTTGAAGAAGGAAACAATTCTATCATAATGGTGGTTGTTGACCTCCTTTTCAAATATGCCCAATTTTGTGCCTTACAACACTTTTTAAGTTGTACATAGTTAAACAAGTCCTCAAGTATCATATTTTAAAACTCCATGGCATTCCTACAAAAATCGTGATGGATCGTTATCCTACACTCACTAGAAAATTATGGTAGGACTTGTTTAAACTACAAGGTAGTCAATTTAAAATGAGCATTGATCCGGATTTTATGAGTAGAACGAAATGACTACAGATTATTAACAAATGTTTAACAGAGAATAACAGAGATACAATAAAATTGGTTTTCTATTCAATAAGGAAATAAGATGAAATTGTAAAATGTAGCGGAAAACAAGCTTGCTGGAATAGTGGCAGCTTATCTCTGAGAAGAGATGTGATGGGTGTGCTCATTCGCAAGAAGATGGTTATAATGAGGCTTTGAAGGCCTTTTACAATAAATAAGAATGTCAAAAACCCTATATATACAAAAACCTAACCCTAGGAGATGAAGCGCCAAAAGTCATGCCGGCCCCGTTTGGGTAAGTTAGTCGATCAACTTCCCGGGGTTGTAACTTTTGCATACGATCTTCATTTTAGGTGCACGATAGCCCGTTGGAAAGGTCTAACTGAGAAGAAAAATTTCCTACTAGCCTAGGTTAGTGCCTTTGGTAGTCACCTGGGCCCCAAATCCCAAAAAACGTTGTTTAGGGCCTCAAAACGACCCCAAAAGTTTGGAACCCCAAAAACTATCGAAAAATTGCCAAGGTGGAAAGTTGTTTTTCGAGTTAGAGGAATAGGTGGGTGGACACCGATATACACCTAGATCAATCCTCCCTCCTTAGGAAGCAATGGTCTCCATTGCGTTGATTTCCCCCATCAGATGAGGAAATTTCTGCTGAATTTGGCCCCGAGTGAGCCACTTGCCTTGGTGCAGGAGCTACCCTTCTTTGACGACTTGATAAAGATGGATCATTTGCTGTCGAGTGCCCTTGATATTTGTGTCCACAATCTGATCACCAGATGCTTGTTGTATGCAGTCGGGGTTGAGCTCTGTTTGTGTCAACTGTTCTGCTACTTTTGAGGTGTCCAATAATGGTGGGAAATAAGGCCAAAGGATATCCATGTTGAACACTGAGTGCAGGCCAAGGAAAGGAGGAATGTTTAGCTCAAAAGAATTATCCCCCACAACCTTGGTGATGGTGTATGGCCCATAACGGAGTGGGTGAAGCTTCTGATGGGGTCCTTTAAGGCGTTCTTTCTGCAAGTGAAACCAAACTTTGTCACCCACCTGAAACTTATGTGGCACCCAATGTTGATCATGACGCTTCTTGTACTTGTCATTGGACTTCTGTAGGATATCCTGCACCTATTGGCGGATGTGTTGGATCCGCTCAATGAACCGAGTGGCTTTGTCAGCTTCAGTTGGAGCAGAAGATGAGTCGGTCGAGGTGACTGTAAGGGGAAGTGCAACATCTATGGGACCCAATGGTTGGAATCCCAAACCCACCTGAAAGGGGCTATGGCCGGTTGAGCTATGCATGGCTCGATTGTAGCTATGATGGACATAGGGAAGACTCTCATCCCATGTGCGAGGGTGCTTGGAATTATACATGCGTAGGATATGCACAATCATTCGATTTACAACCTCAATTTGGCCATTTGTCTAAGGGTGGAAGGCCATGTATTTGGTATCGTGTGCATATCATGTGAGGTTTTATGATGGGAGTCCTATTTTGACAGAATTTGGTCAAGATCTATTTGGATAATATTGAGAAGTATCAATAGACAAATATATGAATAGGTATAATATTTTATTAATAACACCTACTATACTAAGAATTACATAAATTCAAGTACATAGGGTTGTGATTAACAGATCCTAAATATATTATTAGATTATAGCAATGAGTTTAAATATATTATTAGACTATAGAAATGAGTTTATAGTTGCCTATAGTTGACTTTTAAAAAAAAATTGAGTTATCCATGTTATAGTTTGTTATTAAATAATAAAATTAATATGGATTTATCTTAATTTTTATTGGATATAAACTTTGGAGTCTTATTGTTCTATTTGCATGAATAATTTATTATCATTTATATATCCGATGGCGGAATTTTATTTAAAGAGTAATCTAAACATTCTACCTTTCGTTTATTCCCATCACTGATCATTGTCATTTCGTCCAAACTCCCTAAGCCTATCATTCCTCCATTACCTCATGTCTGCCATGACGCCGCCCATCTGTTGGCTGCATGGAGTTGGTGGAAGTAATTTAATGCGCACCACGACCCCCTGCCTCTACGTTCTACCCTACCCCACACATCCGATTCAAATTCTCCCGTGTAGATGCTCTGGTTCCTCCCCTCCCGCACAGGCTCTATTCCTCTTCATTTCTTTAATTGAAGCTTTTCATGTTGATCTCTACATTTTACGTGACCCCTCTATGAAGTATCATAGGAGTGGCTCTGTATCTGTATTCTCTAATTGCCCCATATATATATATATGTATATGTATATGTATATGTATATGTATATGTGGCGGATTGATTGATTTCCATACCTTCTGTTAGTGGGTCCAAAATTGTTATATTTTCTGGAAGCATGAACCTCATGCGATACATAGGGAGAGGCCCAATTTGAATTAGAGCACACCATTGCCACTTATATATTCACATATTTAACCGTATTCACATTTGTGGTATTTTTCTACGATTGCTACCTATTAATGTTGTGGATTTCTCTGTTAATATAACATTTACAAATGGTTTAATTCTTTAAACAACCCATTTCCATTCCAAGGAAACATCGTGACTCTTTCTGTCATGCTACCTTCTCCATCCTTCTCACTGGTATTGATTAAAATGGGTGGAGGTCAACGACATGGCTTGTATAATGGAGCCATGATTAGGGCCATTCCATCATTATCTGCAACCTTCCTCTCCATTTTATGATTATAATTTGACTCCTCTCCCCCTAATTAAAATAGGGGATCCATAGCTCACTATTTTAGAAGACAGGGTTTCTCGTGCTCATTCAACCCAGGTCATTTTTTAGAATGAATTGGGCTCATCATCGATCTACATCGTGAATGAATATGGCTCATCCTTAACTTGCTTGTTCCTCGGAGGAATCAGATGAATTTGGAGAAGGATAGTAGCATAAGACGAAAAGATTATTACTGAAGTAAACAATGTGTTTCCATGCCAAGGAAGCAGTGTATGCTCAACATACAGTGCATTGTTGGAAGTTAATTCGATTGAAAAAATATAATAATTGAACACCACTTGAAACATAATTTGAATCTAGTAATACAATTAGATTGATTAACTATCATAATTGAACCCTAGTGGATACACAATTCACCTTGAAAAGTGTTTATTATGGTATGAACATCTGACGTATTGCATAGTCGCAAACACTAAATTAAATTATAGTTTTGATTAACAATAGTCATCCCCTTAATTGAGAAACAATTTTAGCAGACAGAGACAGCGCACCCCTTATTGAGAATTCTTTTAGCATAGACATAAACAAAGGTACAAAACATGACAAACGGTTATGTGTTGGTTGGTTTTCCAAAATGAGACAAAGACAAACAAAAATGTTCCACCTGCATCATAGCGACATAATCTCTTACCTATGCTTTGAGTCGCGGGTCTAGGGTTTTTGCAGTCGCTTTGAGCCGTGTGGTTCCAACTGCTGCCCCGCTGGGGCACATGTCTCGCAAGGAGGGAGGGCTGATGGGCGCCTCCTACAGCCAAGCCATAGCAAACGGAAATGTTGCAGAGGGTACGAGACGACCGACCTTCGAGCCGCCGCCAGATCTGAGTTCGAAATTACTGGAGGAGGGAACAGTCAAGGACCGAGAGATGGACATTGATTTAGAGAAAGAGGCCATCCCTTCCACCGCATCAGCTCCATGGATGCCAGGTAAATGTATTCCACAAGCGCCACAAGCCCCAAAATATGTTATCAGCTCACCACGCATAGAAGAGCAAAAACAGTACATGATAGATTATGCCCTAGTTGGAAAATTCCTGGGGCTCTGGCCTTCCGAGTGTGATCTGATCAAATGGATACAATATTGGTGGAAGCCAAAAGGTCACTACGAGCTACAACTGGGTTCCAAGGGGTTTTTCACAATCATCTTCCATAACCTTGAGGATCGCAACCGCATTTTCGATGGGGGGCCGTATTTTTTCAACTCGGCGGGTCTCTTCTTACGATTCTGGACAGAAAATTTCAACCCTGAGAAGGAGGACTTTTCTCATGCACCTGTTTGGATCCGATTATACTCTCTCCCGCATGAATTCTGGCTAGAGGAGGTCCTGGCCGACATAGGCAACACCATTGGCATCTATGTCAAATCTTCTGAAGCAACCAAGCAGAGGCGCTATACCTCCTATGCACGAATTTGTGTATACCTGAACATCGCCAAGCCGCGCCCAGGATCCATCATATTGGAATATCAAGACGAAGACTGGACCCAAACCATCAACTACGAACACATTCCGTTCTGATGCCGGAAATGCCACGAACACGACCATCTTTTTAGGGAATGCCCCCTCAACACTATTCAGAAAGAAGGGAACCCTGAAAGCGGCAAAGACAAGGATGGCTTCACTCAACCAACAGGGAAAAGAAGACAAGGAGGGAGGAAGCATCCAACCCAAGTAAGTAAAGATCCCTCTTCTATCAATAGATATGCAATTTTACAAGACCAACCAGAAAATCCCGTAACCCAAACACAACTCACTGAACCACTTTCGGATAATGGCTCCCAAGTCGCCAGACACGGGGAGGTATGACCCCCACAGGGTAAGGAGCCAGATTCTACCCCCCTAAACGTGGCTCAGGATCCGTCGGACTCTCTGGAGACAGAGGATGGGGACGCAGAAATGGATATGGAGGAGCAAGACCTAGCTGGGGTAGATTTGGAGCACCTAGAGCACACCTATAGGCAGAAAAAACTTTACACCATACCCAGGGATCAATTACGAAAGGTGCACAAGGTCTTCCTAAATTCCTCAACAGGGTCCTCTGCAAGAGCTAGCCAAGGGCTGGGAATACAGAGTAGTCAGTCAAAAAACCTAGGTAAATCTCAGAAAGACGAAAAGAAAAGAGGGAGGAAATCCACTAACAAGCTTATACAAGAAATAAGCCACTTCATGGTAAACTCAGGGCAAATCCACCTGATCTCGGACAACTTCTCACCTCTCCCCACCCCCCCCGTCATCATGAAGATCATCTCATGGAACATCAGAGGCCTCAACGGACGTAGCAAGCACAAATTGCTACAGGATCTGATTATGGCGGAAAAACATGATATAGTACTTCTGCAGGAAACAAAATGCACCTCAGAAGATGTCTATAGACTACTTCCATATTGCTGGAAGCAAGGGGAAGCAGTCTCAATAGTAGCCACAGGTACAGCTGGAGGACTGGCTATACTCTGGAACACGAACTCAGCCCTGCTAGAAAACTCTATTGCCACCAGATGGTCCATTACAGTAGACTACAGGCTCATTGGCTCAAACAAGTCGGGCCACTTGACTAATGTCTATGGCCCGACCAGCCTAAGGGAAAAGCAGGCCTTCCTCAGGAATCTGAACTACTTATCCAATTTAATGCAGCACAATAGATGGATTATTGGAGGAGATTTCAACATCATCCGCAGCTTGGAAGAAAAAAAAGGCAGATCAAGACGGCTGGATCGAGAAACCAATGACTTCAACAGTCTCATAGACAACCTTCACCTCATCGACTTAGAGACCATCAATGGCATTCATACCTGGACAAATAGAAGAATCAGAACACACCAAATTGCTTGCAAACTCGATCGGTTTCTCATCTCAGACTCCCTCATGCTGGAAGGCATAGCCTTGGAAGCTACCATCCTGAACGTCCCTGGTTCGGATCACTGGCCTATTCAACTATGGCTGGATGTGCCAGCCACGCCGGGAAAGAAACCCTTCAGGTTTGAGAAGTTCTGGCTCGATCACCCTGATTTCTAGACAAAAATACAAGACTGGTGGAGGGAGGCAGAGGTTTCTCAAGGCTAAAAAATGTACAGATTTCAGCAGAAGTTAAAAAACCTCAAACAATATCTCAAGCTCTGGAATAAGCAAACCTTTGGCAACATCTTTGATTCCCAGAAGAAAATTTCTGAACGAACGGTCGAGATTCAAGACCAGATCAGAACACAGGGATTAACGAAAGAGCTAAAAGCCCAAGAAGAAACAGTAAATCAACAACTAGAAGCAAGGAAAAGACAAGAAGAGATTCTTTGGAAACATAAATCGCGCATCCAATGGCTCAAGGAGGGGGAATGCAATACCAAATTCTTTCATAGAATTGTCATCCACAGAAGGCACTCCAATAAGATCACGCGTCTCATCTCTGCTGCAGGGGAGACCATTCATTCTCACGAAGACATGGAGTTGACCCTGATTGAATACTATCAAGATCTCCTCACGAAACCTCTCCCAGACAGACATGAGGCCATTACTAAAGTCACGCAGCATGTGCCCTCCCTCGTTACCCAAGAGAAAAACTCAGCCCTGCTCCGGCCCATTACAATTGAGGAAGTGGATTAGGAGCTTCAGGATACCCCCAAAAGCAAGGCTCCTGGACCTGACAGCTTCACCAACGATTTCTTCCACCATTGTTGGCCGATGATCAGGGTGGAGGTGTGGGAAATCCTGGAAGATTCCAGAGCCACCGGGCAAGTCCTCCAGGCTCTTAATGCGACGTTCCTCACCTTAATACCCAAACAGGGGTAGGCACATCGCCCCAAGCAGTTCAGACCCATATCTCTATGTAATGTCATCTACAAACTCCTAAAAAAAGTGATTGCTAGGAGACTCAAGCCTATTTTGCCGACAATCATATCCCGGGAGAAATCAGGCTATGTTGAAGGCAGGCAAATCATGGACAGTGTCATCCTAGCACATGAAGTGATCCACTCTCTGCAGAAAACCAAAACACCAGGTATGCTCCTCAAATTAGATCTTTCTAAAGATTTTGATAAGATAAGCTGGGAATATATGCGGGCAATGATCCTAGCTTTTGGTTTTGATCAGAGTTGGGTGACTTGGATTTTGAATCTAACTTCCTCGACTTTCTTCTCCATTCTTATTAATGGGGTCCCCTCTCGACCCTTCTCTCCCTCGAGAGGAATTAGACAGGGAGATCCTCTATCCCCCTTCCTCTTCATCATTATGGCCGAAGGTCTTGGTCGCTCCATCTGTGCAGCTGTTGAAAGCAACCTTTTGACAGGCTTACCCTTGCATGGCATTTCCCCTCCTATCTCACATAGTTAATTTGTGGACGACACGCTTTTAATGGGCACCCCGACTGTCTGTGAAGCCAACTCTCTTCTTGCAATTCTCCAAACCTTCTTAGATGCCTCGGGGCTGGACTGCAACAAGGATAAATCTCAAATTTTTTTCTTCAATACGCCACCTCCGATTCAGCTACATATCGCTGAAATCCTAGGTTTCAACAGAAGCTCCCTTCAATCCAAATACCTTGGCATTCCCCTGATTGACAATGCCCTCCGGAATTCCTCGTGGGAACATCTTTTATCCTCTTTTACCAAGAAGCTCTCTTCCTAGACCTACCGAGTTCTAAATCTTCCCAGTCGTCTCATTCTTCTTCGAGCTGTCCTTCAAGCCCTTCCTGTCTACACCTTCTCTGCGCTAGCTACCCCAAGATTTGTTCTCACAACCATTAAAAATTTACAGCGAAACTTCTTCTGGCAAGGCCTTAGTTCAGGAAAGAAAATAGCGTTGGTTAGCTAGGACAAATTATGCCGGCCCAAGGACCAAGGTGGCTTGGGATTACAGGACCCCCTCATGATGAATAAGGTGCTAAGCGCCAAAATCTGGTGGCGGTGGCTCAAGCACCCCAAGGACCTCTGGGCCAGACTTTGGAGAAAGAAATATGCGCCGAATGTGGTGGAAAAGAACCTAATTCGATGGAATGGGGACAGTCCCGGCTCCTTAATATGGACAACGACCTGGCAGAACAAACAATTGGTTACTCAAAACGCCTTTTGGGAAATCAGGAATGGGGAATCAGCTCTCAACTGGAACAATTCCTGAAAACAATGGCTGGTTTTAGACAACGAAGACTGGGCAAGAGACATCTGTACTCCAGCTACTCAAGTGGGACTGGACAGAGTAGCTGACTATTGGTAGGACAATCCCCTAGATGACACTTGGCGAAGATGGCACCTGGACAGGGAACGCATTAATCTGGAAGCGCATGTGGACTTGGCGCCCTGGCAAGAGGAAATGGCCAAACGCAAGATTCCCAAAATCGCAGGAGAGGATATCCTTCACTGGGGACACTCACCAAGGGGCACCTATAGTACGCAGGAGGCTTATCAGATCATAACTCAGGCAGACCCCCTCCCTACCAGGAAAGTCTGGTGCAAAATCTGGAGTCTTAAACACTGGCCAAAAATCACCCTCTTTCTCTGGCTTGTCTCCCACTCAAGCATACTAACTTGGGATAACCTCTCGAAAAGGGGTTTTGTTGGGCCCTCCATATGCATACTTTGTGGAGAAGATGCCGAAACTATGAACCATCTCCTCAACTCTTGTCCTTACACAACTCAACTCTGGGATCAATTGGCACTCATCATGCGCACTTCGGATCGCCTTAGAGATAGTATCATTGATACCATATCGGAGTGTAGGGACCAGGCTTTCCATTCCCCCCTCCTCAATCTCATTTGGCAATTACTTCCAGGCTTCATCCTCTGGAAAACCTGGAAATAAAGGAACAAAAGACTCTTCCGCAATACTTCTCTTCCTTGGCAACATTGTTGGCATCAATGTCGGTGCAATATCTTGGAAACTCTCAACCTTCAGCAGTGGACCGATGAAAACGTGCACAACACTCCTTCCGAACTCTCAATACTCCAGCATTGGCAACCTCTACCCTCTCATCATCCTCTACCCCCCTCTTCTCCTTCCACCCCTCTCAGCAGCCCCTCCTTTTGGTCTCCCACCCCTGAAGATTTCATTAAACTCAATTTTGACAGTGCCTCTAAAGGCAATCCGGGTGTAGCAGGATATGGAGTAGTCTTCCGAAACCATCAAGGGCACATCATACTCATAAACACATGCAACCTTGGCCATTCCATGAACAATGATGTGGAACTCTGGGGGCTCATCCGAGGATTGCAATTAGCCATCAACCACAATTTCACCAAGTTAATAGTTGAGGGGGACTCTCAGATCGTCATCAACTTGCTCCGCAAAATTCTAAATGGAGCAAACCTGGACAGAATGTCGCCTATCTGGAGACTCTCACATGGGTTGCAGATGGTCACAGACCTAATGAAATCAAATCAGGCAGTCGTACCTGCTCATGTCAGGAGGAAGGCGAATCAAGTTGCAGACGAGCTAGCAAATTTGGGAACTACTTGGATTGGTCCAGAACTTCTATGCATTTCGGCTTTGTAACCGAATCACCCCATTCTCCAGCAATGCATTCGCAAAGCTGGAACAGTGGACACACCCCCGGATGGGGTGCTATTGCGGTACACCTGGCGCGATGTGGAGGTGAGGCACGACCAGCGAGGCACAAAGCCATGTTACGGGCTCGTGCCATCGCCTGCCACCTCAAACCAACATTAATTGGCCATTACCATGGTGCAGGCGACAATTAATCTGCTCCTTCCTCCCCTCAAGCTTCATATCATGGCCACGATTTGTATGCTCATCGTCTGTCTCTGCGCAGGTTTCATTTGGCTCTCCCCTTTGCAGCCTTTGTCGAAACTCATTGGGATTGGAATGCACACCACCACCCTGGTTCGGCTTCAGGCTTCCGTCCATTCCCTGGTGCACCTAGCGCCCTTTTCCGGCCACTCGACGATAATTATGCCGCGCCCTCGAGGGCACCCGCGCAGAGGCTCCCCATGGAAACCTTGTTGACCCTCTATTTCACCCCGTACATTGCCTTCCTCCTGATCCTCTCCTTCTATTCACCCCCTACATTGCCTTCCTCCTGATCCTCTCCTTCTATTCACCCCAGGCCAATTCCTCCTTCGCCACCCGCTATCGTTGTCTCGAATTTTGATAGCCTTGCTATCGTCCCTATGCTGTCGTCTTCTTCCTCTCGCCTTCCTCCTAATCCTCCAGTGTTTGGGCCTCCTCCTCCACCACATCCGAACTCTGCTGGGAAAACTGGGGGAGAACCTCCTCCGTTCGAGATTCAACCACCGAACTCTTTCCTTGACACTCAGCTACGAGACAACCTGGCAATTCTTTTCAACCTGGTCTTTGGACTCTTCCAGGGGGTGGAGGATATTCAATTCCGTCTGCTGGCCATGGATGAGAAGGTAGCATTCCTTCTCCAGCTCCTTACCTTTCTTCAAGACGCTCTCCCCACGGACTTCGTAGGTGCGGCTTCGGCGGAGGAACCCAGTGGTGGAACCAACGAGGGGAACGCCCAGGCGCAACGTTCGGCTGGGAATGAGTAGAACCAAGTCATGCATGAAGATATGGCAAAGGAGATGGTCACAACATGTTGCGCGTCGCAGGATACCTCGCCAGTTGTCGACAGGACCGAGGGAAGCGTGGGCGTGGGGAAGCAATGGGACGATGGAGTGACATATGTCGAGGAGGAGCCGTGGTCAGAGGTTGTTCACGTCACCTGACCAAGTCATTTGCCAACTGTATGAGGTCATGAGAGAACTTCTAGTTTCTATAGTCTTTCTACTTTTTAGTTGCTATCCAGTTAGCCTCAAACCATATATTTAGACTATTCTACCACTTATGTTTGACTTCTATGCTGGCTGGACTGGTTTCCCCTCTGTTGGGGCAGTCCATTAACTACAACACGAATATTCTCTTTACTCTGTATCTCCTTTTGGTCTAGGAAGGCCCTTTATATATAATACAACTAACTTACAAAAAAAAACATAATCTCTTACCTACCTTTGTTAACATTGCATTTATATGCATGCTAAGAAGCAAGTGACAGGATACGACCTTTGTTACCCCATATTTATTTTTATTGAATGTTGAATCCATTGCTATTAAGCTATTGTGAGATAGCTTGGCCATGGTCTTCAACATCCATGCCTTTTGAATTCCAACTATTAAAGGGACCTCTTCACCATTGGGTTTTTGGGAAAATAAAAAATCATCTTGGTGTTTTTGATACCAAAGGTTCACGCTCATTTCATCATTTTTGTGCAATTGGTAATTTCCCTTCATCAAACGATTGTAGATGTTGACGACATCTTTCATTCTCAATAAAAAATCTCTTTCCCGAGTTGTGACATCCATATCAACATGTTTCTTTATATGCATTTTACAAACTGAATCAATTGGCACTTCCAAAAAATAACAATTTTCTACATAAGAAACCATGTCTCTAGAAAGCCTTGGCTTATGCATGGACCTAGACTCACCTGAAGTATCATGTTGGCCATGGCAAGGACATCCTTCCCCATCTTCATGGTCATACACATTATATGTCAAAATTGCTACGCCGGGGTTTTGAACCATAACTTTTACAATGAAGTGGCACTGACAACCCCTCTTCTTAACAAAGGATGTACTTTGTTTCTTTGTATGCTTTCATCTCTTGTCCTCTGGGCCATATGAGAAATAATAACTGCATAACAATGCTTGAAACATCAATAGATACAACAAATGATAAACACTTGTATTACCAACATGTAAACAATGCATTTCACAGGTACTTACAACTCGTATTGTAAAGAAACACTAGCCCTTGATTTTGGAGGTTTGTTTTGTCGGTGGATGAAAGTACATGGGGCTTTTGGATTCATTTTCTCCCCTCTAATAAAGTCAAAAACTCTTTTTGAAGATATTTTTGCAACTCGACCAATGCTCATGTTCGTTCGATATACTTTAGACCAAACTAAAGATTTTACCAGAAAATGTGATCTTGTCTTTAGGGTCTTTAACATATATTATATGTAATACATATAACATAGACCTCAAGGCTCATGATAGTCTTCCATTTTTTACCTTGATTGCTCATTTTGAATCAATGCCTACAAGAAATGTATAAACACATTAAGAAAAATTTTCATCCGTTAACAATATTTGCATTTTAAGTCTTCTAATACAATTAGAAACAATAAAATCCTAAAGAATTCAATTGATTTTCATCAACACACTTTGCATACAAAAGAATATTTTCCTTGATGATTTTTCATATTTCTTTCATATTTTAAAACTCTTCTTGATGATGGACCACATTTGTTTGGTCTGAAACCTTGAATTAAAAATTGATGCGATGAATATGAAAGAACTACCTTATGACATGTTCTTAACCATTAGGCCCACTCAGGATATATATATATATATATATATATATATATATATATATATATATATATATATATATATAGAGAGAGAGAGAGAGAGAGAGAGAGAGAGAGAGAGAGAGAGAGAGAGAGAATTGTTACATTAATAATATTTTTCATGTATGTTTTTAATCGAATATATATACAAAATTTTAATATTTTTTTTTATATATATATTAAAATAGTTAATAGGGTTAATTTAATAGTTTCAATCGAGTATTTGATTCCCCTTTATTAAAAAGAGTCAATTTTCTTAGTTGAGCCACACTAATTTATGATGACGAGTTTATTAGGGATATGATTTATGAATGTGGAAAAGTATCTCTTGGATTTCCACACAAGATTTTCCTTAAAAATTATGTTAGAGTGACTAATATGTTATAATAATTCAAAAATGTGTGTATGTGTATAGACATGCATATATACATTATCGCACATATATGTTTGTTTGTATGTATTTATACATATCTACATATAAAGATATACGCATACATTTACATGTACACTTGTGTCTAGTTTGTTACCTAACAAAACAACATTTATGAAAAGTTTAAGTACGAGCAAAAACAAGATTGCATTATAAAAAAAATGAAACAAAATCAAAAGAGAAGAGTGCAATAATGTCCACAAGAAATAATGTATAAAAGAGTATGTTTACATCTTTGAGGTTTCAAGCAACCTTATTTTTAAAAGAAATTTTAGAGTAACTAATATGTTATAATAATTCAAAAATGTGTAGTATCCTTTCAATTTTCTTTCAAATTCCCCCTTTAAAATATCAAAGTGACTAATATATTATAATAATTCAAAAATGTATATACATATACACTATAGCACATGTGTTTGTATCTATGTATTTATACATATTTAAAGATGCACACATACATTATGAAAAATTCAAGTATGAGCAAAAACAACATTGTGAGCTATGAAAAAGTTAAAAAAAACTCAAAAAATAAGAATGCAACAAAGTCAAGAAGTAATAATGTAGACATGAAAGAGTATGAGAATGCCACAAAGTCAAGAACAAATAATGTAGACATCAAAGAGTATGTTTGCACAAAATTATATAGTAGTAACAATATGTAGTTAAAAGGGCACAACAAAGAAACACATGTCAAAGATAAGAATGAGATTTTGAAAGAAGAGTGTTTGCAAGTTAAGCTAGCATATTCCTTTTATTAATTTTGAAATAAAAAAACTAGGATTTAGGGTATTTGTTTTGGGATTTGATGCTTGATTTATTATCAATCTTTTAAAATTTCCATTATAATGTATTCATAAAAACTTAAAAAATTAATTGTAATTATCTAAATTTATTACGAAAATCTTATTATATCTATTGAAGGCTTAGGTATATAGCGTTCAGTTCAATGTTTATTACATATTAATTAGTCATTGACCAAAAAATTTGTGTGTTTTTTCTAATGTCACACTTTAGAAACATTTTATTTTTACTTTTTTCAATTATTTAAAAAACAAAATTGACTATCCTAATGGTGGATGAAATGAACCTCTTATTACAGAGGCAGTGGTTGTTCATAAATGAAAACATAGGGAAAACATAGGGAGGTCGACGATTATTAAAAAATGTGCATCGTTATCGATTATTATATTTACCATTTTAATATTTAAGGTGAACCGTGAATGAATTAAGCATATTAATAAAAATGTGTATAACCAAATATTAATTGTGGATATTTGGAGATATATATAAAATATTATAGTGAAATTTAGTGAATGTTTTGATACTTGTCACATTTGTGAATGGTAACTTTGATAATTTTTTAGCATATAAACCACTTGTGATATCCATGTGCAACAAGAACTAAGAAGCTAAGTAAATAGCATAATCCATAGAATGCACGTTAACAATAGTTAGTTTATTATTATACCTGTCGATAGGCAATGTATATAGTGTTTGATATGGCGTTGACCTGCTATTAAATCCTGTAGACTAATTTGAATATTTACATTTTAATCAAAGTTTAAAAAAAACTTATTTTCTAAATTATTTATAATTGGTTTTTACTGCAATGTCATTGGATAATGCATCTCATCTCTTATTCTAGAACCAACCCATAATCTTTGGCAACAACACCAAGCATTCAAGTGTGATTTAATTCCTTCTCTTGCCATCATTAGTCACAAATTTAATTTCTTGTTGCTGCCAACCGTTTCATCCACGAATGGTCACGCTTCAGTCATGATCCTCCCCATGTTCGTTGTGCATGTACAGATAAGGAAAATTTATGGCAGTCTGCGTGCCACATGACCTTCGCAGTGACATATGGTTTTTCTCTTAAAAATAAAAAAAGAATTGGGGATAATGTAGTGTACTTGTCTGATCTTTGGTGTACAGAATAGCTTCCGCGGATAATTTATTGGGTTCGCACTTAACGGAGGGAATTTATGTGGAAAATTTGTGAATATGCAGAGATTTGCATGTCTTCTGGCTCTTAACACAGTCCCATAAAATATCTCATATAGTGCTTTCCAACACCGGATATTAATGTTCATAGGTTTGTACAAGTAATTTTTTCCAGTCACCACCTCAGATTTGTGTAGGATCAACCAACTGTGGGACACTTTCTCCACACTCGTCGTTGTTTTCCTTCTTTGTCCCCTCGGATGTTCCGCATCAAAATTCCACGTATCTTCCCCAAGATCAGTGAGCTAGTAAGGAGGCAGGGAGAAGAAGGTGCAAATGCTGAGTAAGGGAGATAGTTGAGAGAGTGATTAATTTTTTCTCAGAAGGTGTAAAATTGGAGAGAAATAAAAAATGTGAGGATTCTAGGAAATACTAAGTACTTGATGAACCATTACAGTGGTTGTGGCCATCTTAGGCTGCGTGTGTTCATGAGTAGTTCGAATTATGGCATATTTACTCCTGTTTTTCATTTGTGGTTCTGTTTTTTAGTCCTTCTGGACTTGCTGAGGAAGGTATGCATCTTTTCCCTTTTATTTTCTCATTTTTAAGACAATATACAGTTGGAAAGGGCGTTTGGAATCTGTGGTGGATGTTAAGAAATACATTCATAAAGTTTTTTCAAAACTTCCAGCGCAATTTATATTACAAAGTTTATACACAACTTACTACATAGTTTATATATCCAGTTTATATCCAGAAAGTTTTATAGCGTTATATCCAGAAAGTTTTACAAAGTTTTACAACAAGAAATAAATATATGGTTTAGAGTCTTAGTGTTCTTTGAAATATAGGGTTACAACTTTATATCCAGAAAGTGTTACAAAGTTTTATAGCAAGAAATAAATATATGGTTTAGAGTGTCTTAGTGTTCTTTGAAATATAGGGTGGATGTAATATATATTATATGATAGGCCAGATTGTAATAGCCTATCATTTGTCATTTGGGGTGGCCAAATATTGTACACCTTGATTAGGAACAACTTTTAGAAACCAACCACCTTCATAGAGTCACCTCATGGTAATATATGCCAAATGTGTTTCCTACACTTTTGAAAAATTCAAGTAAAAGATGGTGTCTAAATTGCAGCAAGCTTATCTAAATGAATTGGTAGTTTTAACAACAAGGGAGATGTAATTGTAGATAAAGTCAATTTAATTTCAACAAATTGTGAAATGTTTCATATTATGTAGAGTGGCATGCATTGAGAATACATAACTATGTGTGAGATGTTTAAAGACTTCTTAAGCATATTTAATGATAAGATAAGAGTGCTTTGACGTGTCAAGCAGTAATTGTTCTGACCTATATTTATTTTAGCACTATTGCCTATATTCTTTTATTGCATTGAGGGAAATATGAAATATTGATGTAATATGAATAATATCAAGTAGGGAGTATTTCGATTAGGAAGTATCAATTAGACGGTAGATAGCTATGTACAGTTTGGAAGATGAATATCTCTTAATCTTCTATTATCTTTAATGGATGGAAGGATTTATTTGGCATATAACTTATTTCAATGTCATATGCAATGCTAAATTGCTATGGAATGGATTTCAATTTTGTTAGAGTATGTCGATTTTGGTTTTTATGCTTATTTGTATAAGAGGTCAAAGGTGCTTTGGAAAATTATGAAAAGACAGCAAAAACAAGTTTACAAACTGATTGAAATCATGGTAAATGGAAGTATTGGACAAGATCTTATGGTTTGAGTGATCATGTGATTTCTTAGTGCATATTAACCTCTGGTTCAAAAGGGAATGATTATTTTTCTGAATGAGACAATTGATATTTAAGTTTGTAACTATATTGTTGATCATTTTCCTAAATGAGACAATTGATACTTAAATTTGTAACTATATTATTTTTTGTGTTGTGAGAAATTGCTAAGAGGATTTGCATAGGCCAAACATTGACAAAATGCAATAGAAGTATGAAGAAACCAAACCTTTGATTCAACAAGTAGAAAAATACAATCTTCGTAGAAAACTACAACCTTCTTTAGACTTGTTCAGGTAGGTGAATGCATAAGAGCACTACTATGTTCCACCCATGTTAACACCTTAGTGTACCTTTTGGATCTTAAAGTAGAGTAAACTTATGAGATAAAAGTAGAGGAAACTTATGAGATAAAAGGCACTCAAAATGTTCCTCTAAATTCCAAGAAATGCCTCAATTGCAGGGTTTTTCCATCTCTAAATCAACCTAGAACCTTGAAAAATATTACAATTCATTGGATCCATCAATACTCTAATGTCTTATTTTGCAGAATTCTAGCATAGATAACCAAGTTTCTTTGAATTCCCCCATAGCTATATGTTGTTTGTTGTTTGGGAAAAAATAAAACCACAGTTGCAATGTAATTATGTATCTAATAGAACTCCATTGATTTTTTCAAGGGACCGAATATGATATATAGAATGTATACAGTTTAATCGAAATCATAAAAACGAAACGCAAGTTGAAGGATGTGAAATGAATAAGTATAAGTTTGAATTTCTAAGAATTTTTTTGGATGCTCCAACTAATATACATCACTGACCTTGGCAATTTATCCAAGGCCACCATATAAATCGGGGATAAAATAAATAAATATATGTATACAAATATATCAAAACTAACTTGGTTTAGATATAATAAGTCATGCCAACTTGCAAAAGATGTTTGTGTGAATCAACAAAGCAGCTTTGTCCCTATGTACAATTCCTCCGCAACATGCATTCATCACTTCTTTTTCAGAGGCGGCCACAATATCAACTATACTTCTTCAAGAGTCCAAAACTATTTCCTTCATTCTGAGACTGTTACTTATTAATATCATATGTGTAATAGAACGGTATAAATTCTTTTAAGAATTCTAATAACTGGTTCTAAGATTCCACACTCCTAGTTATAGTGCCCCTACCATACCTAGCCAGGCATCTCTACATTTTGTGTTCTTTTGAACCAATACAGCGAAATTGAAATAGTTCTTAATACCAAACCTAAATAACCTTATTGGTTAATAACCTCTTGATTCTCATTTACATGACCAAATTACTTTGAATTAGTGCATACCACCAAACATTTAATATCTCCAGTTGAAAAAAATGTTTTCAAGAAAATGCATACACTACTAATTCAATTATTTATCTCATCAAAACATATTAGTGTACAAATGTAACCACATATACCTTACATGATTAGGAACAAACCATACATTTTCATATATTTTTATTAATTAGTTTATAAACATACTTATATAAAACATATACATTACTTTATACCATTAATTAATATATATATAAGTTTTTATAGAAATATATTGATATAGATTTATTCATAAAATGGATTTATTTTTGTTTAAAAAACATAATATTAATATTCTTTTAAAAAAATTTATGAAATTCACTCATTTATAATCCATTATATAATCATGTCTAAACTTTTATGTGAAAATCTTAAGATTTAATGACGAGAAGTCTAGATTCATCTTAATTAGGTGTTCAAAAGAATCAAATCTATCGAGATACAAACTTTTAACCTTTACTCAAATTTTGCAAGAAAACAGAAATTTACATCTCCAGAAATTTGAGATGTGAGAGAAATCTAGGATTAAAATAAATTTAAAGTGATTTACTAAATAATACACAACACTAAATTTTTCAAACAGCTTAATAAATCTGGGATTAAGATAAATTTAAAGTGATTTACTAAATAATACACAACACTAAATTTTTCAAACAACTTAAATCAAATCCAATCTAATATAAAATCCTTGAATGTGTGAGAAATGTTTGACCTCTCATAACTAATTTTCATAACCAAACCATGCGGAGTTTAGAGGCCGGAATCATTAGTGTTAGGGCTGTCTCCTTTTAAGAGAATTTGTGTGGAGTTTAACCATATCTAGGAGTATACAATTGGTTATATAATTAGTTAGTTGAAAACGTCTATTGAGTGTGTTGGTTTCTACTATTCCATTGAACAACATCGTCGCTTTGGCCGAGTGGTTAAGGCGTGTGCCTGCTAAGTACATGGGGTTTCCCCGCGAGAGTTCGAATCTCTCAGGCGACGTGCAATTCTAACTTTCTTATTAGTTCCGGCCAGAGTTCAAACGGAACTATTTTGATTTTCCAGTGGCAGATTAAGTTCTCTTTATAATACATTTAGTTTCAGCTATGTCTGTATAGATCAGGTTTCTTCACCGAACTGTAAATTTTGTTATCGTTGGGATTTAATAATCTTATTGTTATAACTGGGAATATATATTGTGGCACTTGATGGCATTCAACGGATTCTTAAACTATTTGCAACATTTCTTCAACAATATTTTCATCTCCTTCGCCTACTACCTCTCCTCATGTGTTGAGCCTTTTGTAAGGTTTCACATGTAAAACAACTCAAAGTATTAAAAATGATAATAATAAAAATTTCTCCACGTAAGGATCAACTCAACTCAAAGGTTTCACTACGTAAGGATCACTTTATATGAGGAACATATGCTCTGTATAAAGAATATTCTCCAGCGTAGATCCGATTTGCAGTCTCAAACAATCGTTGGAAACATTAATTCGATGTCAACTCTGGGTTCTAACAAGATGGGTACGGGGATGGACTCAACTCTCAGCATGTATGTCTCAACCTTGTTTGAACATTTAAAATATATATGATCAAATGTGAAATGTTTAATTTTTTTTGAATTTTTTTAAATGCAATTTATATTTGGTTCTTTCTATTCAATTGGAAGGGGAAGTTTAGGTTAATCTCAAAACTATACCCTAATCACAATAAAGTACTAAAATGGTCGTGACAACAATTATAATAAAGTATGAAAGTAGCACTATAAGAGATTCTAGTCAATACGGTTTATGACAAATCTATAAACTGTGTGGCACCATGGAGCAACACATCTTTCTCCATTCTTTGTGAGTGTATGTTGAATTCTTTGAATTTCAGCCTTTCTGACGGTGTAGTTATTTGTGTTAATTTTTGTCATTTAAAATCCTAAGAAGTTGAATTCTTTTAAGACTATGAAGCTAGCACTTAGTTAGTATATTGTTGATGCTTCACAATTCAGAATCTTAGCCTTTTAAATAATAGTCCTCATGGATTCTCATCTTTTAACATGTTCGTACTCACTGGTCTCAATGGACTTTCATCATCATCATCATCATCATCATCAATTATAATTATAAGGTGTGAGCTATCATCTCCATTTCCAAATCTACTTGAAAGAGAATAAACTTCCATGTATCACTTGTTATAATAATAATAATGAATCTAGACTGATTGTTATTCATTCAAAATAATTATTTATTTTTTATATCTTTTTCTTCAATCCATATGATACACAATCAATACATATGATACACAATGCTTCTTAAGATTCTTTGTATCTTCTTTCAATTCCTATAAAACCATCTTTATTTTTCAATAATAATATGTAATTTTATATCTAGACAAATATTATTGAAAGTTCTTTACTTTTGATATAACTCTTAAGATTCTTTGTATCTCTTTCAATTCCTATAAAACCATCTTCATTTTTCAATAATAATATGTAATTTTATATCTCACAAATATTATTGAAAGTTCTTTACTTTTGATATAACGTTTTTTTAAACTTTTTTTTTTGTTTGTTTTTTAATATGTGTTTACTTGCATTTTGCGTTGACATAACGTTTTTGTTTTTAATACGTGTTTACTTGCATTGATATAACGTTCTTTTTTTGTTTTTTTAATATGTATTTACTTGCATTTTGCTTAAATCTCTTTCTAGTTTACTCTTCCTAGAATAACATAGTTTCTAATACAATAACATAGTTCCTAGTTATTTAAGAGAGACTCCAATAATCATTTTTTTCCACATTTAGTCTTGTATCAAATAGATGAAATGTTTTAACTAAATAATGTATAGTTAATGTAAGAATGAACTTCTCTACATTCATATCTTTAATCATAATAAACATGTAATGAACCCAAGTATCAAAAATTTAAATATGCAATTAATAATAAGAATTAGCATACACAAGACATATATATAGGTACTAATATATTAAAATATCATTATTGCTAAAAGTATTTTTAAAGTAAGGTTACACCATACAATATCTTTAAACATTGGTCCAATATATCTTTTTTTTACATTCAATGCACATATATATTTAGGATATTGATTGCTCTATAATATGTTAATTATAAACAAATATATTGAATTCAATATTCATTAAGGATAGTATGTTCTCATCAAATTTTGCTAGTGTGATTGGATTTTGAGGTTTTTGTTCTATAAGGTGGTCAAGGTTCGAAACTTGCGACAGTTGGGAAGAGACACCCCAAAAAATTCATCCTTGTTAAGGGTTAGTGTGACCAAGGCCGGGTGCGATCCCCGAGTGATTTTGACAACTTTGATGCCCATAAATTGTGATTTCTTAGACCATAAACTAATCCCACAGACAATAGATATACTAGCAAACAAAAAAAAGAAGACAATATGTCCCCACCTGCTTAATGAAAAGTACATTATACAATGTTAAATTCTGACCATAAATATATGTCAATTACAAATTAAACAATTAATGAAAATTTATAGGCTATTGTTACATATAGCATACCTCTCCCCTTGAAATACATTTCCTTTGAATCATGGGGAGAAACTAAATAATAATGTTTGTTGAGAGTTGCATACATTTGGTGTCTTGCTCCATCATCCATCCATCCATCCATATGAGATTCACATAGGCGATGGTATTTGATGGTACCATGCACCATGATAACTACTCCAATGATTCCATGTATTTCCATTGTTGTTTCTTCTCTACGGATATATAAAAAATAATTGACCCTTTTCCTTTGAGTATACTTATTGTATTCTTGTTACTCCTTTCCCTGTTTTCATGATTATTTCCTCTTATGGTGGTGCAGATGACGATATATTACAACCTTTAAAAACTTAATGCCTTGTTTCATTTATTTTTAATACTCAATCTTGTCTTCTTCGTGCTCTTTTGGATTTTGATTAAGTCATGTGTTTGATCTTCCTTAACATTCTACCTAGTACTCTTCATGCCCCTGTCTAGACTCTTGAAGTTATAGGAGATTGTTTCTCACTTAACATACAACTACGTCCATCTTGACCTTAATTGGTTCCAGCTGAGTAATAACCTGAAAGGTTACTTCCTTCTTCATCTACCAAAGATTCATGAACTTATTTTGTACATTAACATTAATAGTTTTCAAAGTCTTTTAACATTATATATCTAAAAATAATAACTAAATTATCAATAGAGATAACATGTAGTTCAAAATGCAAGACATATTTATTCATAGTGAATTTCAAATTTGCATATAATTTATCCTTCTCATTTTTTAAATGTGTTCCTTTGATATCCTTTAATGGAACATGAAATTGCTTTTCCTAGTCCATGTTGATGAAGTTATACATGTTGTTGGGGCTTACTAAGATGATGCTCTTTTTCTAAATGCATATATGGACATATAAGATAGATAAGTCTCTATATGTGAACATAGGTATGTTTTTACTCTAGTAGAGAGCCATGGAAGCATTGTAATTAGAGATTATCGGAATGAAACATTGAGCCCCATTCAAATTCGGTTTTCCCATTATGGTTTTTATGGTAAAATTTCTAATTTCATGGTGACTCATTGTGTTTGATTTCGTTGTCGTGCACATTCTGTGTGTGAGATTATTGATGCTCTTACTTAATATGTTTAATGGGTTTCTCTTAGTATTGTTAATGGGTTAGCATGATGAGTTTTATATTTCATTTAGTAGCTTACAATTGAAAAAACATATATGGTATGGATGTCAATAGATTTGGAATGTCCATCATCCAATTCCCTTCAAAGTTTGAGATATATGGATATTAGAAGTTATTTATTGCAAATGCTTAGGAAGTTGCTAAATTTGTTTTCATGGTTTTTGGAGTTTTTTTCTCTCACCTGCAAGTCACAAATTCATTATCCCTAAGCTAAGAACCATCATTAGTTGAGCATATTCCACCTCTCACTAGTTGTATGATATTCCTTAGACTGAATTTCCACTAGCTGAGTTGATTTCCTTCCACCTGAGCGACTCAACTTCTTGGTGGTCAATTTCATTTTATCTAGGAAATGCAATTCTTGTTTTTGAGTCGAATTTCTCTTGCTTGGGTTGATTTTACAAAAGATTGAGTAGACTTCACCTTTCCTTGGTCAATAGGTTACCTCCTTTGGGTCTTTACTATTATTCATAGGTCATACAACCATCAAATTGTTGATGAGGTCGATCAAGATTGGGAAGTGTTCTCATATTATCCTTTAGATTGCACTTGCTCAATAATTTCATAGAAAATGGGTGAAGTAATTGAATAATATCCCTCAACCTGCATCGGTGGAGAAGTTTCGTAGAGAAAATGAGAAGTTTTCTCATAAATTCCCCCAAAATACACTTGTCAATATTCAATAGAAAATGTGAAGATTGAATTGAGATCACTCACACTTTAAAATTGAGGAGAGTCACAAAGAAGATGGGAAGTTGTCCAACAAAATATCTCAAATTTATTGTTTATGGAATCCTTGCATATAAAATGGGAAACAATATGATAAGCTCCCTCTAAATGCACTTTTGAGAGTGTTCACACACAAAAAAAGGGAGGAAAGTTCATGAGGAAAACCATGATGCTATGATGCATACCAAGGAAGAGGAGAATCCGAGAGGCCAATGATACGAATATTGACAAGTGTGTAGCCAATACAATTTGTGATCCATTTTTATCTAGCAAAGGTTGTGAAGACATTGGCATGGTAAATTGCATGAAATTTTAGATTGTTTTGCGCCTTTACATAGTAATGTAGTAGCTAATGATGTTTCCCCTTCTAGCATCACAATGGATAGACATTTCTAGAGTTAACATAAATTTATAGGGTACCCCCAACTGTAAAGTTGGTATGATGTTGATGAGAAGGCTTGACTATTTCATGGTAATTAAAATAACAGAAACTCTATGGCTATGAAGCAGGGGGAATAGAGACCTTGTGTAAACCCAATTGTAATCTAGGAGACTTTGAATTCATTGTGATTGGACATTGGTGACGATTGAACTAGGATTATGCTCAAACTTTCTAAAGACGTAGCCTTATAATAAAACCTGAATAGAGTATTTTTAGAGCATTTTTTTATTATTGATCCAATTTGCATCGTGTTTCCAACTATTTGATGTGTGTAGGCTACACTCAAGAAAATATAGAGATCCTTGTACAGGGTAAAGGAACATAGGCCTAGTGTCCTTTCTACAAATAGATCCCTTTTGTACAAGGTCGATAGAGAGATTAGAAACATACTTCCACATAGTATCTGTGTTGATGAAGTGAGTGGGATATAAGTCCCTCATTTATGGATCACCCATCTATAGAAGAAATGTTTTTCTATATATTCTTTTGTGAGTTGATATTTTTCATCAAGGTTACACTACCATTCACAATATCCACCCTTAATGTATAGTTCTAAATCAATTTTTCAGGTCCATTGTAAAGGTATTTATTCTTAAGGCTAAGCCACCACTCTTTGGCTCTATTTTTTCATAGAAATACTATATATCCATATCAATTGAAATCTTCAACATTAAGTAAGAGAGATAATGGTTAAACATAAATAAGAGAAACTTACATTTAATGATCTGAATTGGATCCGCTCCAAACTTTTTAATAAGCACTTAGGTGCTTTCCCTTTTGTAAATTTTATAAATATGTCCCTTTTTAATTTTAGTTAGTTTTTGGAAAAAAAAATGGAAGTTGAAATGAACCATTGTGATGGTTGGCCTTCCAAAGGAAACCCATTAAAAATAAATTTTGTAGTGAAGAAGGATATGAACATGGAGGTGAAAGGATAAATGGAGAGGATAATACTATAAATGAGAGCTCAAAGAGGGAAACCTTCTTAAAATTGACTGGATGAAGGATTTAATGAGCCTATACATGTTGAGATAAGGTGTCTATGATCCATATCCATCTACATTTTTGTATTTCCAGTGAGTAACAATACACAAAATCTATGTGTATCTCACCCCTCTATATTTATCTCCTAGGCTCAATTAAAATTCCCATTAAATGTTGATATATGTGTGTTGTGGTTCCAATTTCATGGAATTAGTGTGAGTTCATTACTTTCTAGTGTGTTGGGAATGATTATTAATTTTTGGATCGTTTCATGATAGAAACAACAACCTTATCCTATAAACACAAAAATATTTTTTTTGTTGGGCATTTTTCCTTTTCCCACAAGCTATCCACAACCATAAATTGTTTGTTGGGAATTTTTCTTTTTCCCATAGAACATCTATAGCCATCTATTACTTTATTGGCATTTTTCCTTTACCCAAAATTCATCCACAACGTTTTAATGATGATTGAGAGGCTTTCCTTTTCTCAAAGGTCATTCATGACACTCTGCAATCTATTGAGATGTTTTCCTTTTAACTAGATACCTCCACTCACTTGTTAGTATATTTTTTCCATCATGCAATCTCTAAATCCATTTTTACACTCATTACAACTCTTATTTTTTAAAAACGGTCCATAAATTCATTTTTTCACATAGCCAAATGGTGATTGCACTCTTTCATTCATTCTATTGTTTCCTTGGTATGATCAACAACCTATGAGAAAATAATCTTGAGGTTTATCAACACTTTTGTAGAAAAGTATTTTTCTAACTCAGAGTTGCAGTGCAAAGTGTAATATTTTGTTGTTCAAAGTGTTCTATAGCATGATGTTTAATTTCCCTTAGATCTAGAACTCATAGTGGTTGTAGTAAAAGTTATTTCTATGGAATATGTTAAAGAGGTTACGAAAGTTATTTCTATAGAAGTTGTGGAAGAGTTAGTGAATTCAAATTACACAAAAAACAATTGAAAAATCATCTATGTTGGTGAGACGAACGAGCCATAGGCCTACCATTTATGTATCATTTCATGCATCTTCCTTTTTTTAAGCAATTTTAGGATGGACATAATATGTCTTTAAATGGTCATAACTTCCTCAACACTACTTAGAATTTGTTATAGCCCAAATTAAGAGATGGCATAACTATACCTATTTTTATGGAATTGGGACAACTTCAGTATAACTCCCAAGCAAAGTGAAAATCATATCTTAAGGTAGGTTTCTAGTTTCAAAACAAATGCGAGATATAAAGGGTCAACTTTGTGATGTCTTGTCTCCATCAATAATTCTTAGAATCACTATTATGACCCTAATTAAAAATTGTGCCAATATCTTGCATCTGATGGATTTAGTTTGACTATAATCATCCATTCCAATAAAATGACATTCCAATAGCATTTTGTTTACTCAAAAGAAAAAAGAGAGAGCTACAAATATGCAAAGGACAATCTCCCACTTTCCAAAATTGTCATTATGATACCAAAGGTAATGAACCCAAGTAGCCTCAAGGGTTAGCTCAAGTGATCATGATCTAGATGCGAAATATCTATCCCAAGTTGGAGAGATCACGGGTTCAATTATGTTGATTCCCTTAGGGTAAGGTTCTTGGAACTTAGGCACTAACGATTTACCCTAAGCTTGATTATGTTGGGATCCACCCTATGTGTCTAATGTGGCCTATGTGATCATTATAGTTAAGAGTAGGATAAGTATGGAGGCCATTTAATATAATGTAGAGTAGGTCCACAATGTTAATTATTATTAAATGAGGCCCCATCAAGTAGTTAACATTTAATAAATGTATTGTGGCATCATTAAAGAAGGCCCACTATGTAGTTAACATTTCATACTATAAATAAGTATGGATTCCTCCTTATTGAGGATGTATGAGAATATTATTTTATTGGAGTTTAGCTCATTGGGAGGTTTCCCCTTTAAGGAGGAAAATGAACAGCTGTTGGTACTTCCATAAAAAGTATCGTTGTAAGATGTTTCCTTACCTTAAGGGTGTTTTATTAAATAAAGCATTGAATTTTTTTTTCTTCCATAATTGTACTACTTATGTGTGATTTAAATTTCATATATGAAGTACACTACAATTGGTAACATAACACTTTTTAAGGCATAGTTGGGAAACAAAATTCTACTTGTTTTTGTAAATAGGGAGTGATGACACTTAAATAAGTTTTTGAGCATGTTTCTACATATTTTATAGAAAATAAATATAGATATGTATTCAACTTACAAAAATACATGATTTGAAAACCGAAATCACTCAAATTGGAGTTTAGATGAAGGAGATATTACAATTTGAAATATGCTCCCTTTGGGGGGATTTTCTGTGATGGCCACCAGTATTGTAAAGTAGATATATTTTAATAGAGTGGCTCTATTGTAGCCAAATTAGCAACATTTTGTATAGAATTTCTAGGGATTTTATGTTTTGTATTATATGATATACTTATGATCAATATTTAGATCATTACAACCCTTGCAAATTTTCTCCCTGAAACCCTGACAAAACTAAAGAATGGCCATATTGAGACAAATTCAAGAGGAATGGAAGAAAACAATGGAAGGATGAAAAAATATTAAAAAGTAATTGAATCACATAAAGAAACTGTGTAAAAATATTGAGGAGACACTAGATTGTAGCATCATCAGTGAGGAGTGTAACCATATTGTTATTAGGGAGTGTATACGAGAAACATTTTCCTGGTCTGATTTAGAAGAAGCTTATGAATACTAGAATTTAGATAGTGGTCATTTTTGGGAATTCCATCATATTTTTTACTCTTCACCATACTATGAAGAGAAAATCATTGAGGAAAGAAATAAGTAGGAGGTGCCTACCAATTTCCAGTATTCTTCATCTACAACAATAGAGTTCATTTCAAAACCATCCTTTTATATCTATATGGACGATTTATTTAAATGGGTCCACATGGCCTTTGTGGGAATTTATATCATAGCATTCAGAGATTAGTTGAGCTTATGTTTCATTAGTTGGGAGTTGGTATGAACATTTGGGCATGGGACTGAAGCTTATGGTGGAGTCCCTTAGTCCACTTCAACATTGATGCTACTACTTGTATGGGACCCTGGCTCATGGAAAATATTATAGAACTACTTCAAAATTACATTCAAGACTCATACATGGGACCTAGGTTTATGTATGTGCTTCTGGGACTAATTCAACGTTATGATCAACAACTATACATGATATCTTGTCTTATGGATGTATATAATTTCTACAAGTGTTGAGGACAATTCTTTTCAAATTGGGATGGAATGTTAGGATCCTCCCTAGGGGTGTAATAGGGTTCTATGGGCCCATTAGAGACAAAAGTAGGATAGTATAGTGGCCATTTAATGTAATGTAGACTAGGTCCACATTGTTAGTTATTATTAAATAAGGCCCCATTAGGTAGTTATGGATTAATAAATGTAATCTGGCCTCATTAAAGAAGATCCACTAGGTATTTAGCATTCAATATCTATAAATAAGGATGGAGGCATCCTTATTCATAGATACCAAATGTTGACTACCCAATGAGGCCTTATTTAATAATAAATATCATTTTGGACCTAGTCTACATTACATTCAATGGATTCCATACTTATCCTATTCCTATCTCTAATGGACCCATACACCTATTTTACACCCTTAGGGAGGATCCCAACATTTACGAGAAAAACAAAGCAATGAACCTAAGTAATAATAATTTAAAGATGCAATTTATAATAAGAATGAGCACACACAAAAGATATATAGGGGTACCAAGAGCCTAAGGGGCATCTCAGCCAATTGTCATCAATTTTTCTAGGAATTTGTATCATTTCATGCCAACAAGTGCAAGATTTAAATCCCCCTATGTGAGGTGCACTATTCTACAACAATTGGTTTACTAGGGATTCCATCCATGAATGTGAGGATGTATTCCTTGGGTTTATCCATGAGGATTTCCTTATATATATATATATATATATATATATATATATATATATATATATATATATATAATATATATATATATATATATATATATATATATATATATATATATATATATAGGGTACCAAGATCCCCAATGGTTATCTCAGTCAATTGAGCCATCTTCTTAAGGCATGTTGTGGACAAGGAAGCCACAAATATCAAGTTCAAATTTGGTCAAATCTCTTAGGGTTACAAATTGTTATTATGGTTTGTGTTCAAGGCACCCTCCATCTAGATATTTCAAGGAAGACGAGGGAATCCCATGAGGTTTTCCTCGGGAAAGAAACATATGAGGTACCAATGTACAAAAAAAATCAATATTGCTTAAAATGACCCTTAAGATAGGATTACATTATAGAATATTGTTAAGAAATATCACTCTAAAATATCTAGAATAGTGGGAATTTAGCATAAAAATATTGCAAGACATTCCTTTTCTTTAATTACATACAATACATATTATAGAGAAATCCTTTTGCAATATAAATTAATAACCATGAATATATGCTAGAAAAAGAGTATATACCCCCACCTATTTAATCATTAGGTATTGCAATTTAAGTTATCACCATTGATAATCATTAATTACATATTAAATACCATTGATAATCATTAATTACATATTACATAATCAATGGAAAAGATTACCTTTGCAATTTAACTCATTACGATTAATAAAATTTAATTGCATATCACGTGATAAATGATAAGAAATATATAAATATTATAGTTACATAGTATAACTAATCTCTAACATATTAAATGTGTATCACACATTTATTATTGTTTTTTCCTTCACTTGTCTTCAACGCATAGAGCTAGTTCTATAAGTAGGAAACACTAGACTACTTAGAGGTCTCGTACAAATCTTGTAAATTCGTCCACATCTTAATTATAAGGTTTTCACTTCTAAACTGCGAGATAATTAGGTCAAATGATGAGCCAAAGTACACATTTATCGTATCATACTTCTCCAACTCAACTCTGCTTGTTGGAGGGTTCTCCTATCATTCAACCAACTTAAACATTTTTATAAATATATTATAGTTGTGTACTTCTAGATTCCATAGAGTTTCGAGAAATTAAATGCTAAACAAGGATGTCATTTATGTGGATCCCCTTGCTCCTAGCTTCACTCACTTTTTAATTGTTCAATATGAAATTATCATTTTTAGTACGCAATCTTTTATAACCATGACCTTGGTGTTAAACTCAAATTTAATCTCATAAAACTACGCTGTAAGAAATTGAAACCTTCCGTGTTAATACCATGTAAGAAATTATGCAAACATTGTGTTATTGAAAAAACTTCAAAAACTACACATAAAAACAGCTATATGATGTTGATTGCATGACTCACTTTTAATATCAAATTCTAAATATCTAAAAAAAAATTCTAATAACATTACTTGAGTAGAATTTCACCTAGAGCTTTACCAAAGCTACATATAAACAAATGTGCAACTATAATATTAAAAGACAATCACAAAAAAAAATGTTTTATTACGATTTATAAAGTTTTTTAGAAAGCTGAATGATACTATATTTTAGCATTCATCAGAAGAACTTCATTACACTCAAAATTCTGAAAAATAATAACTTTTTTTTTCTCCAAAAAATTGCACTTTATATTATTAGTAATACAAAATTGTACATATACCAGAAATTTGAAACAAGCCTGTATAATTCATAAACCACACAACAGTAACAATCGTCTTCTGTTCTCTCTTTCCTCCTTCGTTAAAGAGTGTGTCCACAATAAAAAAAAAAACAGATAAGATCTTCCCAGCGTATAGTCGAAACTATGAGCTAACACTGTTGAGAATAGCTAAACCGTGAATCCATAAAAAAAAAGCAGATTTCTCATCTTTTCTCGACAAGAGAAAATAGATGCTACACAGCGAAGAAAGGGATGAAAAAATAACTAGTAGAGGTCTAAAGAGAGTCGTGGCCCTTCGTGCATCTCAATGCGATGGTGCAATGGTAGTAAGTAAGCTTTCCTGGCAATTTTTGTAGTGCCAGCTTTGAGAGGCTATCTGCTTCTCGATTTCCTTCTCTAAAAACATGATCGAAAGAGATTTTTGGAAAGGAATTAATTAAACCCCTTATTCCCTCCTTTCATCAATCCAGAGACATGACCTAAAGCCCTCCTTTGTCATTCATCCAATCTATAATAATATTGGAGTCGCCTAAGATGTATTGACTGAAAGGACAACCTACTTGCCAAAGTAAGCAATGCCCATGCCCCAAAGAGTTCTGCTCTTGTGTTAGAACATGGACCACAGTTTATATACCATTTGTAGCTGCACTTTTCGCTATATTTAATAACCCCGCCTGCTCCACTGTTTGTTCCGGATGATGTGGCTGCTCCATCAAACCACCCAACTATGTTGCCGAAGTTTTTATGAGTCAATCCAGTTCTACGAGCCGGGGTAATCTTCTATTTTGAGTGTTCTTTTAGAGCCTTAAGCATTAGATGGACTACCTTGCATAGCGAAGGGCTTTTGTCTTCAAAGATTGTCACATTTCGTTCTTTCCACAAAAACCAACAAGTCAAGCCTGGTAAAAACTGCATTTTTGGGTTTGTTACACTCCATCCTTTAAGGCAGTGATGAAAGTTTTTTCCTATCCATCTGCCATGAAAGTTTAAGGCCGATTTTAGCTTCAGCCAAACATCCACTATGAAAGCACGGTCCATAAATAAATGTTAAGTATTTTCTTTGTTGTTTTTGCAAAGATGATAGATGCCTGGACCACTATGACCTTTGCGTTGTAGATTTCCCCATAAAAGAATTTTTTCCTCAGCTAGAAGCCATATAAATAGTTTTTTTTTAGTGGAATTGTCCAACCCTACAACGCTCTACGCCAGCCACCTATGATGTGAGGTCGTCTCAAATTTTCTGATGCCAAGTAAATGTTCTTGATCGAGATCACGCCTGATTTATTCCCACCGGCCCACTTTAGGGAGTCTGTTTTTTGTTGGATAAGAATGCCATTCTTAATGAGTTCCCTTCGGTAGAGGTTCCACTCCTCCCATAGATGCCCTGCCAAATTTAAATCCTTGTTGGTGTGCCAATTCAAGCTAATCATCCCCACATTTGGGGTTTTCTGAGCCTGAAAAAGATAGTATATACCTTTACTGTTAAGAGTGGAAATCAGTTCTTCTCACAGTAGTGCCACCTCCCCCATTTCCAATATGCAATCTTTGCCTATTACAATGGCGGTTCCATCTCCAAGACTCCATACCATCCAGTGAAGAAGTAAATGTATGGATTTCAGGAGATTTTGCCAAGTCCGAGATCCTCTTGACCTATGCACTTCCACTGTTCGAAACCAACGATGGACATATACAAAGGGGTAGTACTTCTCCTTGAGTACTCATTGCCATAAGCCATCATTTAAAACAACCCACCAAAGGCTATGTGCGGCCAGTGCTCTACTAAAACCTGTGAGACTTCTCAAACCCCAACCCCCCAAATGTTTAGGCCTTGCAATCGGCTGCCAGTTGCAAAGACGGTAGTTCTTCTTTTTCCAGCTGCCAAACCACAAAAAATTGAATATGATTTGTCTGATTTTGTTTTGTATCGTAGCTGGAAAATTTGCCAAGGTCAGCCAATATACTGGTTGGAATTCAAGAACCGCTTTGATCAGGACCAGATGTCCCCCTAAAGACAACCACCGTGTACACCAATGCCTAATTCTGTTCTCATACTTTTCAACCAGCCAGATCCAATCATTTGTCGAATATCTACTGATTTTCAGAAAGAAACCGAGGCAATAAAACCCCTCAGAGAGTTCTTTGATATTGAAAGTGAAAACCAACTTTAATGAATCCAACAGCACAGGGTTGACTCCATAATTGAAAAAGGTCATTTTTTGTGAGTTAATTTGTAGTCCAGAGGCGTTGCATAAAAACTTTACAATCTTGTTGATTTCTTCCCATTCTTCTATGGTGCTAGTCGTCATAAGAAGAATATCATCAACAAACAATAAATGAAAAATTTTAATGAATCAGGAGACTTTAATACCTGTAATAAGACCAACCTCTTGACTGCATTTTAACGCCAAACTTAAGCCCTCCATAATGATGATAAAAAGGAGAGGCGACAACAGGAATCCCTTCCTGAGCCCCCTGCCACTACTGAAAAAATACGAGGGCTCTCCATTGACAAGGATCACGAAGGTGGCCAAAGTAATACAACCAAATATCCAGTTTGTTGTTGGCAGCCCAAATCCGCATTTAAGTAAGACCAATATGAGGAAATCCCAGCTTATACAGTCATAAGATTTCCTTAGATCGATTTTTAGAATTAAAGCCTTGAGTTTTTTTTCTTTGATGTTGTGCAGGCACTCCTGTGCTATCCCAATCGCCTCATTTATCTGTCTTCCTTTCAAAAACCCAAATTGCTCCTCAGATAGCTCCCGAGAAAGTATTGGTCTCAATCTATGAGCTATAATCTTTGAAATTACTTTATAAAATAGGTTGCATAAGGCTATCGGGCAGAAGTCCCCAAAGTTTGTCGGGCCATTCACTTTCAGAATTAAAGCAATGAAGGTGGAATTTAATGAATTGATAACCTCGCCTTTAATACGTGACTCTTCAACAACTTCCATCAGATATTTTGAGACCAAGTCAAAGAAATGAATACAAAATTCCATGCTCCATCCATCAGGCCTGGGGATTTTTTCCTTGGAAAAACCTTTTAATACCTCCAGAATTTATGTTTCTGAAACAGGTTTCTCAAGGACCTCCAGATCTTCTTTTGTGACCATCCTGGGAAACATTCTTACGGATTTGACTTGTTCAAAATTTTTATTCTCAGCAGATTCTTTATAGAAAGAGATGAAATATCTTTTTTCTTCAGCCTTTAAGGCTTTCTGCCCATGATGCAAGTGGTTATGTTCGTCTTTTATCTCCCACATAATTTTTTTATTGCGCTTATGGCTAGTAAAATGGTGAAAAAACTTAGTGTTTTTGTTGCCACATTGGATCCACACTGCTGTACTTTTCAACCTCCAGCGAGCCTCCTCCTCCGATAGTAGCTTATTTTGTTTCTCTTCCAATGCTTTTAGTTGGGACCCCTCTTTCGAGCTAAAGGCCGCTTCCCAACTATTCTTTGTAATAGTATTAATCTGTTCCTCGAGAGAAATTAGAGCCTGATTTTCTGCTCTTTTTTTCCTTGCTAACCAAGCCTTTAATCTGGCCTTGATATTTTGTAGTTTCCAGACAAGCCTTCTTTGTACCCCCATAACACCATTTCCCTAGACCGAGAGACGTTTTGTCTTTACCAGCTCCTCGAAAGATGCTTCACACAAAAATGTTGGATTAAATTTAAAAGGTGAGGCAACAGAAATATCACCTCTTTCAAGTTGAAAAAAAACCGACGAGTGATCCGAAAAATATGGATGGAAAAACCAAGATAAAAATCGAGAAGAATTGGCCAAGAGCTCAGTTGAAACATATACTCCGTCAAGTCGCTTTTGAATGCTATCATTCCCACTCCTGCCATTACGCCACGTAGGCACAAGGTCAATTGGAGCTGCATCCACCATATTGTTTTTATCAAAGAGATTTTTAAAGAACCCAACTAGTGGATCAGGCAGTGATCCTACTCCCCAGATTTCTTTTATAATAGTTGTAAAGTTGAAATCACCAACAATAATGAGGTCGTGTCTATCCAATAGGACTCTAGAATCTACGGTCTCCCAAAACTGTCTTCGGTCGGAGCAGGGTCCATAGGCATTAATGAGAGATATCATGCTATTGTTTGGTAAATGTGTGCCCATCAACAAAATACCTCCTGCACAGAGATGAGATTGTAAATCTAAGACATTCAGATTCCATGCCGCCAGTAAACTGCTCAAATTTCCAACAAAGCTAACTGCCGGAACCATCCAGGAAGGACGAAGAGAGGTAAAAAAGTGTCTAGCCTTCTCCTCGTTTACTAAGGTCTCCTGTAAAAATAAAATGTCTGGCTTATGTACATTCAAAATTCTTCGCAGAGAGTGCACTTTTGGGGCACCTCCAACCCCTCTGATATTTAGGGTCATAAGAATTATGATTTGGACCTCACTAGGGCTTTCATGCCTCTAAGCGCTCCTAAATCATGAGTGGATTCCACTGACTGTTCAGCTTCAGTAACCTGGCCAAATTTCTTTCGTACAGTACGTGTCTTAATGGGGGAGAGTTCCATGCTCAAACCTCTAGACCAGGCAATGGATTTCCCTTTTGTTTTTTCTAAACCACTGGTGGAGCTTCCCGGTTGGTGTGATGGTTGAGGGTGGTGTAGTTCCCGTCCCTGAAAAATAGGTAGAGGTAAAATGCCTTCAACACTCTCAATGTTCTAAGTTGAGTCATCAAGAATCGAATCCCGAAAAAGACTAGAAACTGTGGGCGGATGGTGGGCAGAGGAGAAATCTGGTCCTGACAAAGAAGGTGATGTCTCTTGTCTAATGGGGACTGAAACAATGGTAAGAGGGTCCGAAGAATCACGTCTTTTCTCAGAGAAGGAAACCCTTCTGGTTACAGACTCAGTTCATGGGGAGCGAGGGTTCTCAGGTCCACTAGTCGTCTGGCCCGATTTCTCCAAAAACTCGTGCTCCCGAGACGAAGGTTTATGGTTCAAATCAAGACAGAAGGTTCGTAGTTTACCTGTCAATGTGCATGAATCATCTGCTGTGAGTGTTTCTTCACTTCCCTAAAAGGAACCTTTTTGAGCAGCATCATCCTCTTCACTCAGATAAGCATCCTGGGGAGGGATTTCCTGAGCATCATCAATATCACCATCTGTGTCTACGGTGGAACAAGTTCTTCTCAAGTGACCTGTGCGACGACAGAGAGTGCAACGAAACAAAATTCCTTGATAGTCCAGGTGATGGAGCATGACATGTCCACTCCATTCCACTTCCAACATGTCCATGAGGCCAGTTGTGATATCTATTTCAACTAGTACTCAGGCCATTCTTTTGTCTGATTAATTTAAACCAACCTCATCCACTTTCAGAAAGCAGACAAGGATGTTTCCAATAGTTGTTAAGGCCTTTATGTTCCACGGGTTCAATGGAAGTCCTAGGAGAAGAACCCATATGTGTCTAAAGTTGAAGTAGTCTGTAGCTGGATTAAAACCCGACCTCCATCTCTTCAACATAAGGCTGCCCCCTTCAGAGTCCCAAAAGCTTTGAAGGATGAGCTCTGCATCTTCAGGAGCTTTGAACACTAATCCAAACCACCCATAGGTGAGTGTGTGATACTTAGGAATGTAGCCACAAAGTTGTAACCAGTGGGTTCTCATCCACTTTGAGAAAGGGGTAGCACAAAGTGACTTATAGGCAAAATGACCTACTAAGGAACATAAAGAGAGCTTGCAGGTTTCCTCCATGACAACATCCATTCCTATCACTAGGCGCCTTCTCTGCCTCTTCGACTTCCACACCTTTACCTCTTTCTTTGATCGAGTGTCCTTTTCCTTCAAGGATCCTTGGATAGGTGGGCAAGGAGAGGAGAGTATCTAAGAGGGGACTGAGGAAGTGTAGGGTCCTAAGTTTGGGTGAGTACCAGCAATGGATGCCCTGTGGATGCCTCCAGGACATGCGCAAATATTGGAACCAGGTAGTGGGGTAGTCTTAGAAGGATTAGAGAAGCCTGACTGATGTTCCCAAGAATGATCAACCAACGAAGGAAGATGTAGGCTTCTTTCTAGTGTTGTAGGGTCACTAAGCTTCCTTCCTCCATCAAGCTTATTGCTAAGTTCATCTACAGTGTGAAATAGTCCAGCCCGTGCCCACTCCTCCTCGTCTGCAGTGCTCATGCACACACTTATTTATGGGGCCATGTTCCCAGACTGTCCCCCCTGTCATCTTCCACTGTTCAGGACATATTAGTCAAGTTGCTAATATCTAATCTTTAAATAAAAAGAAGCGAAGCTGTGGTCAGTGAGGCACAATAAAAAAACCTTTCTCCAACCTATCTGGACCAAGCAAGAAGGCCTCCCTTATGTCCGGCTATCTGTTGTTTAGAGGGATACTCGAGACAAGAAAGGATGGGCTCAAAGACAAACTGCTCAAAAGAAAGTACCAACTGTGAACAGAGACCGGTTGGCAAGGAAGAAAAAACATTCATACAGGCATTGGCGGGCAACTGAGTCTTCTCCTCTGAAAGGGTAGCCAAAGTAACACCTATAAAAAGCCTGACTGAAGACAGTCGATAAAAATCAAAGTCCTATGACCAGGGAGGTTACTTAGTTCTATGTTTGGTCATTGAGGCTGATATAGCTGATACAAAAAGTCTACCATGAAAACCAGATTCAAACCTCTCAGAGGCACCGGAAAATAATAACTTCTATTACCTGATTGAACAACTTCAAATTTTAAGTATAATAAAAAAGGAAACAATGTTTTTCAAACAACTCCAACAATATACATTGTATGAATTAGAGGCCTTAATGTTCCAAATGAGTGACGTCAAATGATAAAATATTTAGGATATTCTTAAGACCCTTATTCAAATCGTATAGAAATGTGTTGTATGTTGAAGCATGGAAAATGTAAGTACTGATGTTCCCTTTCCAAGAATAAAAAATCACTTAGGGGAGGCAGGTGTGGGGGTGCTCTATGGCCTTAGAGGAAATTGGGAAGCATAATTGTATTGGAACTTTGGGGTCACCTCGAATAACAAGGTTGAGGCTTATGTGGTTTATCAAGGCACTCAAATTGTCAGAAAAAGAAAAATCTTCCAACTGAATATTGTTGTTGATTCAAAAATCACCATCAGATATTTTGTGACAGGTTCTAACCCAAAGGATGTCGGTTTGAAGGTTCTCATTAGACGTATCATATTCAATTTATCCTCCTTTTTTATTCAATTATTTCATGTCCTTTGAGAAAATAACACAACAATTGATGCAATGGCTAATAAATCTATTGGACTAGCCCTTGGTTCCTTATGGATCAATGGGGTGGAAAGTCTAGCCCCCTTTCCTAATGTGTAGTCCTTGGATATGGAGTGGGACCCATGGGGATAACGTAGGATCTAGGGATGCATGCATGAGCACACGTGAATTATCCCTCGGTGATATATGGAGATTAAGTTGTCTAATAATGGCCTCCAACGAGCTTCAACAATTAATGGCGATGTGTTTGAGTCGAATTCTAGCTCGTGGGTGCTAGTTGCAACATATGGCGATGGTAAGGGGGAAAGATCTTACCGTTCCTTGCTTGAGGGAAAGGACAATGGATTGGAAGGTTTCCATCATGGATGCGAATAGAATTCGAGGAAAGGTATGACTCAATGCAGAGGTAATCATGGATTTCGTTAGCTCGCCTGCAAGATTACACAAAAAGTTAAAGAATGCATCCCTGGATAGAGCATTCAAGGTAACTGATTCATGCATTGTTTTGATCTGGCATAGGTGGAAAGTTATTAAATTTGGAAATGCGTGGATGGGTAGTTCGGTGATAACTGGAATTGTTTTGGTGAAGAGAGAATGTCGATTCTTAATCCTCTTCTACGCAGTTTCCTGGGTTTTTTAGGTTCTGTCTGTGTATGGTGGGTTCGTTAGTGGGTTTTTTTCTTGCATTGGCATCGAGAATTTGGAAGTGGGATTGTGGTGTTTGATCATTGGAGAAACAATGGATCACGGTAACTAGGCATTCATGGAGAATGGGGTGTGTAGAGATCAATAGGGCACACCAATGGATGAGGAAGAGAATGTGGATCAACAAAGATTCTTTATCTTGTTCAATGCTCTTAATTCTACTATTTCATTTGTTTTGGATACATTGGTGCATCACCAAGACATGGTGGGTTAGCTTCAAGACAATGTAGCAAATATGAGGAGTCAATTGGAAGAAGTTCAGATGCAGTTTGCTTGGTGGAACTTTGGCTTAATGTCTATTAATGGCAACTCGCCTAGGAGGGATCTGCCCGCAATTCCGGACCTGAATGCTTTGATTGCGCCTTCGAACAATGAAGAGGAGGATCACCATGACACCAATACTATAACTTAGTAATGCTTTTCTTTTTTTTATGTATAAACGATATTTATTACCATATTTACTCTGTTCAATCTTGCAGTAGTATTAGATTTCGGAGAAACAACAATGATATGATAGGAAAATGGATGAATGTTGTTATGGATAAGCCATAATTTTGTGTATGTATATTGATGCCCTTTTTTGTACTTGGCGGTCTAGGTTGCACCCTTTTATGAATAAAAATCATCCAGTCTTTGTGGAAAAAAAAGGAATAAAAAAGGACATATTGATAAAAAAAAGCAAGCATAAATTATCCAATACAAGATGTATAACTCAAAGACAATGTTTAGAGATGAAAGGTTCTCTATTTGTGTACATCTTACAAGCTTCTCAAATAAAAATGTATGACTCTATGTCCCACATGAAATTTAGATAGTATGTTAATAATGTCTATAAACTCATAAACCTATCATATTATCTCTAGAGATCAAGAGAACTAAATCATAAGATACCATGTATTTCTTTGACTCAAGAATCACTTATCTAAGTCCATGTTCTTAGATCCATGCATTATTTTGAACAATATTTAAGAGATTCCATCTTCAAAGGTGTATTAAAGGTGATTCTATGTAACTATATTTATAGTAGGCATTATGGTTCGATAAGTCAAAGTTGAACATGTCATATCCATCTTTCGTGCATTCACCATATCAACAATGTGTCATCTCCATCTTCTGTGCATTCACTATATCTTTTTGTTTGTTTGTCTGTGACATGTGGGACTAACCTGTGGCTAAGAAACGGTGACTCAGTGGCATCTAAGCCGTCAAAATCACCCGAGGATCGCACCCGACTTGAGCCACACCAACCCTTAACATGGTTGGATTTTTTGTCCCCGCAGGTTTCGAACCAGTAACTTTAACATAAAAAAGTGCCTTAACAACACACTCCGTCACCGACTGTCCTACAACTCGAGGACCTGTAGATTCACTATATCAACAACTAATTATTATAATATATATTTCCATATTTCACATTTCATCACTTTCATAAAAATAAATATATAATTCCCATAAAAATAAATAAATACACACTTTTTCCTAATCATCATACTCATATTTTTCCTTTAACATTACCACAGTTAAACCACAAGATTCATTAAGTATTTTCATGTCAAACTTCTATGCTTTACAACATGCATTTAGCTTCCTTCTTCATTGCATGCTTTTCATTATCTCCAACATTTGCATGTTTTTCATTATATCCAACATTTTGCATAATATCACATTCTAATTAATTTTAATAAAATTTAGTCAAATTTAAATTTGAATTAATAATTTTTTTAAAAACAATTAAACTAATTTACATTTAAATTTAAAATAATATACATATATTATATTTTTATATATAAATAATTATAAAATTATAAAATAATATACATATTCTTTTATATATGAATAATTATAAAATTATATAAATACGAAATGTTTTATACATCGATACTAAGCGATACATAAAAGATTTATGTATTAATTAAAAGATTTGGAAAATAAACCTCCGCTTAACAAATACGCATGTGAAGGATTGTCTCCATGATAGTACCTACTACCAAGATGTTATACGAATCATTAAGTTCTCATTTTTAATGTTTCCAAGATGTTATAAAAACTGACGTCAAATTTCGAAATTAAAAACCATCGTCAAATTTGGAAATTATGCCATTTGTATTATTAATAAATAAATGTGTCTATGTTCTTTAAACATTTTTTTTTTGGAATTTATTAATTCTTAATGTGATGAAAATAAGTTTTAAGTTTTATACTATAACAAATATAACAAATCTATGTAATAACTAGTTAGTTTTCTTCTTTGCATTGAGTAGTTTTTTTGGAATTTATTAATTTTTAATGTGATGAAAATAAGTTTTAAGTTTTATACTATAACAAATATAACAAATCTATGTAATAATTAGTTAGTTTTCTTCTTTGCATTGAGAGTAATTTATTATAACAAATGTTGTGTAGCAACTTATTCACTCCCAAGTAGATTTGGAAATCGAGATGATAGTTGGCACCTTATAATTTTTTATGGTAATGATTATTGGAAGATGGGGAGAGACTAGGAATATTGTTAAAAAAACAAAAATTAACAATATGGTAAGTAAAGGGCAATTAAAATAGATCTTTAACAATAAGCAAATGAAAGTTGAAATATGTAAAATTAAATGAGAATTAAAAAAATAATTAAATATTAAAAGTTATGTTCAATTGTTTTTTAGAAATGAAATGATAAAAACAAATTAAATATTAAAACCTATGTTGAAATTTCATTGAATACTAATTTAAGATATAACTTAGATCTTAATTTACAATTATTGAAAAAGAATCTACCCACAAATACATGGCAGGAATAAAGTAATTAATAAATCATGGTTTAATGTGTTTTAATAGGAGATGTCCTTCACATCTTCGCATATTAATGTCAATCTTTTCGAACCTGTGTGGTGAGTTGTCACTAATCAAAGCATAATTAATGTGCATTGAGAAGGGAACAAAGGTGGCGGGGATGGAAGGGAGCGATAAATGCTTTGAAACTTTTTGTGAACCCGGGTAGAGTGAAGCTTGCGAGTTCGAGGAGTCCAGGGTGGAATTGTAGATCACGAAAGTTTTGGGTGCAAGATGTATATCACAGAACACGGGGAATGAGAGTTCGATAGCGCCAACCTAGGAACCCACGACTATAAAATTGGCTAAGTATGGAAAGGAACGATGATCGTCGGACTCCCGTAAATCGCAGTTTAATATGTATTAATGGGAGATGTCCTCGAGGTTTTCACTTGTTAATGCCAATCTTTTCGAACCTGTGTGTTGAGTTGTCACTAGTAAAAGCATAATCAATCTACATTGGAAGGGTTCTAAGGTGGTGGGGATGGAAGGGAGTGATAAATGCTTTGAAACTTTTATGAACCTGGGTAGAGTGAAGCTTGCGAGTTCGAGGAGTCTGGGGTGGAATTGTAGATCACAAAATTTTTGGGTGCAAGATGTATATCATGGAACACGGGGAAATAGAGTTTGATAGCGCCAACCCAGGAACCCACAACCATAAAATTGGCTAAGTATGGAAATGAACGACAGTTGTTTGGACTCCCGTAAATCGCGATTTAATGTGGTTTTCACTTATTAATGCCAATCTTTTCGAACCTGTGTGTTGAGTTGTCACTAGTAAAAGCATAATTAATGTGCATTGGTAAGGGCGCGAAGGTGGGGGGGATGGAAGGGAGCGATAGATGCTTTGAAACTTTTGTGAACCCGGGTAGAGTGAAGCTTGCGAGTTCGAGGAGTTCGGGGTGGAATTGTAGATCAAATTTTTTTTGGGTGCAAGATGTATATCATGAAACACACGACATGAGAGTTCGATAGCGCCAACCCCAGAAACCGCGGCCATAAAATTGACTAAGTATGGAAAGGAATGACGGTTGATCGAACTCGTGATGTGAGGATATAGATGGAGATGAGGATCTGTCAATCCGCCAACCCGAGAAACTGCGATCATATAAATGTGTAACATCCTGCTCTTGTGCGCACTGAGTGAACTTATTCTTTGAGGACACTTGCGTGCAAGTGATCCAGAGTATTATACTATTGGGAAATTGCTTATAATTATGAGGTGTTATGGAGTGGTGACATGTTACTTTGTTGTATTGACACGGACTAGTGTTAGTCACTCGGTTTTCCTGAGTGTTCAGGATTTTGGACCTCGAGGATGGTAAGGCATCGATGAAACCCTTGGACTCCAGATCGAGTCAGGGAGTCGACTATTGGGGTTTGATTGTTGTATATATATGACGTTTGTGCATCTTATTAGATGACATGATTATGGATATTATATCTGACATGATTCGTTGATGATGCAGGTTGACGATAACTTGCCAACTAGACTCACATGTGGAGTAGAGGGGTCATGCACGACTACCAGAGACGTTGAGGGAGAGGTGTGGACAACATCCTTGCCACAACCTACTAGCACTCCCGCCATGGCTCGAACTGAGGGCAGACTGCGACAGTCGCTCACGATGATTCTAAGGGGTACGCAATAAGCCAGGGGCCTTATTCCTTAGAGGCCCTTAGTCTCCCACAAGATCACCTTGCAGAGTATTGACTCTAGGGTTTTTTTATTTCTACCATGTCAGTCAAGGGGCGAGTGGCACTCTTGGAGCATAGAGTGCATCCTAAAGGGCACATCGCGCAAGGGAAACATAATGAGGTGAGTGGCACCCTTGGAGCGCCTAGTGCATCTTGAAGGGCACGTCGCATTGTTAAATAATAAATGAATAAACCTTTTGGCCTTAGAACGAATAATGTGATGAAAAAGTTTTAAAACAATTTCCCTGATAAAATGTCACCCAACCTAGGAAATTAAAGTCTAGGTCTAAGTGATACTTGTGATATATATATATATATATATATATATATATATATATATATATATATATATATATATATATATATATATAT
>ML781212.1:945122-994383 GCA_009831015.1 Picea engelmannii | reverse complement strand
ACAAGAAGAGAACGATGATCATTGTGATATAGCTAAGCTTAGTGTAATCAAAGCAGCTTTCATGATCCTTAGTTGATCCGAATCACTAAAATTGATCATTTGTTGGTCCTTGCTCGCTTGGGAAATACGCATATATTTTATTATACGATGCACCCTCGTCTGGTTGTGGAGAAAAGATTCGATCTGCTCGATGACACTCTTCGCCGCACGGTCGTCATCGGCCCCGAGACCCACAGTGATATCGTATGCGTATCGAGCATAGCGGATATCCGGGTTTTACCTCATGAATGAATCCAGTTCATGCAGTACCACGTTTATTAGGATTGGAGATAGACCAGCCCCTTGGGGGACGGCCATTTCATCGTTACTGAAGTCGAATCCACTGGTCGTATTGATCGGAGCCTGAACGAATTGTCGTACTAGGTGCAAGAAAGGTTCATCCGCGATCTGTGCTCGCAAAAGAGAAATTAGGAGGTTGGTGTTAAATCTGATCGAAACACGTGCGTATGTCGATATGTATGATACGCTTGATTCCACGCCATGTATTTATGCTACAAATTAGATTAGCGTTGTTAATAGGAGCTATGTTTAGTAATAGTAGCAATGTTGAGTTAGAGTTCTCCCAGTGGTTGTAAGTGAAGTTGAGTTCATGATTCTCTATTAATAAAATTATGTTCAAATTTTCTTAGTTGAACCACACTAATTTATGATGATGAGTTTATTAGGGATATGATTTATAAATGTGGAAAAGTATCTCTTGGATTTTCACACAAGAATTTCCTTAAAAATTATGTTAGAGTGACTAATATGTTACAATAATTCAAAAATGTGTGTATGTATATAAACATGCATCTATTATATAGATGCATGTATACACTATAGCACATATATGTTTTTCTGTATATATTTTTACATATCTAATTATAAAGATGCACACATACATTTACATGTACACTTGTGTTAGTTTGTTACCCAACACAACAACATTTAAGAAAATTTTAAGTATGAGCTTAAAAAAAAAAAAAATTTGCATTATAAAAAAGTGAAATAAAATCAAAAGAAAAGAGTGCAACAATGTCCACAAGAAATAATGTAAACATAAAAGAGTATGTTTGCATCATTTGAGGTTGCTATCAACCTTATTTTTAAAAGAAATATCAAAATTGTTAATATGTTATAATAATTCAAAAATATATAGTATCCTTTCAATTTTTTCCAAATTCCCTCAAAATATCAAAATAACTAATATGTTATAATAATTAAAAAATGTATACACATATACACTATAACACATATGTGTGCTTGTATCTATGTATTTATAGATATCTAAATATGCACACATATATTTACAAATACACTTGCATTCATATAAAATTTACAAAAAAAATTCAAGTATGAGCAAAAACAACAGTGTGAGCTATGAAAAAGTTAAAAAAAAACTCAAAGAATAAGAAGAATAAGAATGCAACAAAGTCAAGAAGTAATAATGTAGACATCAAAGAGTATGTTTGCACAAACGTATATAGCACGAACAATATGTAGTTAAAAGGGCACAACAAAGAAACACATGTCAAAGAGAAGAATGAGATTTTGAAACAAGAGTGTTTGCAAGTTAAGCTATCATATTCCCTTTCTTAACTTTGAAATCAAAATTTGAAAAAAAAAAACTAGGATTTAGGATATTTTTTTTGAGATTTGATGCTTGATTTATTAATTTTCATTTTAATGTATGTACAAAAACTTAAAAAAATAATCTTAATTATGAGAATCTTATTTGGTACACGTTTTAATATATTCAGTTGAAATAAATGTTTTCAAGAAAATGCATGCATTACTAATTCAATTATTTATCTCATCAAAGCATATTAGTGTACAAATGTAATCACATATACCATACATTTTCATATGCAAGATACAACGTCGTCGCTTTGGTCGAGTGGTTAAGGCGTGTGCCTGCTGCTAAGTACATGGGATTTCCCCGCGAGAGTTTGAGAGTTTGAATCTCTCAGACGACGTGCAGTTCTGCCTTTCTTATTAGTTTCGGCGAAAGTTCAAACGGACTAATTTTCATTTTCCAGTGGCAGATGAAGTTCTCTTTTCTGTGAATTGATGAGCTTCGATCCATAATTAGTGTATGCACAGGTAATTGCATATGCTTCGATATCTGCATAGTCTATGAATTCATTGGAAGAATTGGCACCTACACCACCAAATTGGCACCTACACCAACAACTACTAGGCTCTTATGTATCTGATTGGTACATTTTATATGGTGTAATTTGGATTTTACAATATTTTGTGATATATATTATATAAATTAAAATATATACATCAAATTTGAAATGTTTAATTTTTTTTTATTTTTTTTTTTAATATTTTAAAATGCAATTTGTATTTGGCTCTTTCTACTTAAGTGGAAGAGGAAGTTTAGGTTAATCTCAAAACTATACCACAATCACAATAAAGTATAAATGTGGTCATGGCAACAACTACATTAAAGTACGTACTAAAATGTAGTTATTTTTGTTAATTTTTCTCATTTAAAATCTTAAGAAGTTGAATTCTTTTAAGACTGTGAAGCTAGCACTTAGTTAGTATATTGTTGATGCTTCACAGTTCATAATCTTAGTCTTTTAAATAATAGTCCTCTCGGATTCTCATCTTTTAACATGTTTGTACTTAGCGGTCTCAATGGACTTTAATCATCATCATCATCATCAATAATTATAATTATAGGGTGTGAGCTATCATCTCCATTTCCAAATCTACTTGGAAGAGACTAAGCTTCCCTACAACACTTGTTATAATAATAATCGGCTTAGATTCATTTAACTATAGATTTATTAAGTGTGTAGAGAGACCAAATTTCTATAAGTGCAACATTTCAACATTCTCTCAAGTTTTGCATTCTAAAAAAGGTTTACACCTAGAGAGAATTGATCCCTTTAGAAGTTAAATGAATCTATACTAGTTGTTATTCATTCAAAATAATTATTTATTTTTCATATCTTTTTCTTCAGTACATATGATACAAAATGCTTCTTAAAATTTCTTTGTATCTTCTTTCAATTCTTATAAAAAATCTTTATTTTTCAATAATAGTACTTAATTTTATATCTAGACACAAAATATTATTGAAAGTTATTTTTTTTAATATAAAAGTTTATTTATTTTTTAAATATGTGATTACTTGCATTTTGCTTAAATCTCTTTCTAGTTTACTCTTCCTACAATAACATAGTTTCTAATATAATAACATAATATAATAACATAGTTCCTAATTATTTAAGAGAGACTCCAATAAAAAAAAATCTACATTTAGTCTTGTATCAAATAGATGAAATGCTTTAACTAAATAATGTGTAATAAGTGCTTTCTACATTTAGTCTTGTATCAAATAGATGAAATGCTTTAACTAAATAATGTGTAATAAGTGCAAGAATGAACTTCTCTACATTCATATCTTTAATTATAATAAATATATAATGAACCCAAGTATCAAAGATTGTTTCTCACTTAACATACAACTCCGTCCATCTAATAACCTGAAAGTTACTTCCTTCTTCATTTACCAAAGATTCATGAACTTATTTTGTACATTAACATTAATAGTTTTCAAAGTCTTTTAACATTATATATCTAAAAATAATATATAAATTATCAATAGAGATAACATAAAGATAACATGTAGTTCATAATGAAAGACATATTTATTCATAGTGAATTTCAAATTTGCATATAAGTTATCCTTATCATTGTTTAAATGTGTTTCTTTGATATCCTTTAATGAAACATAAAATTTATTTTCCTAGTCTATGTTGATGAAGTTATACATGTTGTTGGGGCTTACTAAGATGATATTCTTTCATATATGGACATATAAGATATAGAAGTTTCTATATGAGAACATAGGTATGTTTTTACTCTAGTAGAGAGCCATGGAAGCATTGTAATTAGAGATTGTCAGAATGAAACACTGAGCCCCATTCAAAGTTGGTTTTCCCATTATGGTTTTTACGGTAAAACATCTAATTTCATGGTGACTCATTGTGTTTGATTTCGTTGTCATGCACATTCTGTGTGTGAGATTATTGATGCTCTTACTTAATATGTTTAATGAGTTTCTCTTAATATTGTTAATGGGTTAGCATGATGAGTTTTACATTTCATTTGGTAGCTTAGTGATGCAGGAGCATCGCCCACGTCAAGCGAGCCGGCACATCGAGCGGAAGACAGTTGGATAGCGCCAGCACAAATTTTGGAAAACACTTGGAAGTTGTTGTGCGATCTTAAATGATTCATTTAAGAAATGATGCACTTGTATATTGTAATGGACCTTGAGCGGATAGCTCACGTCCTTAGGTAGCTGAGGCATTTAATAGATTTAATGCTGTTAGATAGGAATTTATTTCTAGATTTGATAGCTTTAGAATTGTGAGGGAAAACGGATATAGACACCCTCCTTTGTACATTGTAACACACGGAAGCATTCTGAAGAGAAGAGCAACAGGGAATTTGTGTAGAACACCCATGTACAGATGTTTTTGAATTAATAGAAGAGAGTCTTTGATTCAAATTCACGGCGGGTGTTGTTTCTCTGTGTGCATTGGTTATATGCTCATGAATGTTTGTTTTCTGTCATGCATTTGCTTTTATATGTTGTGTATGTGATTTCATGGTTGGAATGAAGTCTGTGAGAACAGAGAATTAGTTCGATTGTTTATCTATCTTGAACCAGAGAATTCCTGCAAGGAGTGCAGTTGAATTTGTCTGCAAGGAGTGCGTGACTGCAGGGTTCAAGCAGAGAAATATTTTGTTCTAAGTTCTCAAGAAGTGCAGGTTTAGCATTGAAGCCGTGCAAGGTGTGCACAGGCTAGAAGAAGTCTCAGAGTTGCGATTCTGAGCAAAGGGAAGTGAAAGACTGCTGTTGCAGGTGTGCGAAGAGTCGAGAAGACTTCAACACTTGGGCGTTGTTGAAGATTTGCTGCAAGGAGTGCGTGCAAGAGCTTCTTCCTGAGGGAATTGAAGCCGTGGAAGCTCAGAAGAGATAGGTCTTCGAAGTTATCGAAGGACAGTGGAGAAGAGTTGTGCGTGAGCAGGTTGCATAGGCTAGACGCAGATTGACGGACAAGACTTGTGAAGAGACAGTTCTTGTTCGGGGATTGATCAAGGAACAAAGTGGACGTGAAGTCTACAGTCGAGGCGAAGAAGTTCGAAGTCCAGGAGAGCAGGGCGTCAAGTGAAATCACAATGAGCGTAACTCTATTCGTGGATTTGGACGTATCGGGGTTTCGCGTGAAAGGGGCAGAAGGCTTGGCCACGAAAATCGTGAAGGGATGAGAATCGATATTCCGACGATCGCATAGACAGCGTAGATCACAACGAGGTGACGTGACAGGTGATCGCGGGACATCGGGTCTCGGGAGTTGAAGGACTAAGAGATTAGTCTCGTGAGTAGCGAGGAAGCGAAAGAGCGAGGTCACGAGGTCGGCATCTCGGCACATCGTGTATCGGCGGTCGGAACCATAAGTATTGATCGTCGCAAAGTGCGAAGTCGCGATATAGCGAGGTCCCGATAGCGGAGGCAGAAAGTCAGCGTTGACTGACACATCTCGGGTCTCGGGGATCCGAGGAGGTAATGCATAATGGTTGAACTCGCGAGTAGAGAAGTTTCGATCCTCCGAATAATAGGAAGGAGGATCGCGTAAAGAAAACTGTGGGTGCAGATCTTCTGATAGGAAGATAGGAGAGTATTGTACTCTTCGGGCCGAGTGAAGAGAAGGTCCTGGAGGAGGCGAACGTGCTCTGAGGAGTGCGAACGACGTCAAGTGGTATCAGAGCGGGATTAGTACTTTGATTTCTGTAGCAGAGAAGGAGTAGAGAGTTCATCATGCCGCCAAGGAGAGAAGGATAGTCACCAGACCCAGAAGATAGGGAGGTGAGAAGAAGAGGCAGGCCGGCAGGGAATCTAGAAATGGAGCGACAGATGAGAGATCTTCGAGTGAGGTTTGAGGAGATGGAGACTGCACAAAGACGCGGAGTTGGTGCAGGGGATCTTAGTGATTCCGAGGTTGAAGAAGAAGTTGGACATGCAGAAGAAGTCACAGCAGAGGATGCATCAACCGAGCGATTGATCAAAGCTATTTCTAGGATGAGTTCCAAGACCAAAATGGGCATTCCAGTCTATGAAGGAAGCCTGGATGCAGAAGAGTTGCTGGACTAGATCCGAGCTCTTGACACCTACTTCGATTATGAAGATATCGAAGAGGATAAAAAAATAAGACATGTTGTCACTAAGTTGAAGGGACATGCAACATTATGGTGGGACGAGCTACAGGAATATAGACGTTCCAAAGGAAAACAAAAAATTAAAAGCTGGGATAGAATGATTGCTAAGATGAAGGCGAAGTTCATCCCAAGGGATTACCAGATCACACTGTTCAAGCGAATGCAGAACCTGAGACAGAAGCTGATGACAGTCAAGGAATACACTGGGGATTTCTACCGACTGAACATCAGAGCAGGTCATCGAGAGAGCGATGATGAGAAGGTGGCGAGATACTTGAATGGTCTAAGATATGACAATCAGGATGAGCTAAGCATGCTAACCATCCGAACAGTTGAGGATGCGTACCAGATGGCTCTGAAAGCCGAGGAGAAGCTGAGCCGAAAGCAAGGACAGTGAGGGTGAGGCAGAAGTCAACCCAGAGGCAAGACAGTTGCCCAGGAGAAATTCCAGAAGCCCAAGGAGGAGTGGAAGAAACCTTAGGGTAAGGTTGTAAGAGGCGGAACCTCACAATAGAGGCAGCCATATGTTGAGCCGAGAGGACAGCAGAATGATCAGCGAGGAGATTATGCTGATGTAAACACTCTTCCTCATACTAGAGGTCAAGGTAGAGGAAGAGGAGGAGTGATCACATGTTTCACATGTGGGAAGAATGGGCACAAGTCATTTGAGTGTCCAGAGAAGAAGAAAGACGCAGGGGAAGCTCACATTACTGAGGCGCAGAAGCGTGATGGTGAATCAGAAGATGCAGACAGCGGAAGATCGCTTGGAATGCATAAGGTTCTTTTGACACCTGAGAAAGAGATGGAAAGCTCAGTACAGAGGAGAAGACTGTTCAGGACAACTTGCACAACCAAGGATAGGAAATGCAAGGTCATTGTGGACAGCGGAATTACCGATAATCTTGTTTCAACCGAGATGGTGGAAAAGTTGGAGCTGAAAACAACTAAGCACCCGAGTCCATATAAAGTCTCGTGGCTACAAAAAGGACATCGGGTAAGTGTCACTAAACAGTGTTTAGTTGAGTTTAAAATTGGGAATTATCATGATAATATTTTATGTGATGTTATTCCCATGGATGTATTTCATATATTGCTGGGTAGACCATGGCAATATGACAGAAATGTTGTTCATGACGGGAGGATGAACACATACACTTTAGAGAAGAATGGGAGAATCCATAAGTTGCTTCCGATAAAGGATAAGGAAGTAAAGTCGGAAGTAAGCAACACAATACTTCTCATGAGTGGGAAGGAACTTCTCACAGAGATGGAGAAAAATGAAGATCCACAATTCTTTGTGGTCAGGAAACTGAGAATTGTCCTGACTAGCACAAGAGTGGATGACCTACCGGAAGAGATTCAGGAACTGCTGGATGAGTTCGCTGATATCATCGTGGACGAATTACCTCATTCGTTGCCACCGATGTAGAGTGTGATTCACCACATTGATCTCATACCAGGGAGTAGTTTACCGAATAAGGTTGCGTACAGGTTGATGCCGCAGGAAAATGAAGAGGTTAAGAACCAAGTCTAGGATTTATTGGATAAAGGACTGGTCAGGGAAAGTTTAAGCCCGTGTGTTGTTCCGACAGTACTAAGTCCAAAGAAGGATGGGGGCTGGAGAATGTGTACAGAATCCAGAGCAATCAATAAAATCACCATCAGGTACAGGTTTCCATTGCAGAGGATGGATGATCTGATGGATTGCCTGAGTGGGGAAAATTATTTTTCAAAGATAGATCTGAAGAGCGGATATCACCAGATTCGCATGAGGGAAGGTGATGAATGGAAAACAACATTCAAAACAAATGAAGGTTTGTACGAATGGTTGGTCATGCCGTTTGGCTTGATGAATGCGCCGAGCACATTCATGAGACTGATGAATGAAGTCCTGAGGGAATTCATCAGAAAGTTTGTATTCGTATATCTGGATGATATATTGATCTACAGTAAAACAAAGGCTGAGCATTTGAAACACTTGGAAATTGTAATGAAGAAGCTACAACAAGAGAAGTTGTTGATCAATATGAAGAAGTCTTCATTTATGTAGACAGAGCTCATTTATTTGGGTTTTGTTATCTCAGCAAATGAGTTGAAGATGGATCCAAGCAAGATAGAAGTGATAAAAAATTGGCCATCACCGAGAAATGTCTTCGAGGTGAGGAGTTTCCATGGTTTGGCTAGTTTCTACCGAAAGTTCATCAGGAATTTCAGTGGAATTAGCGCAACGATGATGGACATCGTGAAAAAACGACATAAAGTTTTTCATTGGACAACAGAGGCTGAGAAAAGCTTCAATCTGTTGAAGCGGAAGATCACAGAGCAACCAATTCTGGTGTTGTCGGACTTTCAGAAGACATTCCAAGTGAAATGTGATGCAAGCGGGTATGCCATAGGAGCGGTCTTAAGTCAGGATGACAGGCCAGTTGCATATTTCAGTGAGAAGATGGATGAAGCAAAGCTGAAGTACTCCAGGTATGATAAGGAGTTTTATGCCATCATACAGGCATTAAAGAAGTGGAGGCATTACTTGATCCCAAAATAATTTGTATTGTACAACGATAATCATGCATTGCAGTTTGTGAGTCAACAGGAGAAGTTGAACTAGAAACATGCAAAATGGGTAGAGTACATGCAGAATTTCACGTTTTTGATTAAACACATTTCAGGGACTACTAACAAAGTGGCTGATGCTTTGAGCAGGAAATGTTTATTGCTGTAGGAGTTCCGAGTCAAAACATTGGGTTTTGAAAATCTGAAAGACATGTATGCAGGTGATGTGGATTTTGCTGAGGCATACGAGGCAGCTGAGAACCCATTTCTTAGAGATCGGAGCCCATGGATAGACTACATGATCCAGGAAGGATTGTTGTTCAGAGGCAATCAACTGTGCATTCCAATTTGCTCCATGAGGGAGAATTTGGTGAAGGAAAAACACAACGGAGGATTAGCAGGGCATTTTGGCCACGATAAAACATTCGCAAAGTTGAGCGAATCGTACTTTTGGCCGGGCATGCGAACAGATGTCAAAATATTTGTTGACAGATGCAGGATTTGTCAACATTCGAAGGGTCGAAAGAAGAACGCGGGTTTTTATCAGCCATTACCCATACCAGAGAGGCCATGGGAGGCGATAAGCATGGATTTCGTACTAGGATTGTCGAGGACGCAAAGAGGGGTTGATTCCATCTTTGTGGTTGTAGACAGGTTTTCTAAGATGGCACATTTTATTCCATGCCAGAAGACCAGCGATGCGACCCACATCACAAACTTGTTTTTCAAAGAGATTGTTAGACTTCATGGATTACCGAGAAGTATAGTCTCGGACAGGGATACCAAATTCATAGGTCATTTTTGGAGGACGTTATGGAAGAAGCTCGGAACTAACTTAGCATTTAGTTCAGCTTACCATCCGCAGATAGATGGGAGACCGAGGTGGTCAACAGAAGTCTTGGAGACTTGCTGAGAAGCTTGGTGACAGAGCACCATAGCAGCTGGGACAATGTGTTACCACAGGCAGAGTTTGCGTACAATGATTCGGTGAATCGGAGTACAGGCAAAAGTCCATTCTAGATTGTGTATGGGACACAACCGAGGGGAGTTTCTGAATTGCGAGATTCAGAGCAGACTGCGACTAGCAGCGCTAGTGCAGAGGAATTCGCTGAAGCGATGCAGGAACTTCACAGTCAGGTGAAGCAGCGACTGATGAAATCAAATCAGGAGTACAAACGCAGAGCAGATCAACATCGGAGACAACTTCAGTTTGAAGTTGGAGATCTTGTTCTGGCACATTTGAGGAAGGAAAGGTTCCTAAGGGGAACATACAATAAACTCAAGATGAAGAAAATCGGACCATGCAGAGTCCTGAAGAAGTTTGGCAAGAATGCATATGAAATTGAGTTGTCGGATGGCATCGGGATATCTCTGATATTTAACATTTCGGATTTATACCCATATAAGGCTGGAGAAGCAGAGACTGGAACTAAGGAACCAGTGATCCAGTGGCAGAGGCAACTACCGGTTGCAGAGAAGCCGCAGATGGAGTACATACTGGATAAGCAAGCAGGTAAGAAAACCAGACGAAAGCAGTACTTTGAATATCTGGTAAAGTGGAAGAACCACCCAGTGGAAGATGCCAGCTGGGAAAGCGAAGCAGCCATACAGAAGCATGGGCAGACCGTGCAGGAGCTCATGGACAGGAGCCCATGAAATTTTTTCAAGCGAGGGAGTATGATGCAGGAGCATCGCCCACGTCAAGCGAGCCAGCACATCGAGCGGAAGACAGTTGGATAGCGCTAGCACAAATTTTGGAAAACACTTGGAAGTTGTTGCGCGATCTTAAATGATTCATTTAAGAAACGTCGCACTTGTATATTGTAATGGACCTTGAGCGGATAGCTCACATCCTTGGGTAGCTGAGGCATTTAATAGATTTAATGTTGTTAGATAGGAATTTATTTCTAGATTTGATAGCTTTAGAATTGTGAGGGAAAACAGATATAGACACCCTCCTTTGTACATTGTAACACACAGAAGGATTCTGAAGAGAAGAGCAGCAGGGAATTTGTGTAGAACACCCATGTACAGATGTTTTTGAATTAATAGAAGAGAGTCTTTGATTCAAATTCACGGCGGGTGTTGTTTCTCTGTGTGCGTTGGTTATATGCTCATGAATGTTTTTTTTCTGTCATGCATTTGCTTTTATATGCTGTGTATGTGATTTCATGGTTGGAATGAAGTCTGTGAGAACAAGGAATTAGTTTGATTGTTTCTCTATCTTGAACCAGAGAATTCCTGCAAGGAGTGCAGTTGAATTTGTCCGCAAGGAGTGCGTGACTGCAGGGTTCAAGCAGAGAAAGATTTTGTTCTAAGTTCTCAAGAAGTGCAGGTTTAGCATTGAAGCCGTGCAAGGTGTGCACAGGCTAGAAGAAGTCTCAGAGTTGCGATTCTGAGCAAAGGGAAGTGAAAGACTGTTGTTGCAGGTGTGCACAGAGTCGAGAAGACTTCAACACTTAGGCGTTGTTGAAGATTTTCCACAAGGAGTGCGTGCAGGAGCTTCTTCCTGAGGGAATTGAAGTCGTGGAAGCTCAGAAGAGATAGGTCTTCGAAGTTATCGAAGGACAGTGGAGAAGAGTTGTGTGTGAGCAAGTTGCATAGGCTAGACGCAGATTGACGGACAAGTCTTGTGAAGAGACAGTTCTTGTTCGGGGATTGATCAAGGAACAAAGTGGATGTGAAGTCTACAGTCGAGGTGAAGAAGTTCGAAGTCCAGGAGAGCAGGGCATCAAGTGAAATCACGAGGAGCGTAATTCTATTCGTGGATTTGGACGTATCGGGGTTTCGCGTGAAAGGGGCGGAAGGCTTGGCCATGGAAATCGCGAAGGGACGAGAAGCGATATTCTGATGATCGCATAGACAGCGTAGATCACAGCGAGGTGACGTGACAAGTGATCGAGGGACATTGGGTCTCGGGAGTTGAAGGACTAAGAGATTAGTCTCGTGAGTAGCGAGGATGTGAAAGAGCGAGGTCACGAGGTCGGCATCTCGGCCCATCGTGTATCGGCGGTCGGAACCATAAGTATTGATCGTCGCAATGTGCGAAGTCGCGATATAGCGAGGTCCCAATAGCGGAGGCAGAAAGTCAGCGTTGACTGACACATATCGGGTCTCGGGGATCCGAGGAGGTAATGCATAACGGTTGAACTCGCGAGTAGCAAAGTTTCGATCCTCCGAATAATAGGAAGGAGGATTGCGTAAAGAAAACTGTGGGTGCAGATATTCCGATAGGAAGATAGGAGAGTATTGTACTCTTCGGGCCGAGTGAAGAGAAGGTCCTGGAGGAGGCGAACGTGCTCCGAGGAGTGCAAACGACGTCACTTAGAATTGAAAAAACATATATGGTATGGATGTCAATAGATTTGGAATGTCCACCATCCAATTCCCTTCAAGTTTGAGATATATGGCTATTAGAAGCTATATATTGCAAATGCTTAGGAAGTTGCTAATTTTGTTTTCATGGTTTCTGGAGTTTTTTCTCTCACCTGCAAGTCACAACTTCATTCTCCCTAAGCTAAGAACCATCGTTAGTTGAGCATATTCCACCTCTCATTGGTTGTATGATATTCCTTAGATTGAATTTCCACTAGCTGAGTTGATTTCCTTCTATTTGAGTGACTCAACTTCTTGCTGGTCAATTTCATTTTATCTAGGAAATAAAATTCTTCTTTTTTTAGTCGAATTTCTCTTGCCTGGGTCGATTTTACACAAGATTGAGTAGACTTCACCTTTCCTTGGTCAATACATTACCTCCTTTGGGTGTTTACTATTATTCATAGGTCATACAACCATCAAATTGTTGTTGAGGCTCATCAAGATTGGGAAGTGTTCTCATAATATCCTTTAGATTGCACTTGCTCAAGATTTTCATAGAAAATGGGTGACGCAATTGAATAATATCCCTCAACCTGCATTTGTAGAGAAGTTTTGTAGAGAAAATGGGAAGTTTTCTCATAAATTCCCCCAAACTACACTTGTCAATATTCAATAGAAAATGTGAAGATTGAATTGAGATCACTCACACTTTAAAATTGAGGAGAGTCACAAAGAAGATGGGAAGTTTTCCAACAAAATATCTCAAATTTATTGTCTATGGAAGCCTTTCATATAAATGGGAAGTGATATGATAAGCTCCCTCAAAATGCACTTTTGAGAGTGTTCACACACAAAAAAGGGAGGAAATTTCATGAGGAAAACCATGATGCAATTGATGCATACCAAGAAAGAGGAGAATCCAAGAGGCCAATGATACTAATATACACAATACAATTTGTGATCCATTTTTATCTAGCAAAGGTTGTGAAGACATTGGCATGGTAAATTGCATGAAATTTTAGATTTTTTTGCGCCTTTACATAGTAATGTAGTAGCTAATGATATCTCCCCTTCTAGCATCGCAATGGATAGACATTTCTAGAGTTAACATAAATTTATAGGGTACCCCCCGATTGTAAATTTAGTATGATGTTGACGAGTAGGCTTGATTATTTCATGGTAATTAAAATAACAAAAAATCTATGGCTATGAAGCAGGGGGAATAGAGACCTTGTATAAACCCAATTGCAATCTAGGAGACTTTGAATTCATTGTGATTGTACATTGGTGATTATTGAACTAGGATTATGCTCAAACTTTCTAAAGATGTAGCCTTCTAATTAGACCTGAATACAGTATTTGTAGAGCATTTTTTTATTATTGATCCTGTAATATTCCAGATATACAAAAGTATGGAGAGTATAAATAAATAGCTAGAAATGGAAGATGAACAACAATATAATCAGAACAACACCACAATAATACCAAAATGATACCAGAAGAACACCAGAAAGAGCATTTTGATTACTGAGAGCAATGTTCACTTGCCTCTTCGAGGGGGAAACCTCCAACAAAGTAGATCTCTATTACAATAAAATCCAAGACAAAATTTCTCATACCCTCGACTCCTATTTATACTAAATATGTTTATCAAAAGAACCATCTAGAGGAAGATCCTTCTAGAAGTGAAAGCTTCTATTAGGTCTTCTTACATTGGACGTACTCTTCCTTATTGCTAGGCCTTATTAATATTGACCTTTATTACATGGAAATATATTATTCTACCTACGTGAGTGGTTAGGTCCCTAACATGCCCTCCCCCTTAAAAACAACCTTGTCCTCAAGGCTTGAGATGGGTAAATTGCTGCAGAATGGTAGCTAGTGCCCAAGTGGCATCTGTTGGATTTCTATCTTCCACTATACTAACACTTCCTTGATGGTTCGTTGATGTAGACGACACTCATGCTGGTCCAAAACTGCTTTTGGTTGTAGCCAAATGGAGCATTCTTCATCCAACTCGGGAAGGGTGGTTTGGGTTTGGCACTTAGTTCCAATCACCTTCTTTAAGCAGGAAACATGAAAAGTAGGATGGATCTTAGAATGATTGGGCAAAGCTAACTGATAGGCCACTTGTCCCACATGCTTAAAAACCTTATAAGGACCATAAAATTTGGGTGCCAGTTTCTGACACTGGTCAGCCTTGAGGGAATTTTTCTTGTAAGGTTGCAATCGAAGAAACACCTCATCCCCTTCTGCAAATTGACATTCATATACCGCTTTTGTCCATATACCGCTTCAAAAGGATTCATGCAGGTAGTTGTATGGTATGAGTGTTGTACCATCATTTAGCTAGTGGTAACCATTGATCCCATTGATGTTGCCTTTCCGATGCAAAACACCTCAAATATGTTTCCAAAAATTTGTTGACAACTTCAGTTTGGAAATCAGTCTGGGGATGATAATTTTTATTGAGATGCAATTGGGTGCCTTGTAGCTTGAACAATTCTTGCCAAAAATTGTTGGTGAAAGTTGGGTTGTGATCAGAAACAATAGAATGCGGCATGCCATGAAGCTTGGAGACCTGATCCATGAAAAGTTGAGCCACAGTGGATGTTGTAAATGGGTGTTGAAGAGAACAGAAATGAGCATACTTGGAAAGATGAGCAACTACCACTATAATGATTGATTTATTACCTGATTTAGGTAAGCCAACAATAAAATCCATAGAGATATCCCGCCAAATAACAAGTGGAATCAGAAGTGGTTGGAGTGTGCCCGAAGATTTGACTGTTTCTCCCTTGTTGCATTGACACACATCACAGTCAACCACATAATTACGAACGTCCTATTTCATACCATCTCAGAAAAAAGAACGTTTGACCGGGTCATAGGTTTTGGTAAACCCGAAGTGCCCAACAGTGGGTGTAGCATGAAGCACAAAAAGTACCGTGGATTTAATTTTTGATTGTTTACTTAAATACAAATGGCCTTTGTATCGAAACTCCTCATTGAGCCAAGAGTACCCTGGGGAAACTGGAGAATTGGACTACAATTGTTGTATCGGATGTGAACTTTTGGGATTGTGTAGCCATTCATAGAGAACAACTTGGAGCCAATCTGGGACAATGAAGAAGAGAGAAAAAAGGGACCCTTCATCTTCATATTTTCGGGAAAGTGCATCAACAACCACATTGTCTTTGCCTTTATTGTAAATGATCTAATAATCATATCCAAAGAGCTTAGTTACCCATTTTTGCTTCTCGAGAGAGGAGAGGCATTGTTCCAGAAAATACTTAAGGCTCTGATGATCTGTCTTAATTTGGAATCATTTCCCCCATAGATAAGGGAACCAAATATCCATGTCATGTAGAATATCCAACATTTCCTTTTCATAGATTGATTTTCCCATATTTCTCCTGGAGATTTTTTTTCTAGTAAAGGCCAAAGGATGAACCTCTTGCATAAGGATATCACCAATTCCTTTCCCGGAAGCATCACATTCTAGGAAAAAGGTCTTTTTGAAATCAGGAAGGGCCAGGACTAGAGTGGTGCACATGGCCATCTTCAAGGTTTGAAAATCCTGAGCAACTAATGGAGTCCAAGTGAAAGAATTATTTTTAAGGAGTGCAGTGAGAGGTGTCGCAATCTTTCCATAATTCTTAACAAACTTGCGATAATAACCTGTTAAACCTAGAAATCCCCACAAGATTTGGAGAGTCTTTAGGTGAGGCCAATCTTGCATAGCTTCAATATTTTTAGGATCCATCCTGACGCCAACCTTTCCCACAAGATGACCCAAGTACTCTACTTCTGAGGCACCAAAAGCACATTTAGATTGTTTGAGCAAAATTTGGTGCTGAGAGAGTAGATGGAGAACTCGATCCACATGAGCAAGATGGTTTGTCTAGGTTTTTCTATAGATGAGGATATCATCAAAGAAGACTAACACAAAATGGCGGAAAAAATGATGGAAGACATGATTCATGAGGATTTGGAAAGTGGAGGGAGCATTACACAAGCCAAAGCACATGACCAAAAACTCATAGTGGCCCTCATGAGTTCCAAAGGAAGTCTCAGGAATGTATGCCTCTTTCATATGGATCTGGTGGTAGCCCGAACGAAGATCAAGTTTAGTAAAGAACTGGGCGCCACTCAATTCATCCAAGAGGTCATCAATGACAGGAATGGGAAATTTCTCTTTAATGGTGAGTTTTTTGAGGGCGCAAAAGTCGAGATACATGCGCTAAGAACCTTCTTTCTGAAGGACCATGACCACAAGAGAAGAGTAGGGGATCGTACTACTGCAGATAACACCTGCGTTGAGCAGTTCTTAAAACATTTTCTCAATTTCATTTTTTTGGGAAAGGGGGTGAAGATAGAGATGGATATTGGGAGGAAGTCTTCCTGGGACAAGTGGAATGGAATGATCATGAAAACCATGAGAAGGAGGGAGTCCTTGGGGAGTGGAAAAAACCACTTGATGTTTAGAGAGGATGGATTGGAGATCCTGTGGCACAGAGGGTGTCTCAGTGGCTTGGATGGCATGGAGTTGGGAAATAATTCTAGAATGACATTTTTTGAGCATCTTTTCCATGCGATGGGAACTAATGATCTCCGAGGAACCAACGATGACTCCTTGGAACTTATATTGTTGGCCTTCCTGGTCAAATTGCATGTTTAATTCCTTAAAATCCATGAGAATGGGACCCAAAGTACTTAGCCATTTTTCACCCAACACATTGTCACAACTTCCCATGTCGATAGCAAACATATGACATTTCAGATGGTAGTCACCAATTTGGAGACACACATTTTCACAACGCCCTCCACATTTCATGGACCCACCATTGGCAATCATCATTTGGAAATTATTAACTACACGGATATAACAATTAGTTTCTTGTGCAATGTGGTGATGAATAAAATTAAGCGTGCTTCCATTATCAAAAAGAATGATGACCTTCCTATGCTTGATGTAACCAATTATCTTGAGGGTTTGGGGAGTAGAGAAGCCAGTGAGATCATTTAGGGAAATGACCGTTTCTACTTCGGGAGGGTCTGAGGGAGGGTTTATGTCAGTGGGTTTAGGTGACACATACACAAGGGGAGCCTCAACATCCTCTTCTGAAACATCCTCCGAGATGTCAATAAAATGATTTTGTTCATTACACTTGTGTCCCAAAAAATATTGGTCATCATAATTATAAAAAAGGAATTTGAGTTGGCGTTCGGCCATTTTGGCCCTGGTCAATTTCTGGATCTTTGGTGGAGTAGAAGGAGGAGTGGGAGTGGATGGTTTATTGCGAGGAATAAATAAGGGTTTGCGGTTTGGAGAAGAGACAACCTGTTGTGATTCCTTATCTCTTTTAGTAGCATCCACCCAACTCTGAGGCTGAGCCATGAGGACATGAGCATGAATATCATCCTTGAGGACACTGATAAAACATTCTCAGAAAAAAGCATCAAACATGCGCTCTGTATGAAAAGCCAGTCGCTCAAAAGAATTTATAAAGTCTTCCACTATGCTAGATTGTTTCAACTTTTTCAAACGTCCTAAATGGTTGGTGTTCATGTCAAAGTGTTCATAAGGTCTGTCACAAAGTGTGTCCAAGCCACATACCCTTGGCGGGCATTTTTTCGCCATTTCCACCATTGCCAACGTTCTTGATCTAGATGGAGAACACCATACCAAATTTTGGCCAACTCATCTGTAATGCCATACAAAGAAAAATAGTGTTCTATTTGAGTTACCCAACCAATGGGATCTGATCCATCAAATTTGGTCACATCCACACACGAAAGGCGTAGGTCACGCTGAAAGTGATGGGGATGAAAATTCTAGGAATGAGAAGAAGTTTGACCTTCGGTATGCAAAGGGGGGTCAGATACAAGAAGATCTGCAGGCATATGCAGCTTAGCGCAGATCATCGTAGCAATAGATTCAAGTTGGGTAGTAATGTCTTGTTTGAGCTCGTCTTTGAGTTCCGCAATTGAGGCGACGATGGAGGAATGCATCCTTTGATTGATGGTGGAAATATTGTCACTGAGTTGTCACACTTCTTGTTGGGTTTCTGTGAAATTAGAGTGCAAGGTAGTGAAGCGACCTTCCAAGTCTTGGCTATGGGTATGGGCCATGATGACGAGGGAACATGAAAAGAGGTGGGTGGGACCACACAGAGAATGGGTTATGGGTGAAGTGTATCACAACGATCAGGGCGACGAGTGGAATCCAATGGGGTAAATCTAAAATAAGGGTGTTGGAAGGGGTTCGGGTCCACAAGAAAAAAAATTGTTGAAAAATGATAGGTATTACTGCGATAAGGGAGAAGAGAGAAATCCAATGGAATAGGTCTCAAGTAATGGTGCCAACAGGATCCAAACTTTTTTTTTTTTTTTTAACTCTTACAGAGTTATACTTCGATCTGTAGAATACTACAATGATGAAATGCCCAAATGGTTAACAGGAAGAAATGTGTAGAAATTTCACAACTCGAATGTAGGAGACACAGTTGTGTCGTAATATATCTTGTATGTTCTGTTTTTGTTTCCGTCCCAAGGGTTAGGTATTCAAGGGTTCTACAGACAAGGGTTTACCCTGTTCTATATCTATCTGATATACGTGCGGGGTTGAATAGTAGTACTCGACCCAATATCTCAGGGCCCCAACTAAGGAGGCTAGACCGTGCCCTTAGCCATACTACTCGACTATCCAGGTACTAGAGAGTATCTTGACGAGTTTTTTTCTCAGTGACACTATAGCAGTCAGGTGGCCAATCAGTTTACCTATGGAGGGATTCAAGAGATCTGTATACATGTGTTGTCTAATGCACTACCACTCGAAGGGATACCAACAAGGGTTACAAGGGTGGCCAAAAAATGTGTTCTTAAGTACCACTTGTATTTCCTACGTGTATGAATCCTCGACCACGAGTTTATGCACATAATGATAGATCTATGTAGCTTAAAGACGTCGAAATATGTCTGTACCCTGAAAAAAATTAAACCATAATTTTTTGCCAAGGAAAGTGCTCTGATACAACTAGTAATATTCTAGATAAAAAAAAGTATGCATAACATAAATAAATAGCTAGAAATGGCAGATGAACAACAATATAATAAAAAAACACCACAATAATACCAAAATGATACCATAAGAACACTATAAAGAGCACTTTGATTACTGAGAGCAATGTTCACTTTCCTCTTCTAGTGGGAAACCTCCAAAAAAGCATAGCTCTATTACAATAATATCCAACATAAAATTCAGCATACCCTAGACTCCTATTTATACTAAATATGTCTATCAAAATAACCATCTAAAGGAAGGTCCTTCTAGAAGTGGAAGCTTCTGTTAGGTCTTCTTACATTGGACTTATTCTTCCTTATTGCTAGGCCTTATTAATATTGACCTTTATTACATGGAAATATATTATTCTACCTACGTGAGGGGTTAGGTCCCTAACAGATCCAATTCCCCTTATGTTTCCAACTATTTGTTGTGTGTAGGCCACACTCAAGAAAATATAGAGATATGTGTACATGGTAAGGGAACAGAGGCCTATTGTCCTTTCTACAAATAGATCTCTTTGTACAAGTCTGCGATAGAGATTAGAAACATACTTCCGCACAATATATGTGTTGATGAAGTGAGTGGGATATAAGTCCCTCATTTATGGATCACCCATCTATAGAAGAAATGTTTTTCTATATATTCTTTTGTGAGTTGATATTTTTCATCAAGGTTACACTACCATTCACAATATTCACCCTTAATGTATAGTTCTAAATCAATTTTTCATGTCCATTATAAAGGTATTTATTCTTAAGGCTAAGCCACCACACTTTGGCTCTAATTTTTCATAGAAATACTATATATCCATATCAATAGAAATCTTCAACATTAAGTAAGAGAGCTAATGGTTAAACACAAATAAGAGAAACTTACATTTAATGATCAGAATTGAATCCTCTCCAAACTTTTTAATAAGAACTTAGGTGCTTTCCCTTCTGTAAATTTTATAAACATGTCCCTTTTTAATTTTAGTTTGTTTTTTGGAAAAAAAAATGGAAGTGGAAATGAACCATTGTGATGGTTGGTCTTCCAAAGGAAACCCATTAAAAATGAAGGTTGAAGTGAATAAGGATAGGAACAGGGAGGTGCAAGGAGAAATGGGGAGGATAATAATATAAATGAGAGATCAAAGAGAGAAAGCTTCTTAAAATTGAGTGGATGAAGGAGTTAATGAGCCTATCCATGTTGAGAGAAGATGTCTATGAACCATATCCATCCTCAATTTTTTATTTTTCGTGAGTAACAATACACAAAATCTATGTGTATCTCACGCCTCTTTATTTATCTCCTAAGCTCAATTAAAATTCCCATTAAATGTTGATATCTATGTGTCGTGGTTCCAAATTCATGGAATTAGTGTGAGTTCATTAATTTCTAGTGTGTTGGGAATGATTATTAATTGTTGGACCGTTTCATGATAGAAACAACAGTCTTATCCTATAAACACAAAATTATATTGCTTGTTGGGCATTTTTCGTTTGCCCACAAGCTATCCACAACCATAAATTGTTTGTTGGGAATTTTTCTTTTTCCCACAGAACATCTATAGCCATCTATTACTTTCTTGGAATTTTTCCTTTTCCCAAAATCCATCCACAACGTTTTAATGATGATTGAGAGACTTTCCTTTTCTCAAAGGTCATTCACGACACTCTACAATCTGTTGATATGCTTTCCTTTTAGCTATACACCTCCACTCACTTGTTAGTATATTTTTTCCATCCTACAATCTCTAAATCCATTTCTACACTCATTACAATCTTATTTTTAAAACATGGTCCATAAATTCATTTTTTCACATAGCCAAATGGTGATTGCCTCTTTCATTGATTCTATTGTTTCCTTGGTATGATCAACAACTTATGAGAAAAGAATCTTGAGGTGTATCAATACTTTTGTAGCAAAGTATTTTTCCAACTTAGAGTTGCAGTACATAGTGGAATATTTTGTTGTTCAAAGTGTTTTATAGCATGATGTTTAATTTACCTTAGAGATAGAACTCATAGTGGTTGTAGAAAAAGTTATTTGTATGGAATATGTTAAAGAGGATACATAAGTTTTTTCTATAGAAGTTGTGGAAGAGGTAGTGAATTCAAATTACACAAAAAACAATTGATAAATCATCTATGTTGGTGAGACGAACGGGCCATAGGCCTACCATTTATGTATCATTTAATGCATCTTCCTTTCTTCTAGCAATTTTAGGATGGACATAATATGTCTTTAAATGGTCACAACTTCCTCAACACTACTTAGATTTTTTTATAACCCAAATTAAGAGATGGCATAACTATACCTATTTTTATGTAATTGGGACAACTTCAAGATAGTTCCCAAGCAAAGTGAAAATCATGTCTTAAGGTAGGTTTCTAGTTTCAAAACAAATGCGAGATATAAAAGGTCAACTTTGTGATGGCATATCTCCATCAATAATTCTTAGAATCACTATTATGACCCTAATTAAAATGGTGCCAATATATTACATTTGATGGATTTAGTATGACTACAAGCATCCATGCCAATAAAATGATATTCCAATAGCATTTTGTTTACTCAAAAGAGAAAAGAGAGAGCTACAAATATGCAAAGGAAAATCTCCCACTTTCCAAAATTGTCATTATGATACCAAAGGTAATGAACCCAAGTAGCCTCAAGGGTTATCTCAAGTGATCATGAGCTATATGTGAGATCTCTATCCCAAGTTGGAGAGATCATGGGTTCAATTATGTTGATTCCCTTAGAGTAAGGTTCTTGGAAATTAGGCACTAACGATTTACCCTAAGCTTGGTTATGTTGGGATCCACCCTAGGTGTGTAATGGTGGCCTATGGGATCATTATAGTTAAGAGTAGGATAAGTATGGAGGCCATTTAATATAATGTAGAGTAGGTCCACAATGTTAATTATTATTAAATGAGGTCCCATCAAGTAGTTAACATTTAATAAATGCAATGTGGCCTCATTAAAGAAGGCCCATTATGTAGTTAACATTTCATATTATAAACATGTATGGATTCCTCCTTATTGAGGATGTATGAGAATATTATTTTATTGGAACTTAGCTCATTGGGAGGTTCCCCCTTTAGAGAGGACAATGAACAGGAGTTGGTCCTTCCATAAAAAGGATCGTTGTAAGGTGTTTCCCTACCTTAAGGGTGTTTTAATAAATAAAACATTAATTTTTTTTCCATTATCGTACTTCTTATGTGTCATTTAAGTTTCATATATGAAGTACACTACAATTGGTAACATTACACTTTCTAGGGCATGGTCGGAAAACACAATTCTACTTGTTTTTGTAAATAAGGAGTCATGACACTTAAATAATTGTTTGAGAATGTTTCTACATATTTTATAGAAAATAAATATAGATATGTATTCACCTTACAAAAATACATGATTTGAAAAATGAAATCACTCAAATTGGAGTTTAGATGAAGGAGATATTACAATTTGAAATATGCTTCCTTTTGGGGGATTTTTAGTGATGGCCACCAATATTGTAAAGTAGATATCATTTGATAGAGTGGCTCTATTGTAGCCAAATTAGCAACATTTTATATAGAATTTCTAGGGTTTTTATTTTTTATATTATATGACATACTTATGATCAATATTTAGGTCATTACAACCCTTTCAAATTTTCTCCCTCAAACGCTGGAAAAACTAAAGAATGGCCATATTGAGACAAATTCGGGAGGAATGTAAGAAAACAATGGAAGGATGAAAACATATTAAAAAGTAATTAAATCACATAAAGAAACTGTGTAGATATATTGAGGAGACACTAGATTGTAGCATCATAACTTAGGAGTGTAACAATATTGTTATTAGGGAGTGTATACGAGGAACATTTTCCTGGTGTGATTTAGAAGAAGCTTGTGAACACTAGAATTTAGATAGTGGTTATTTTTGGGATTTCCATCATTTTTTTTACTCTTCACCATACTGTGAAGAGACCATCATTGAGGAAAGAAATAAGTAGGAGGTGCCTACGAATTTATGGTATTCTTCTTCTACAACAATAGAGTTTATTTCAAAACCATCCTTTTACATGTATATGGAGGATTTATTTTCTCTAGATGCTTATATTTAACTGGGTCCACATAGCCTTTGTGGGAATTTAGATCATAGCATTCAAAGATTAGTTGAGCTTATGCTTCATTAGTTGGGAGTTTGTATGAACATTTGGGCATGGGACTTAAGTTTATGGTGGAGTCTCTTAGGCCACTTCAGCATTGATGCTACTACTTGTATGGGACCCTGGCTCATGGAAAATATTATAGAACTACTTCAACATTACAGTAAACACTCATACATGCGACCTAGGTTTATGGATGTGCTTATGGGACTAATTCAACATCGTTACGATGAACAACTATACATGAGATCTTGTCTTATGGATGTATATAATTTATACAAGTGTTGAGGACAATTCTTCTCAAATTAGGATGGAATGTTAGAATCCTCCCTAGGGGTGTAATAGGGGTCTATGGGCCTATTAGAGATAAAAGTAGGATAGTATAGTGGCCATTTAATGTAATATAGACTAGGTCCACATTGTTAGTTATTATTAAATAAGGTCCCAATTAGGTAGTTATGTATGAATAAATGTAATCGTGCCTCATTAAAGAAGATCCACTAGGTAGTTATCATTCAACATCTATAAATAAGGATAGAGACATCCTTATTCATAGATAACAAATTTTGACTACCCAATGGGGCCTTATTTAATAATAATTATCATTGTGGACCTAGTCTACATTACACTCAATGGATTCCATACTTATCCTATTCCTATCTGTAATGGACCCATACACCTCTTTTACACCCTTAGGGAGGATCCCAACATTTACAAGAAAAATAAAGTAATGAACCTAAGTACTAATAATTTAAAGATGCAATTTATAATAAGAATGAGCACACACAAAAGATATATAGGGGTACCAAGAGCCTAAGGGATATCTCAGCCAATTATCATCAATTTTGCTAGGAATTTGTATCATTTCATGCCAACAAGTGCATGTTTTGAATCCCCCTATGTGAGGTGCACTATTCTACAACAATTGGTTTACTAGGGATGACATCCATAAATGCGAGGATGTATCCCTTGAGTTTATCCATGAGGATTTACTTGGACAAAGAGATATAGATATAGGGGTACCAAGAACCCCAATGGTTAGCTCAGTGAATTGAGCCATCTTCTTAATGCATGTTGTGGACAAGGAGGCCACGAATCTCAAGTTCAAATTTGGTCAAATCCCTTAGGGTTACAAATTGTTATTATTGTTTTCGTTTGAGGCACCCTCCATCTAGATATTCCAAGGAAGACGAGGGAATCCAATGAGGTTTTCCTTGGGAAAGAAACATATGGGGTACCAATGTACAAAAACATTCAATATTTCTCAAAATGACCCTTAAGATAGGGTTACATTATACAATATTGTTAAGAAATATCACTGTAAGATACCTAGAATAGTGAAAATTTAGCATAAGAATATTGCAAGACATTCCTTTTCTTTAATTACATGCAATACATATTATAGAGGAAGCCTTTTGCAATATAAATTAATAACCATGACTAAATGCTAGAAAAGAGTATATGCCCCCACCTATTTAATCATTAGTTATTGCAGTTTAAGTTATCACCATAGATAATCATTAATTACATATTACATGATCAATGGAAAAGGTTACCTTTGCAATTTAACTCATTACCATTAATAAAATTTAATTACATATCACATGATAAATGATAAGAAATATATAAATATTATAGTTACATAGTACAACTAGTCTCTAACATATTAAATGTGTATCACACATTTATTATTGTTTTTTCCTTCACTTGTCTTCAACGCATAGAGCTAGTTCTATAAGTAGGAAACACTAGACTACGTACAAATCTTGTAAATTCGTCCACATATTACTTATAAGGTTTTCACTTCTAAACTGCGAGATAATTAGGTCAAATGATGAGCCAAAGTACACATTTATCTTAATCTGTGGTATCATACTTCTCCAACTCAACTCCGCTTGTTAGAGGGTTCTCCTATCATTCAACCAACTTAAACATTTTTATAAATATATTCCATAGAGTTTCGAGAAATTAAATGCTAAACAAGGATGTCATTTATGTGGATCCCCTTGCTCCTAGATTCACTCAAACATCCACTATGAAAGCACAGTCCATAAATAAATGTTGAGTAGTTTCTTCACTGTTTTTGCAAAGATGACAGATGCCCGGACCACTATGACCTTTGCGCTGTAGATTTCCCCATAACATAATTTTTTCCTCAGCTAGAAGCCATATAAATAGTTTTTTTTTTAGTGGCACTGTTCAACCCCACAACGCTCTACACCAACCACCTATGATGTGAGGCCATCTAAATTTTTCTGATGCCAAGTAAATGTTCTTAACCAAGATCACGCCTGATTTATTTCCACCAACCCACTTTAGGGAATCTGGTTTTTGTTGGATAAGAATGCCATTGTTAATGAGTACCCTTCGATAGAGGTTCCTCTCCTCCCGTAGATGCCTTGCCAGATTTAGATCCTTGATGGTGTGCCAATTTGAGCTGATCATCCCCACATTTGGGGTTTTTTGAGCCTAAAAACGATAGTATATACCTTTACTGTTAAGAGTGGCAATCAGTTCTTTCGAAAGTAGTGCCACCTCCCCCATTTCCAATATGTGATCTTTGCCTATTACAATGGAAGTTCCATCTCCAGTACTCCAGACCATCGAGTGAAGAATTAAATGTATGGATTTCAGGAGATTTTTCCAAGTCTGAGATCCTCTTGACCTATGCACTTCAAATGTTTGAAACCAACGATGGACATATACAAATGGGTAGTACTTCTCCTTGAGTACTCGCTACCATAAGCCATCATTTGAAACATCCCTCCAAAGGCTATGTGCGGCCAACGCTCTTCTAAAACCTGCGAGACTTCTCAAACCCCAACCCCCCAAATGTTTAGGCCTTGCAATCATCTACCATTTGCAAAGATGGTAGTTCTTCTTTTTCCGGCTGCTAGACCATAGAAATTAAATATGATCTGTCTAATTTTGTTTTCTATCGTAGCTAGAAAATTTACCAAGGTCAGCCAATATATCAGTTGGCATTCAAGAACCACTTTGATCAGGACCAAGCGTCCCCCTAAAGACAACCACCGTGTACACCAATGCCTAATTCTGTTCTCATACTTTTCAACCAGCCAAATCCAATCATTTGTCGAATATCTATCGATTTTCAGAAAGAAACCGAGGTAATAAAACCCCTCAGAGATTTCTTTGATATTGAAAGTGAAAACCAACTTTAATGAATCCAGCAGCACAGGGTTGACTCCATAATTGAAAAAGGTCATTTTTTGTGAGTTAATTTGTAGTCCAGAGGTGTTGCAGAAAAGCTTTAGAATCCTTTTGATTTCTTCCCATTCTTCTATGGTGTCAGTCGTCATAAGAAGAATATCTTCAACAAACAATAAATGTAAAATTTTAATGAATCGGAAGACTTTAATACCTGTAATAAGACTAGCCTCCTGAATGGGTTTTAACGCCAAACTTAAGCCCTCCATAATGAGGATAAAACGGAGAGGCGACATGGGGAATCCCTTCCTGAGCCCCCTGCCAATACCGAAAAAATCTGAGGGCTCTTCGTTGACAAGGATCGCGAAGGTGGCCGAAGTAATACAACCCAATATCCAGTTTGTTGTTGGCAACCCAAATTTGCATTTAAGTAAGACTAGTCTGAGGAAATCCCATCTTATACAGTTATAAGATTTCCTTAGATCGATTTTTAGAATTAAATCCTTGAGTTTTTTTTCTTTGATGTTGTGTAGGCACTCATGTGTTATCCCAATCGCCTCATTTATTTGTGTTCCTTTCAAAAACCCAAATTGTTCCTCAGATAGCTCCCGAGAAAGTATTGGTCTCAATATCTGAGCTATAATCTTTGAAATTACTTTATAAAATAGGTTGCATAAGGCTATCGGGAAGAAGTCCCCAAAGTTTGTTGGGCCATTCACTTTCGGAATTAAAGAAATGAAGGTGGAATTTAATGAGTTGATAACCTCGCCTTTAATACGTGACTCTTCAACAAATTCCATAAGATCTTTTGAGACCAAGTCAAAGAAATGAATAAAAAACTCCACGCTCCATCCATCAGGCCCAGGGATTTTTTCCTTGGAAAAACCTTTTAATACCTCTAGAATTTATGTTTCCAAAATAGGTTTCTCAAGGACCTCCAGATCTTCTTCTGTGACCATCCTCGGAAGAATTCTTATGGATTCGACTTGTTCAACAATTTTATTCTCAGCAGATTCTTTATAGAAAGAGTTGAAATATCTTTTTGCTTCAGTCTTTAAGGCTTCCTGCCCATGATGCAAGTGGTTATGTTCGTCTTTTATCTCCCAAATTTTTTTATTGCGCCTATGTCTAGTAAAATGGTGAAAAAACTTAGTGTTTTTGTCCCCACATTGGATCCACACTGCTCTACTTTTCAACCTCCAACGAGCCTCCTCCTCCGATAGTAGCTTATTTTGTTTCTCTTCCAATGATTTTAGTTGGGACCCCTCTTACGAGCTAAAGGATGCTTCCCAACTATTCTTTGTAATAGTATTAATCTGTTCCTCGAGAGAAATTAGAGCCTGATTTTTTGCTATTTTTTTCCTTGCTAACCAAGCCTTTAATCTGGCCTTGATATTTTGTAGTTTCCAGACAAGCCTTCTTTGTGCCCCCATAATACCACTGCCCTGGATCGAGAGTCATTCCGTCTTTACCAGCGCCTCGCAATATGCTTCACACAAAAATGTTGGATTAAATTTAAAAGGTGAGGCAACATAAATATCACCTCTTTCAAGTTGAAAAAAAACGGGCAAGTGATCCGAAAAATATGGATGGACAACCCAAGATCAAAACCAAGAAGAATTGGCCAAGAACTCAGCTGAAACATATACTCTATCAAGTCTCTTTTGAATGCTATCATGCCCACTCCTGCAATTACGCCATGTAGGCACAAGGTCAACTGGAGCTGCATCCACCATATTGTTTTTATCAAAGAGATTTTTAAAGAACCCATATAGTGGATCGGGCAATGCTCCTACTCCCCAGATTTCTTTTATACTATTTGTAAAGTTGAAATCACCAGCAATAATGAGGTCGTGTCTATCCAATAGGCCTCTAGAATCTACGGTCTGCAAAAACTGTCTTCGGCTGGAGCAGGGTCCATAGGCATTAATGAGAGATATCCTGCTATTGTTTGGTAAATGTGTGCCTGTTAGCAAAATAACTTTTGAACAGAGATGAGACTGTAAATCTAAGAAATTCAGATTCCATGCTACCAGTAAACCGCCTGAATTTCCAACAGAGCTAACTGTCGAAACCATGTAGGAAGGACGAAGAGAGGTCAAAAAGTGTCTAGCCTTCTCCTCATTTACTAAGGTCTCCTATAAAAATAAAATGTCTGGCTTATGTACATTCAAAATTCTTCGCAAAGAGTGAAATTTTGGGGTGCCTCCAACCCCTTTGATATTTAGGGTCATAAGAATTATTATTTGGACCTCGCTAGGGCTTTCATGCCTCTAAGAGCCCCTAAATCATGAGTGGATTCCATTGACTGTTCAGCTTCAGTAACTTGTCCAGATTTCTTTCGTACACTGCGTGTATTAATGGGGGAGAGTTCCATGCCTAGACCTCTAGAACAGGCAATGGATTTCCCTTTTTTGTTTTCTAAACCACTGGTGTAGCTTCCCGATTGCTGCGATGGTTGACGGTGGTGTAGTTCCCGTCCCCGAAAAATAGGTAGTGGTAAAATTCCTTCAGCACTCTCAATGTTCGAAGTTGAGTCATCAAGAATCGAATCCCAAAAAAGACTAGAAACTATGGGAGGATGGTGGGCAGAGGAGAAATATGGTCCTGACAAAGAAGGTGATGTCTCTTGTCTAATGGGGACTAAAACAGTGGTAAGAGGGGTCGGAGAATCACTTCTTTTCTCAGAGGAGGAAACCCTTATGGTCGCAAAATCAGTTCATGGGGAGCGAGGGTTCTCAGGTCCATCGGTCGTCTGACCCGATTTCTCCAAAAACTCGCGCTCCTGAGATGAAAGTTTATGGTACAAAGAAAGACAGAAGGTTCATAGTTTACCTGTCAATGTGAATGAATCATCTGCCGTGAGTTTTTCTTCACTTCCTTGAAAGGAACCTTTCTGAGAAACATCATCCTCTTCACTCAGATAAGCATCCTAGGGAGGGATTTCCTGAGCATCATCAACATCACCATCTGTGTCTACGACGAAACAAGTTCTTGTCAAGTGACCTGTGCGACAACAGAGAGTGAAACAAAATCAAATTCCTTGATAGTCCAGGCGCTGGAGCATGACACATCCATGCCATTCCACTTCCAACATGTCCATGAGGCCAGTTGTGATATCTATTTCAACTAGTACTCAAGCCATTAATTTGTCTGATGAATTTAAACCAACCTCATCCACTTTCAGAAAGTGGACAAGAATGTTTCCAATAGATGTTAAGGACTTTATGTTCCACAGGTTCAATGGAATTCCTGGGAGAAGAACCTAGATGTGTCTAAAGCTGAAGTAGTCTGTAGCTGGATTAAAACCCGACCTCCATCTCTTCAACATAAGGCTACCCCCTTCATAGTCCCAAAATATCTGAAGGATGAGATCTGGATCTTCAGGAGATTTGAACACTAATCCAAACCACCCAAAGGTGAGTGTGTGATACTCAGGAACGTATCCACAAAGTTGTAACCAGTGGGTTCTCATCCACTCCGAGAAAGGGGTAGCACAACGTGTATTATAGGAAAAATGACCTACTAAGGCACATAAAGAGAGATTGTAGGTTTCCTCCAGGCCAACATCCATTCCTATCACTAGGCTCCTTCTCTGCCTCTTCAACTTCCACACCTTTACCTCTTTCTTTGATCGAGTGTCCTTTGCCTTTAGGGATCCTTGGATAGTTGGGCAAGGAGAGGATAGTATCTGACAGGGGATTGAGGAAGTGTAGGGTCCTAAGTTTGGGTGAGTACCTCCAGGACATGCGCCAATATTGGAACCAGGTAGTGGGGTAGTCTTAGAAGGATTAGAGAAGCCTGACTCATGTTCCCAAAACTGATAAACCAACGAAGGCATATGTAGGCTTCTTTCTAGTGTTGTAGGGTTGCTAAGATTCCTTCATCCCTCAGACTTATTGCTAAGTTCATCTACAGTGTGAAATAGTCCAGCCCGTGCCCACTCCTCCTCGTCTGCAACACTCATTCATGCACTTATTTCTGGGGCCATGTTCCTAGACTGTCCCCCCTGTCAGCTTCCATTGTTCAGGATAGATAAGTCAAGTTGCTAATATCTAATTTTTAAATAAAAATAAGCAAAGTTGTGGTCAGTGAGGAACAATAAAAAAACCTTTCTCCAACCTATCCAGACCGAGAAAGAAGGACTCCCTTATGTTCGACTATCTGTTTTTTAGAGGGAGACTCAAGACAAGAAAGGATGGGCTCAACGAAAAACTGCTCAAAAGAAAGTACCAGTAGTGAACAGAGACCGGTTGGTAAGGAAGAAGAAACATTCATAAAGGCATTGGCAGGCAACTGAGTCTTCTCCTCCGAAAGGGTATCTAAAGTAACACCTATAAAAATCCTGACGGAAGACAGTCGATAAAACTCAAAGTCCTATGACCAGGGAGGTTACTAAGTTCTATGTTCGGTCATTGAGTCTGATACAACAGATACAAAAAGTCTGCCATGAAAACTAGATTCAAACCTCTCAGAGGTGCCGAAAAATAATAACTTCTATTACCTCATTGAACATCTTCAAATTTTAAGTATAATAAAAAAGGAAACAATGTTTTTCAAACAAATCCAACAATATACATTGTATGAATTAGAGGCCTTAATGTTCCAAATGGGTGACATCAAATGATAAAATATTTAGGCTATTGTTAAGACCCTTATTCAAATCGTATAGAAATATGTTGTATGTTGAAGCATGGAAAATGTAAGTACTGAAGTTCCCTTTCCAAGAATAAAAAATGACTTAGGGGAGGTAGGTGCGGGGGTGCTCTATGGCCCTAGAGGAAATTGGGAAGCATAATTTTATTGGAACTTTGGGGTCACCTCGAATAACAAGGTTGAGGCTTATGCGGTTTAGCAAGGGACTCAAATTGTTAGAAAAAGACAAATCTTCCAACTGAATATTGTTGGTGATTCAAAAAGCACCATCAGATATTTTGTGACAGGTTCTAACCCAAAGGATGTCGGTTTGAAGGTTCTCATTAGACGTATCATATTCAATTTATCCTCCTTTTCTATTCAATTATTTCATGTCCTCCAAGAAAATAACACAACAATTGATGCAATGGCTAATAAATCTATTGGACTAGCCCTTGGTTCCTTGTGAATCAATGGAGTGGAAAGTCTAGGCCCCTTTCCTAATGTGTAGTCCTTGGATATGGGGTGGGACCCACGGGGCTAACGTAGGATCTAGGGATGCATTCATGAGCACACGTGAATTATCCCTCGATGATATAAGGAGATTAAGTTGTCTAATATTGGCCTCCAACGAGATTCAACAATTAATGGCGATGTGTTTGAGTCGAATTCTAGCTCGTGGGTGCTAGTTGCAACATATGGAGATGGTAAGGGAGAAAGATCTTACCGTTCCTTGCTTGAGGGAAAGGACAATGGATTGGAAGGTTTCCATCATGATGAGAATATAATTCGAGGAAAGGTATGACTCAATGCAGAGGTAATCGTGGATTTCGTTAGCTCACCTGCAAGATTACACAAAAAGTTAAAGGATGCATGCCTGGATAGAGCATTTAGGGTAATTGATTCATGCATTGTTTTGATATGGCATAGGTGGAAAGTTATTAAATTTGGAAATGTGTGGATGGGTAGTTCGGTGATAACTGGAATTGTTTTGGTGAAGAGAGAATGTCGATTCTTAATCCTCTTCTACGCAGTTTCCTGGGTTTTTTCGGTTCTGTCTGTGTGTGGTGGGTTCGTTAGTGGGTTTTTTTCTTGCATTGGCATCAAGAATTTGGAAGTGGGATTGTGGTTTCTGATCATTGGAGAAACAATGGATCATGGTAAGTAGGCATTCATGGAGAATGGGGTGTGTGGAGATCAATAGAGCACACCAATGGATGAGGAAGAGATTGTGGATCAATGAAGATTCTTTATCTTGTTCAATGCTCTTAATTCTACTATTTCATTTGTTTTGGATACACTGGTGCATCACTGAGACATGGTGGGCTATATTTAAGACAAGGTAGAAAATCTGAGGAGTCAATTGGAAGAAGTTCAGATGTAGTTTGCTTGGTGGAACTTTGGCTTAATGTCTATTAATGGCAACTCGCCCAGGAGGGATCTGCCTGCAATTCCGGAGCTAAATGCTCTGGTTGCGCCTTCGAACAATGAAGAGGAGGATCACCATGACACCAATACTATAACTTAGTAATGTTTTTCTTTTCTTTATGTATAAATGATATTTATTACCGGATTTACTCTGTTCAATCTTGCAGTAGTATTAGATTTTGGAGAAACAACAGTGATAGGATAGGAAAATGGATGAATGTTGTTATGTATAAGCCATAATTTTGTGTATGTATATTGATGCCCTTTTTTGTACTTGGCGATCTAGGTTGCACCCTTTTATGATTAAAAATCATCCAGTCTTTGTGGAAAAGAAAGAAATAAAAAAGGACATACTGATAAAAAAAAGCAAGCATAAATTATCCAATACAAGATGTATAACTCAAAGACAATGTTTAGAGATGAAAGACTCTCTATTTGTGTACATCTTACAAGCTTCTCAAATAAAAATGTATGACTCTATGTCCCACATGAAATTTAGATAGTATGTTAATAATGTCTATAAACTCATAAACCTATCATATTATCTCTAGAGATCAAGTGAATCATAAGATACCATGTATTTATTTGACTCAAGAATCACTCATCTAAGTCCATGTTCTTAGATCCATGCATTATTTTGAACAATATTTAAGAGATTCCATCTTCAAAGGTGTATTAAAGGTGATTCCATGTAACTATATTTATAGTAGGCATTATGCTTCAATAAGTCAAAGTTGAACATGTCATATCCATCATTCGTGCATTCACCATATCAACAACATGTCATCTCCATCTTCTGTGCATTCACTATATCTTTTTTGTTTGTTTGTTTGTTTGTCTGTGACATGTGGGACTAACCTGTGGCTAATAAACGGTGACTCAGGGGCATCTAAGCCGTCAAAATCACCCGGGGATCGCACCTGGCCTGAACCACACCAACCCTTAACATGGCTGGATTTTTTGTCCCCGCAAGTTTCGAACCGGTGACTTTAACATCAAAGAGTGCCTTAACAACACACTCTGTCACTGACTGTCCTACACCTCAGGGACCTGTGCATTCACTATATCAACAACTAATTATTATAATATATATTTCCATATTTCACATTTCATCTCTTTCATAAAAATAAATATAATTCCCATAAAAATAAATGAATACACACTTTTTCCTAATCATCATATTCATATTTTTCCTTTAACATTACCACAGTTAAGCCACAAGATTCATTGAGTATTTTGGTGTCAAACTTCTATGCTTTACAACATGCATTTAGCTTCCTTCTTCATTGCATGTTTTTCATTATCTCCAACATTTTGCATAGTATCACATTCTAATTAATTTTAATAAAATTTAGTCAAATTTAAATTTGAATTAATAATTTTTTAAAAAACAATTAAACTATTTTACATTTAAATTTAAAATAATATACATATATTATATTTTTATTTATGAATAATTATAAAATTATAAAATAATATACATATATTTTTATATATGAATAATTATAAAATTATATACATAAGAAATGTTTTATGCATCGATACTAAGCGATACATAAAAGATTTGGAAAATAAACCTCAGCTCAACAAATACCCATATGAAGGATTGTCTCCATGATGGTACCTACTACCAAGATGTTATACGAATCATTAAGTTCTCATTTTTAATGTTTCCAAGATGTTATAAAAACTGTCGTCAAATTTCAAAATTAAAAACCATCATCAAATTTGGAAGTTATGCCATTTGTATTATAGCGCCAACCCAGGAACCCGCAACCATAGAGTTCGATAGCGCCAACCTAGGAACCCGCAACCATAGAGTTCGATAGCGCCAACCCAGGAACCCGCAACCATAAAATTGGATAAGTATGGAAAGGAACGACGGTCGTTCAAAATCCCATAAATCACGATTAAATGTGGTTTTCACTTATTAATGCCAATCTTTTCGAACCTGTGTGTTGAGTTGTCACTAGTAAAAGAATAATTAATGTGCATTGGTAAGGGCACAAAGGTGGGGGCGATGGAAGCGAGCGATAGATGCTTTGAAACTTTTGTGAACCCAGGTAGAGTGAAGCTTGTGAGTTCGAGAAGTTCGAGGTGGAATTGTAGATCACAGAAGTTTTGGGTGCAAGATGTATATCACGAAACACGCGACATGAGAGTTCGATAGCGCCAACCCCGGAAACTGCGGCCATAAAATTGACTAAGTATGGAAAGGAATGATGGTCGATCGGACTCATGATGTGAGGATATAGATGGAGATGAGGATCTTTCAGTCTGCCAACCCGAGAACCTGCGATTGTAGAAATGTGTAACATCCCGCTCTTGCGCGCACTGAGCGAACTTATTCTTTGAGGACACTTGCGTGCAAGTGATCCAGAGTATTATACTATTGGGAATTTGGTTATGATTACGAGGTGTTATGGATTGGTGACATGTTACTTTGTTGTATTGACACAGATAGGTGCTATTGACTCAGTTTTCCTGAGTGTGTAGGATTTTGGACCTTGAGGATGTTGCGGCATCGATGAAACCCTTGGACTCTGGATCGAGTCAGTGAGTGGACTATTGGGTTTTGATTGTTGTATATATATGACGTTTGTGCATCTTATTAGATGATATGATTATGGATATTATATCTGACATGATTCGTTGATGATGCAGGCTGACGATAGCTTGCCAACTAGACTCACATGTGGAGTAGAGGGGTCACGCATGACTACCAGAGACGTTGAGGGAGAGGTGTGGAAATCATCCCTACCACGGCTTACTAGCACTCCTGTCGTGGCTCAAACTGTAGGTTAATGACTACCTAGTTCGAGAAGACCCATGATGCCGTGAGGCCAGATTGCAACAGTCACTCACGATGATTCTAAGGGGCACGCAATAAGGCAGGGGCCTTATTCCTTAGAGGCCCTTAGTCTCCCACAAGATCACCTAGTGGAGTATTGACTCCAGGTTTTTTTTATTTCTACCAAGTCAGTCAAGGGGCGAGTGGCACCCTTGGTGCACGGAGTGCGTCTTGAAGGGCACGTCAAGCAAGGGAAACAAAATGAGGCGAGTGGCACCCTTGGAGCGCCTAGTGCATCCTGAAGGGCATGCCGCATTGTTAAATAATAAATGAATAAACCTTTTGTCCTTAGAACGAATAATGTGATGAAAAAGTTTTAAAACAATTTCCCTAATAAAATGTCACCCAACCTAGGAAATTAAAGTCTAGGTCTAAGTGATACTTGTGATAAAAATAAAAATATATATTTATATAACAATTAAAAAAAAAGATAAATAAATAATAATGATAATCATCATTAATCATGTGACGAGAAAGGGGCAAGCAATTCATTAATTTATAAAAAATCTTTTGGAGGATAAAAATAAAAGGGGGAAAAAGGGGAAATCATTTTTTTGTCACATATGGTTATTAAAAATTTATTAATTAAAAAGGAAAAGGGGGAAAAGTTAATGTTTTACACCTACCAATTTGGGTTTTAAATAAAAAGGGAAAGAGGGAAATCTAAAAGAAATAGGAAACTAGGAAAAAGCGGGAAACATAAAAAGAAAGGGGAAACACAAGGAAAAATCAAAAAGACTAACTTAGTAAGGTATCTAGCATTTAAGAACCTTCTAAATTAAACTCAACTAGTAAATTAGTAAGGGGGTAAGTCATTAATATGTGTAAGGGAATTTGGGGACACCTAGGAGCGATTCTAGGAATGCATTTAGGTGGGTGAGGGAAATAGGAGTAATTAATTAATTAATTAAATTAAATTATGGGGAAATGAAGGGGATGGGTGACACATGTACAGGAGGATTATTATGAATTAAATTATTGAACAATAAATTAAAAGGGATTTTGGGAAAGTAAATGACTTAGAAAATCTATATAGAGGAAGGAGGAGGAGGAGGATGGATCTCTTCTGTCATGCATAACGTTACGCTGCAGAATTTTAGACTTGACTGACTTAGTTTGTGGGAGTTGGGATACCCAGCTCGGTGAGGAGTGGTAGCTTGGCCTTGCGAGGTGAGCTGGGAGCTAGTTGATTCTCTGGTTAGTGTGTGTGGACCCTTTATGATTTGGGGGGATAAGGGGGAAGACGAGTATCGCTAGTGTTGGCTGAGAGGTACCGGTGAAGTCTCATTGGTCAGTAAGCAGGAGCGGCACGAAGTGCACGGGATAAAATCTTAGAGCGGGCGACTTGGGATACGATACGCTTCCTTTATTTATACATGATAGATTATTAGTGTACTTTACGCTTTTAGTTATGTATTTTAATTGGGTAAAGAAAATGATTGACCTAGAATTTTAATTGATAACTGAATCTCCCCCATAGCCTTAAGATCGTTATTGATTGATTCCCTTGGCTTTTGATCCCTGCATGTCATGACTGTCCTATGGTTTTATTGATTTTGTGATGAGTTGTGCTTCTTACTTCTCCCTCGTCCCTAGCTCATCAGTCCTTGCCTGGGCAGTCGGCCAGGAGCCGGATCGACGGTTGTCACTTCGGTGTTAATAGACCTATAGATCCTAATGCCCTGCCTTTCCATGTGACGATGATGAGTGATAAATTCTTTTGTCCAACCGTCTACCCCTGTTGATTGTTCTTGGTTGGTTGATTGTCTTGTGCCTTCTTGCGTTTGAATACCTCTCTGTATTGTACATTTTTCACACTGCAAGTATTCAACCACATAATGTTTTTCTCTGCAATTGTTTACAGTTTGATGGCGAAGAGATCTGCGTCTTTAATCCATAATTTACTCGGCGATTTATTGTTTCTCATGGCAATTTAATCTGAGTTTTTGATGCACTAAAACCTCGAATATTTTTCCTCTGTGTTTCATTAGATATGATGGTTTTTATCCTTCGCGATTCAACACCTTCCTCGCTCTGCGTTTATAAATTTTGGCTTGCAAATTATTTTCTCTGCAAATTAATGTATCTCGTGGGCGAATTTACACAAGGAATTTTACACTTTAGTTACTATATTCTTCAGTTGAGATTTATCACTTCCTTGAGCACATGCTTCTTTTTACACTAGGACCACCACGAATTTTATTTACTGGAATTTTATTTTACTATGTCGGGGGTGTGGTTGCAGTGTATAGGGGAGCGTTTCTTGTGCATTGGTCACATTTTGTTTTGGGGGTGTAATGACCTGGAATTTTACTTGGAATACATTGCAATCTACGCCTCTTTAAAACTACATTTTGTGACTCTTATTTACCTAGTGATTTTACCTTGTAAGGCCAAAATCGATACCCTTATCTACATGTCAATTTTGAACTTTTTAAGACTACACTACCATAAAATTTTAATGACTGCACTTAAGATACATTTTTACTGCCTTACGGACAGAGATTGATTTTTTCTTTGAGCGAAATTGACTGCGTATCCTTGACAGCTCACCCTTGGTAGCGTTTTTTCCCTTTTCTAATTGCTCTTCTTTATATAAATTTGTACCACCCAGATTGTACTACTGCCATACTTGTCATTGGCGATTTTTTTTTTTTACTTATTGTAAGTCAGCGATTTCTGGTAGTGTTTGAGCTGCGTGTATGCTTTGAACCTGCATGTAGCTCCTTTGGATAATGTGGTACCTACAATGAATTGAATAGCTTCCTGGTGGTCGACAACTTTACTCTGACAACAATTTGTTGTGATGCTAGATGGAAACGATTCTGTTTAATGGAAAAAAAGTTACGTTTAAGGGACACAAATTTATTTTAAAGTCAGCTAGAATTAACATTTACATTAACCACGAATTGTTTTCCTGTCAGACAATGTCCTTACCTTAACGTCAACGTTTGAGAATTAGCAAATTAAGCTCTGCGTTTTTAATATTTTGTTACTCAGCTTTGATGGTTTTTACAAGACTAATGTCATGCGTGATGAATGCACTACATTCCTGTTTATGTCCCTAACTATGCCAATGGCCATCTCTTGACTGTGATCTAAATACCTATAAATAACATTTTTACAATGTATATTGATAGCGTATTAAATAACGTTTTTACATGCCTATAGATAGCCTTTTTACATAGTATATTGAACGTGTTTTGAGAGCGTATTAAATTCTTCATTTTGGATAACTTCCCAGCTTTATATCTACTTATGGCGATAGCGATACCTTAGGGTAATTCTTGTTGTTTCTTTTACCTTAATCAATTTAAGGATATTGAACAGGTTTATTAAAATTGTTCTCTTTTATTGCTTCAGCCTTAAAATATATTAGTACCTAAGATATACCGATGAGATACCCATGATGTATTTTATTTTTACCATTATACTCTGTTAATTTTATTGGTTAGATATTAATGTCGTTATTACACCATTATCTTTTAGTGCTAATTTTAGCGGTCATAGGTTAACCATTATCCGTATTTCCTAAACTTTGTAAGTTGTCATGTTAACCATTATCTTGCTTAACCTATATAAAAGATATTGCCATCATCCTTTATTTCTATTTTTCTTTTAAAATATTTGTACCATAATAATTGTATTCGAGGTGTGTGAGTTGATTTTGTTGCGCAAGGAATTTGCTCGTGTTGCTTGAACGTCTTAGTCATCGTGCTGACCTGTCGTTGGGTGCTAGGGTTAGTTGTCAGGTGTTTAGATAGTCCTCGATCTCCTAGCACGTGGAATTTAGCTGGGGTGGAGGGTCTAGTTATGTTGTTGTTCCACGGTTATAGTCGTGTCTAGCACCTGGGAGCGGCATGATTCCTGATGAGGGGATCATTATGTGTCCTAAGGGATAGAGCAGAAGGATAACTTGTTCGGGGTCTGTGCTTTCTGTTGTGGGTTTTTATGACCTTGTAAGATCGTTGTTGGTGCTTGGGTTGCAACGCCTTCATGTGTTTGGTTTGTGTTCCTTGAGGTTCTAGTCTTTGTTCGTCAAGGCCGTTGTGTCGGGAGAGGGATGTTGACCCTTAGCTTGTAGGCGTGGTCCTGTTGTGTCAGGCAGGTAGTCGATTCTCCTTGTTTTTTTACACACATTTCACCCTATTTCTCTTGTGCCAGTGCGTGGAGTCATAGTTTTTTGTTTCCTAGACTACGTTCTTGCGCTCATCGTTAGTTGTGTGGTTCAACTGTTGTTATCATTTCCCTCCTACCTAAAAAAAAAACAAAAAAAATGCACTTTTTTCTTCTCTTATAGTCGTAACAGATGGGACGTTACAAAATGCGACTAAGTATAGAACTAGAAAGGGATAATAGAGGGGAAGAAGAAAAGGGAAAAAGGGGTAAGTATCTCACACAACAACATCTACTCTTCATTTATTAATGCCAATATTTTCGAACCTATGTGGTGAGTTGTCACTAGTAAAAGCATAATGAATGTGTATTGGGAAGGGAGCGGATGTGGCAGGGATGGAAGGGAGAGATAAATGGTTTGAAACTTTTGTGAACCTGGGTATAGTGAAGCTTGCGAGTTTGAGGAGTCTGGGGTCGAATTGTAGATCACAAAACTTTTGGGTGTAAGATGTATATCATGGAACACGAGGCATAAGAGTTCGATAGCGCTAATCCGGGACCCCGTGGTCAGATAATTGGCTAAGTATTGAAAGGGATGGTGGTCGGTCGGGCTCATGATGTGACGATATAGATGGAGATCAGGATCTGTCTGTCCTCCAACCTGCGATCATAGAAATGTGACTAAGTATAGAACCAAAAAGGGATAATAGACGGGAAGAAGAGAAGGGAAAATGGGTAAGTATAGGGGAGGGAAACGAAAGGGAGAAAAGAACATTTAGTGTCAGCTATGTAATATACTTGGAGCTCGACAAAGTCAAGTTCAAGTTTAAAGAGAATTTTTTTATATTTATTTCAATAGTATTCATATTAATTTATCTTAATAGACTTTTTGTGGTCCAAATGTAAACCATGTTCCAATTTGAAGGGTTTTTTCGGCTTACAAATTTTGCTCAAACCCATAAGAAATAGACAAAAAAACATATGACTTAAAACTTTTATATGAAAACATATTCTCAAATATAACAAGTTGTAATATATGCACAATATTAAATAGGAACATGACGTCAACACCTGAGTTTCCATGTTGTATATGTCCACTGATTTGTTGTCTTTGTTAGAGGGGTAGTGGCCACAAAACTATGTCCTATCACAAATTTTTCTTCCATGTAAAATGTAAGGAGCAAAAGGTGCAGATGTCGCAATAGAGTAGCTTTTATTTAAATGGAAGTATTGGGTAGGGGAAAAAAAATCTTATCGTGCATTTTTAACTATGGATCAAAGAGCGTTTTAAATTCTTGTAGAAAGAGGTTGAATTCATCTATCAATAGTTGTACAGGAAAATGAGTTAATTTAAAAAGAAATACAAAATCTAGAAAAAGAATATTAAACATTGAAAACACCATACAACAACCTCAAATATTTTATATATAGATAAACTAGGTTACATAATACAGTTGAGATTGTTTCCGAAAATAACTCTCTTGGAATTTGTAAACAAATATATAGTTTAGTACATATTCTCTGAAATTTAAATGTGTTTTCCATAATGACTGGGATTGGGGCTCCCACAGACCATAAAGAAAATATGTACAAGAATCAATCTTGTAGAAAGAAGAAAGTCGACGATGGAAGACAACAAGACCTAGCAAGAAGAAAGAGAAAATTTTCAGTCCTCGGTTAAACCTTTCTATTTAAAGAGGTAGAGTAACTGGATGAAGACATTGAGAAAGAGAGAAGAATGTGATCAGTGTGACCTTACTATGATGGTATCCCATGCCTTGTCATTTTCTCCTTGATGTCCTTTTATGGATTTCCTCGGTAGTTATGGGAACCGTCTCAAGCGTCATTTACCCTTCATTGGTAATCTTGTCGACAATATTTTTGAACCACTCCTCGATGTAGCTCCTCATGGGTACCACGTTGATTTCATGCCAAATTTTTATATTGAATAATTCACTTTCCAAGTTGCTTAGATCAATAGAGAGGTTGCACAATGCTTCTTAAATATCTTGGTTTTTAATCGAATAATCAACAAGCCATTTTTTCACGTCATCTTCACCATATTCAAGAATGACATAAAAAATTTCAAATGATAGTATTTTATAGATCTCAACTTGATCATTAAATGTTTTCTTGGTTAAAAACAACGAGTTGAATATCAATTTCGAGTCTCGGACTTCACTGGTGCTTCCAGCTAGATCTATCTCAGTTAGCTTCTTGAATAGTTTGTCTCTTCTAGATATGGCTTGGCTACATGCTTGAACAATACCATTCAAGTTTTTTATCTTTTCTTTCTAGCATGTGGTTAGTTGGTTTATTCGATCTGGAAAAGGGAGATCCTCCTCTCCTCTTCTCAATTCCATCATACTAATAAATTTAACACCAAATGGTACAACTGCATCGAGGTAGAAACCTTGCTCATTTTTTAAATCTGCTTGCAGATACTCATGAAAAACATGCACTCTTGTTCCAAAAGAGACCATAACATTTGAAAACTCCCAAGATTTTGTTATTAATTCCATTTTTATCCTTATATTCTTTTCCACATAGCCTCGGGATGATGTGAGAAGTCTTGTTGATCCTTTTAACTTTTTCGTAGGTGTGGTGGGCCCGATCATTGCTAAAGGACTAGCGAAGGACTAGCCAACAGTGGAAGGGGCCTTAGAGCTCCCTCCAATTCTTTGATTTTCTTCTTTAACCTAACGTTCTCCACTTCAAGGACATCAATAGAGTTCTCTAGAGAATCTCCAATTGCTCGGTGTATCTAGGAGATCGAGGAAGGGCGCTTGTTCCATAGGTTCATCTCTGAACGAGATTTCCCTTATTCTTTACATCTCTCTTTTCAATAATCAATATTTTGGATTCGCGGTAAAAAACAATGCTCCGAAATGAAAAAGACTCTTCTTCGTCGAAGGTAGCGGTCCCAATTATTTCCATCTAAGGGTTATGGGGAGAGTGCTCTCTAGCTGGTCGTCGTCGGGGAACCTTTTGTCAATGTCAATTTCTAGTTCCATATCTTTGAGGGAGAGATCGTGCATATCAATTTCTCCCCTCGTTCCCTCCTCTTCTTGCACATTTTTTTTTCATTTTTTGCTCACGGGAATTTTATGAGAACTTTCAATTTTGCCGGAGGGAGGGTTCTTATCTCCACCTCCGCCTAAATAATTGTGTGTGAATTTTTTACTTGGGTAGACCGTTGGAGTGTTGCTTCGAGATGTTGTAGTCTTGGGTGTGGCAGCCGGGGATTGGGCACTTTTCTCACCCAAACCTTTTCGTTCTTGCTTGTATGCCTCATTGGTGTTGAGTATTGTCTCCAGGTCACTGGTGTCACGAGCATGATTTCCTTGGGTGTTATCTTCATCTTCATTCAAGATAGTGTTAATGAAATAACTACTGAACCCGACAACCAATAGGTGTTCTACAAAAATACCATTAGGGTCGAATCCTTTTAGTTTTTCAACATATTTCAAATTGAGGATATGGAAGTGGACCGCGAAAACATCAATCTTGTTCATATTCCTGAGTATGAAATCCCTGACTTTTCAAGGTAGAGGCATGAATTTCCTTTTTCTCTTTTCATGAAAATAATTCAACTAGTAGGTGTATTGCCTTGCTATCTCAACAAGAAAGGGAATGGTAGCTCGACCTTGTGAGGAGAGCTAGGAGCTAGAGTGTTTTGGTTGTGGTTGTGCATGGCCCCTTTGTGGCTTGGGGGGATAATGGGGAAGAAGAGTACCCCTATCATTGGATGGGAGGTATCGATGAAGTCTCAATGATTAACAAGCGGGAGCAAGGAGGAAATGCCAGTTGCCGAAGAAAATCATCAAGTCCATCTCCGTCATCGATTATAGTATTTTTATTGAAATTTGTAATTGCATTTGGATTAATTTGTATAATAGAGTTTTTGTTTTTACCTTGCGTAACTATGTGAGATCTTAAGATCAAGAGATAAGCTCCTAGATGCTTTTATAAATGCTAGAGGCGGATTCCTAATAATTTTATTGCCATTTTTAATGTAAATATGAGCTTGAATGTATACACGTATAAATGCTTGACCACCACCATTTTTAATCTCAATATGAGCTTGAATGCACACATACATGAATGTTGATCACTGCCATTGTTAATTTCAATCTAAGCTTGAATGTCTACATACATAAATGTTTGGTCACCGCCATTGTTAATTTCAATATGAGCTTGAATGTCTACATACATAAATGTTTGATCACTGCCATTGTTAATTTCAATCTGAGCTTGAATGTCTACATACAGAAATGTTTGATCACTGCCATTTTAATTTGAACCCGAGTTTGTACTATCTGATCCATACCACTTTTTTCCAATTCGAAATTCTCTCTTGTGAGATCGCTGCCAGTCAAAAATGATCTAAAACCGATTCAAATTCCATCAAATTTCTTACCATGTTTTTCCCAAACAAATTGCACTCTGGTGAGATCGCTGCCAGGAAAAATATCTAGTACTGATACAAATTTCCATCATATTTTTACCACGTTCTTCCCAATGAATTGCAGTTTGGTGAGATCACTGCCAGGAAAAAAAGAATGATCTAGAAATGATACAAATTTCCATCTAATTTTACTACGTCTTGCCCAATCATATTTCACTCTGGGTAGATCGCTGCCAGTAAAAAATGATCTAGAATTGATTTATAAATTTCCTTCCGATACAAACCACGTTTTTCCAATTCAAATTTTTCTCTAATGAGATCGCTACCAGCCAAAATTGATTTGGAACTAATTTAAAATTTTCTTCTGATCTTTACCACCTTTTTGCTTACTCTCCAACAATTTGTTTCCTCTGCAATAACACATTCAACCTTTGCATTTTCGTTGAAGGATGCTCAGGCCTTGTGACCACATTTTTGCTTACTCTCCAGTGAAATGTTTTCCTCTACAAATCCACATTCATGCTCTACGTTTTTTTTCCATAAGGCACTCTATATGCGTTGGAAAAAATTCCACGTACCCTCTACGATTTCAGACACCCTCAACATATTTACAACAGACACCTCTGCACTTGATTTTTCCCTGTCATAATTGATTAATGCAAAATTGATGATGGAAGCTACGAATTCAACCAGAAGGCGAATTGTTGTCTCTGCATTTTTCCCTCAAATATATCTATGATATTCTTGGTAATGCCCAACGAATTGACTGGGTTTGCTCAACGTTTTTCATTACCCAAACCCTGTTCTTAGCACACATTCTCTGCGAGACTGTGGGTCTAACTCCCTGCGTTTTCCTCCCCCTTTATTATCTCTGCATGGGCATGATCTACCCACTCGACGTAGATTCAGTTAATAATCTAGAATATTGAAAAATATTTACTTCTGAACAGAGAGAAAATTTAGTTAATTATTATTAGATTAAGAATCTATAATTATAAATGAAAAGGTTCTTAATGATTTAATTTAATTGTTATTTTCCATGATTCAAATATTTGAGTAAAATTTATATTAGATAATATTCATCGTAGGAAAAAGGTTTGAGTACCTTTCATTCGAATTTTATTTTATCTTAGATTAATTGAATAATATTCATGTGTAGGAGAATGACGTGTAATTAAATATGGGAGGTTAGATATTAAAACATATCTTCGAGTTTACTTCATTTGTCCATTGCTATGTAACATTATTGTATCACTTTTAGATGTTTAGTTGTTAGTTGACAATTGCGCCTTGGATATTAATGATTAAGTTTTTAGATACTTGTGCTACGAATTTAAACTTGTTGGATGACAAGATAAGTAAATAGATTCCTTGCGCGCACTGAAATTATACTGTAATGTATGTTTGTTAGATATTAGACTTCTTTCGTGCAATGAAAACATGATGTAAAGAATGATTGTTTAGGCATTGGACTGCTTGCGCTGTGATTTTTTTTTTGATGTGTAATGACTAAGTAATGGGTCCTTTGGCGCCATTGAATTAATGTTGATACCGGATGGATTGAGTGATTATTTCATCTGCGCCTTAATTTAATTTATAATTACTTTGCGCCATTGATTATGATGTGATTAAATAATTAGATTTCTTGCACATTGGAGTAACGATGGATGTACAATCATTTAGCTTTGATTACTTGCACACATTTCAATAATGGTGATGCATGATTAGTTTAGTAATAAAATTTACTTGCTCGCCTTAATTTAAGAGGGCATGTGATTACTTCATCATTATTCTCTTGCACTTTGAATTTAATGTTGATCACTCTTGCGTCATGAATAAGTTGCTAATTAATATTGCATCATGAATTTATTAGATATACGACTGATTTAGTGACTAGTTTTCTCTTATGCCATTACTTAAGTTGACATGTGATTGTTCTAGAATTGTTTACTCTCGCACACAATGAATATTTAAATGTTGATATACGATTCATAATGATAATGATTACCCTTGCTCCATGATTAATTGATGAATAGGATTGATGGATTGATCTAGTTGATGATGGACTTGTTTGTTAGTGGGATGTAAACACCTCCTTGTTCCTCAGAACAATCACCAACCCTGAGACCTTAAATGGTTAAAATCAATTTGAACCTGGGCTTGAGTGTTGCTTTTGTGTCTTGGAGGTCCTAACCTTTGATGGTACTTTGGGTGGGTAATCATTTTATATTCATCATCTGAATGAGTGTTGTAAATTGTTTCAAGATGTTTTTTATGTGTTAATATGCTATGTTATTTATGCGTATGTGTTGCTATCTTTCGTTGACATGTTGAATGCATCGTTAGTGATTTCCATGATAAGTAGTCGGTACTTCTTTTACTTATGATGTTGTTGATTAGGCGTTGTTGTGATCCTGTGTTGATGTTAATTTCTTAATGCAAAAAAAAAAAAAAACTTTACCTTTTGTGCTTCTGTTTTTCTTAGGCGTAACAAATGGTTGTTACATAAAAGTATTCTACCACCAATGCAGAGGACCATTCATCCACATGATTCATACAAGATGAGCATCTTCCGCTAATGGGAGGTTCTTTACTCTCAATTCTGATAAAAGCGATCTAGTATTTTGATATTATTATTCATTTTAAATTATTTTGATATTATTTTTCACTTTTAAACAGTTATATATGTGTGTGTGTGGAGTGGATAAGAAAATTGTTACATTAATAATATTTTTCATGTCTATTTTTAATCGAACATATATATAAAATTTTCAATTTTTAAATATATATAAAAAATATATATATATATATATATTTAAATAACTTTTTAAATTAAAATAGTTAATAGGGTTAATTTAATAGTTGTAATCAATATTAATGAGTATTTGATTCTCTATTGATAAGAGTATGTTCAAATTTTCTTAGTTGAACCACACTAATTTATGATGATGAGTTTATTAAGGATATGATTTATGAATGTGGAAAAGTATCTCTTAAATTTTCACACAAGATTTTCCTTAAAAATTATGTTAGAGTGACTAATATGTTATAATAATTCAAAAATGTGTGTATGTGTATAGACATACATATATTGTATAGATATGCATATATACACTATAGCACATATATGTTTTTTTTTTATATATATTTTTACATATCTACTTATAAATATGCACACATACATTTACATGTACACTTGTATCTAGTTTGTTACCCAACACAACAACATTTAAGAAAATTTTAAGTATGAGCAAAAAAAAATGTTTGCATTATAAAAAAAAATGAAATAAAATCAAAAGAGAAGAGTGCAACAATGTCCACAAGAAATAATGTAGACATAAAAGAGTATGTTTGCATCATTTGAGGTTGCTATCAACCTTATTTTTAAAAGAAATATCAGAGTTGCTAATATGTTATAATTCAAAAATGTGTAGTGTCCTTTGAATTTTTTTTCCAAATTCCCATCTTAAAATACCAAAATGACTAATATGTTATAATAATTCAAAAATGTATACACATATACACTATAGCACATATGTGTTTGTATCTATGTATTTATAGATATCTAAATATGCACACATATATTTATGAGAATTTTATTTGATACACATTTAATATATTCACTTGAAATAAATGTTTTAAAAAAATGCGTGCACTACTAATTCAATTATTTATCTCATCGTACTAATTCAATTATTTATCTCATCGAAACATATTAGTGTAAAAATGTAACCACATATACTTTACATGATTAAGAAAAAACCATATATTTTTATTAATGTATACACATATACACTATAGCACATATGTGTTTGTATCTATGTATTTATAGATATCTAAATATGCACACATATATTTATGAGAATTTTATTTGATACACATTTAATATATTCACTTGAAATAAATGTTTTAAAAAAATGCGTGCACTACTAATTCAATTATTTATCTCATCGTACTAATTCAATTATTTATCTCATCGAAACATATTAGTGTAAAAATGTAACCACATATACTTTACATGATTAAGAAAAAACCATATATTTTTATTAATTAGTTTATAAAACATATATATTAGTTTATATCATTAATATATATAGAAATATATTAATATACATTTATTCATGAAATGGATTTATTTTGTTTAAAAAACATAATATTAATATTCTTTAAAAAAATATATATGAAATTCACTCATTATATAATCATGTTTAAACTTTTATGTGAAAAATTTAAGATTTAATTTTTGGTGTATTTATTGAGTTTTAATTTTGATTTTTTTTGGTGGGGAATTATCTTTCTTTATGTACATCTATAACTTTTGTTTTTCGAGGAATTTTTTTAACAAGTTTAAATTCATTTTAATGTTTAGAGGAATCAAATCTCTAAAGATGCAAACCTTTAACCTTTTCTTAAATTTTATATAAAAAAAAAAAAATTGCACTTTCAAAATTTAATTCCTTATAACTCTTAATAAATCTGGAATTAAGATAAATCTAAAATAATTTATTAAATTAAACAAAACACTAAACACTACTTCATACAAACAACTTAAATCAAATCCACTAGTTCATACAAACAACTTAAATCTTAAATCAAATCCAATAGAATATAAAACCCTTGAATATGTGTGAGAAATGTTTGACCTCTCATAACTAATTTTCATTAAACAAACCAAACCATGCGGAGTTCGCCGAGGTCAACTAAAAAGAGGCCGGAATCATTAGCGTCAAGGTTGTCTCCTTTTATAAGAATTTGTGCGGAGTTTAACCATATCTAGGAGTATACAATTAGTTATATAATTAGTTAGTTGAAAACGTCTCTTGAAATTGTTAAATTGTATTGTTCTGTTAAACAACATCGTCATTTTGGCCGAGTGGTTAAGGCGTGTGCCTGCTAAGTAGATGGTGTTTCCCCGCGAGAGTTCGAATCTCTCTGGCGACCTGCAGTTTTGCCTTTCTTTTTAGTTCCGGCGAAAAGTTTAAACGGATTAATTTTCATTTTCCAGTGGCAGATGAAGTTCTAAAGTTCTATTTTCTGTGAATTGATGGGCTTCGATCCATAATTAGTGTATGCACAGGTAATTGCATATGCTTCGATATCTGCATAGTCTATGAATTCATTGGAAGAATTGGCACCTACACCAACTACTAGGCTCTTGTGTATCTGATTGGTACATTTTATATGGTGTAATTTGGATTTCACAATATTTTGTGATATATATTATATAAATTAAAATATATATGATCAAATTTGAAATGTTTTTTTTTTTTTTTTTTTTTTTTTT